>CM045498.1:64619942-64777341 GCA_024704745.1 Rosa lucieae
ACTAAGCGTAAAGCTAAAACCACGACCATTTCCCCAAAAACCCCGAGATGAATAATGGCAACAAATTCATGAAAATAATCGAAAGCTTAAATATTTAGAGAAGAGAGAGAATGATCAAAGCGTACATACTGGGGGAACAGAGCCTCGAGCAGAAAGATGAGATTTGAAAAACAGGCGCGCCTGCTACTGCTGCGGCTATGTTAAACTATGGGGGAGAGTTGGCTACTGAAAAGCCTAGAAGAGGTTGAGGAGCGATGGGTTTTGAGGAGAGGAGGAAGCAGAAACGCGAGGAGGAGGTATGACGAAGTAGTTGTTTTGGATACAACAAGTTCGTCATTAGAGATTTTCTGAGTGACAAAAGGAGGTATGATTTACAAAGGGATTAGTTTGCTCCGCCGAATTAGTTCGGCGGTTCAGCTTGGCTTAGACTGAGACAAATAATGGAGACGGTGGCGGTGGAAATGGCTAATATGGGTTTCAGATTACGGGTCGTTCTTATTTGGATTGAACAGAACAGAACTGGATTTCTGTGTTGTGGAAACGGATATGGGCTTCGGGCAGACGAATTTGTGTTTCGGTTCATATCTTAGGCCTTCTCCAATAGATGGTTTACACAATAAAAGAGATTTCATTTAATCCCAAGCCAGAACGGCATCAACAAATAATTCTCATATGCTTGTACCCTACATCATTTGACCAGGTAAGGGAAAAATGTACCATCCACTAGTACGTTATCGCTCACTTATTCAAGAGCCTACACTACTACAACTCTCAGATTACACAAAGAAAACTACCCTCGAATCTCCATTCGTCAATCCACTCAATTGGGGTACTCCATCGATTCTATTAACTTGGTGTAACAAGAAAACCATAGCAATGCAAACTAACACAGAAATAAAAATGAATTTAATTTTCTCTCCTTGCCCTTAGAAGAAGGCACATAGAAACAATAGGTAACGCAACCTGAGCGGTTCCGAAGTAGCAGCAGTCTCCCCGCTCTCTCTCTTCTTCCCTTCCTTGTTGTCATGATCCACCACAGCCTTTGGCACTAAAGTGCTGCCCGGAATCCTCCACCAAACCTAAACAGTTTGCAGAGAACTTAGTAGTGAATTCCAACATCTTCTGTTTCTTAGGAGGCAAGAATAAACCTCTTCTATCATCCAACAGTTAAGGCAAACTTTGCTTAGGCTTTTTTGGAGACACATTTGGGGACGTAGGCCTGTCCCTCTTTCTCAGTAGGTTCTTCTCCACCAAAACCACTGCCAAGCTATCATCAAAGCTACCCTCCGACCTGTTCTCCATATTCCTCAACACTGTGGCCTTCTTCTCCTTCCTCGGCTTCCCAAACTGCACCTCAAAGAACAAAGAACGCACCACAAGCGTTGGGACATGCGACTGAAATTTGAAGGTTGCATTTCCCAGTTGAAATCGCCCTTCAGCAAAACTTAATGCCGAGGACCCAGCCCTAGTTGTAGTCTTCAATGGCACCGAAGCATTAGTAGCAGGGACGTAGCCAGGATCTAGACTTCGGGTGGGCTAATTTAAGGCTTGTATACAAGAATTTTTTTTCTTTGTCAATAATAATCCGATAGATTTTAACACTGAATTTTAGAAGAAAAACTGATGGAGAATGTTGTAAGTAAGGAAAAAAAAGGGAGAACAAATGTGGAAAGAGTAAAGAAAAACAGACAAAATTTGCCTTTGAGAGAAGAAATTTTAAAACAAAATACTAATAGGAAAAATTATAGAAAAGTTGTAACAAAAGAAGGGAAAGGGAGGAGATGGGGGAAAGAGAAAAAAAAATAAAAAAAGGAAGAAAAAAACAGGAAGTAAAGAGAAGAAAATGATGCAAAAAATGGAGAAAGAAGGTTCAAAGAAACCAGCCCTAGGAGATTCGAACCCAAGTCTACACTTTGGAAGGAGTTAAAATGCTTAACACTTTACCAACTAAACCAAAGACAGAACCTTGCTAAAGGAGAACACTTATACTTTGTTAAATATTGGAAGATTTTGGGTTGGGTTGTAGCCCAAGCAGCCCATCATGTGGCTACGTCCCTGATTAGCAACACACACTCCATTTTCATGATAAATCACACACAAGTACGACAACGACCAATCAAATTTTCAAAGAAAAAAGAGATCTCCTCTTCAATACCTAGAGCAATTCGCATCCTCTTCATCAAGAAAAGAGGTTTAGTGATTTCAAGCGAAACCCTAACCCTAACTTCCTTTTTGTACTTGAACAGCTGCTCATCCATGTCAAGATATTTGCCCGCCACCGAAGCAATATTTCACATCAAACAGTGGGGACTATCAGTGATCGTACCCAATAAATGATAGAGTGCAGATCGACCCTATCGATCGGAGTAACACCATCATACTCTTGTAAGATAAATGGAGTCCGGTTATAGTTCCATGCTCCTCCCTTCAGAAACTTCTTACAATCTCCACGAGCATCAAATGAGAATAGCAGTCAATCCTGTGGTTTCTCTTGGATCTGAAAGGCCTTCTCCAATACCCAAATCCGCTGGAAATGGCGCCTCACCTCCCGGATATCCACCGCCTTGGTGGTCAGAAATTGACCGAGCAGAAACACTTGAGAGGCACGCTTCACTGATCATTTTGGTGAGATCCACCACTTCATCATCTGCAAGTGTCATAGATGATGTGAAGCTTACTGTCATACTCTCGATGGACGTCATGGATGATGATCGAAACACGTCAAGATGGACGCCGCGTAGGGGTAGGATATTGCAATACGTTGACTGCAGCGAAAACTCTTCTAGATGATTAATTGATTCAAACTTCAATTGATATATATACACACACACACAGGATTTTTCTTAGTTAAGGACGTCCGTACCTAAGGCTTAGGTACGGATTTCTATTTTTTCTCCACTTTCCGATCACATATTCACATCTTAACCGTTCAGCTTTTAGGTTATAATGTATAGATCACTTCTGTAAAATTTCAACCAAATTGATGTTCGTTAAGGCATCCAAAACTGCAATTTACACGAACGAACCGAATCTGTCGAACTGGAACCGTTCGTGTACATTGTTGTAAATTGCAGTTTTGGATGCCTTAACGATCATCAATTTAGCTGAAATTTTACAGAAGTGATCTATACATTAAGACCTAAAAACTGAACGGTTAACATGTGAATATGTGATCGGAAAGTGGGGAAAAACAGAAAATCAGTACCTAAGCTTAGGTACAGACGTCCTTACCATAGCCAGACTGATATATATATATATATATATATATATATATGTTAGTAAAGTTGCTCAGGTGCGGATATCCGCACCGAAGAAAAAGGTGCGGATTTCCAGTTTTGATCCACTTTCCGATCACATTTTTACATCTTAGCCGTTCAGTTTTTAGATCCTAATGTATAGATCATCTCTACAAAATTTCAGCCAATTTGATGATCGTTAAGGCATCCAAAATGACAATTTACACGAACGGACAGAATCTGTCGAACCGGAACCGTTCGTATTTATAATGGTAAATTGCAGTTTTGGATGCCTTAACGATCACCAAATTGGCTGAAATTTTATAGAAGTGATCTATACATTATGACCTAAAAACTGAACGGTTAAGATGTGAAAATATGATCGTAAAGTGGGTCAAAACCGGAAATCCGCACCTAAGCAAAAAGTTTCGACGTCCGCACCGGAGAAGCGCTGTATATGTTAGAGTATTTAATTTAGACCTTGAACGATTAGAGTTGAAAAAATTATAGCCCTTACTGTTTAGATGAATAGTACATTTCAAAGGTCTAAAAATTTAGACCATGGTCTATTTTAGACCTTGACGATTGGAGTTGGCCTTACAATATCATTTCAGTTTAAAATGGGAAAATGTTTTTCTTTTTCCTTTTGTCTTGGACTTTTTTTTTTTTTAGAAATATTGGACTTATTTTATTGAAGGGTGAAACCTCTTTGACAAAGGACAAAGCTTAATTTTTATTTTATTTTTAGAAGAAGCAGCAAAAGTTTATTATGCTTCTGTTGAAGGTTGCGACTATTTGATTATTTGAATGACTTGCCACCACGTTAGGCTAGACAAGGTACTTAGAATGCAGACACAAGCACTTAGCGCGATTACTTCTATAAGATATATGTAGGGACGTATTACATGTTAAAGAGGAGACACTGCTAAACGATTAAAGTAAATAACACTAACAAAAAGATAAAAAGGAAAGTCTAGGCAAGGCTCAAACCCAAGCATCTGCCAAGAAAGCAAGAAGATCATAGACCAACAACCAAGCCTGCCCCAAACCCATCTCAACCACCCGCTGCGTCGCACGGTCACTTTCGCTATCATCGCTCCACCATCTTGATCACTCCATTGAGAAGCGCCACTCATCCCAATCAACCCTGTAATACTCCGAAAATTCAAATTAAATTCCGTGGATTTTTAGAATTGATTTCGCGGTAATAGGAGTGAGTACGAAACTTGGAGAAGTTGTGGAATTAGTTCGAACGATTTTATTTTCGAAAACGAACGTTATTTAGGGGGTCTCAAAAAGTGACTTTTTATACGTTCAAAATTTGGGAAAACTTTCTTCATGAAAGTTGTAGAGCTCGTCGAAACGATCTCGTGCATATGTGGAACGCAATATTCGGAGTTCGTATGAATAAGTTATGAATATTTGAAATTTGGGACTTTTCTATAAATATAAAAAAAATCCGAATTATTTCATTAAGGACGAAATCTTTCTCTTTTTGCTGAACAGTCCCCGAAACTCTCCGTTCTCTCTCCTCTCCCACGCGGCCGAACCGCTTGACCCGACCCGGGGATTTCTCCCCCCTCCGGCCTCCTCCGGCCCTGGACCCGGACACCCCCGTGATCGCCGCAATCCGCCCAGTCGCCCTGTGGCGCCGCCTTGCCCGGCCGCCGCCCACAGAGCTGGATCGAAGAAGCCCCAGCAGTGCGAAACCCGACCCGCAGGAAAACCTCACGGGCCGATCATTCCATTTTCGTGATCTCCTCCTCCCCCTGATCATCCTCATATCCTCCTTGCACGACGATTTTGAGTGTGGAGTGAAAGATCACGAGTTGAAGATTTCGACGTCCCTGATTCGATCTGGAATCTGATCAGACGCACGAGATTAATCCAACTTCAAACCTTGATCTAGGACTATCTAGATCGAATCGCTTAGCTCCAGGTATGAAAGTTCATCAACCCTTCATTTTGAAGAAGTTTGTAGTTGACAACTTTTGCATCGGAGGTGGTTGACCGCCGTCTGACCTCAGCTTGTGGCGGCGCGTCGGACCTTTTTTTGAGTTTTCATTATCTAGGCGATGATCTACACATCCATACGAGCGTTTTGATATATCACAAGATTATTTTAGAAAAAGTTGATAAATAGTGGATTTACGTTTTGACGTTACTATTTAACGTTTTTACGTTTTATATTCGGTTTACGATCTGCGAAGATCAGACCATCGGTTTTACTTCAAATTTTAATATATTGATCGTATGACTGTCCCGATGACTTTGTGTGGTCACGGGAGAAGATCCGACCGTTGGATCTTCGTATACTTGTGAAATAGTGATTTGGAAGGCAATTCGTGAGAATCCGACCGTCGGATTTTGATATAAATCTGAGGAGATGTTTGTAAGGACGATTCAGGAAGATCCGACCGTTGGATCTTCGTGTTAATTTAGGAGGATGATCCTAAAGGCGATCTGTGAGGATCTGACCGTTGGATCATCATTTAATTTCAATCCGACCGTTGGATCATCGTTTAATTTTGATCTGACAGTTGGATCGTCTTTATTTTAGAATCCGACCGTTGGATAGTCTTTATTTTAGAATCCGACCGTTGGATCGTCTTTATTTTAGAATCTGACCCTTGGATCGTTGTTTAAGTTTATTTCGTGTTTCGTTTACTAAGCAAAGACCGTACTTGATTAGGTACTTGACGGTTTGAGTTGACGAGCGTTTGGAATATTGTTATATTTGACTTTTTAGAAGACGCAGCTGGATTAGAGGTGAGTAAACCTCACGTGGTTCATATTACGAACCGAATAAATTTAATTACTTTATTTTTGTCGTAATTGTGTGAAAATATTTGTGGAATAAATATTTGTTTTAAATCATATGGACTTGATCAACTACGGTCCATAGGTAAGTAAAATGATTTTATTATACAAATGAATTTCACGGTTTTTATGCTTGAACTATAGTTGGTATTAGTGGTCATCCATGAGCGGATGATTACGTATATATATATTTACGTGGAATATATATTTTGGTTGACGTGTGATTGGTGTGATGAAATGATTGAGAATGGATTGGATATTATTCAAGCTATTAATCTCCCATTTAATTGTTGAATAATGAAATGTTGATCATGTGGTGTGAAAGTTATTTTATATGCCCAATTGTGAATATGTGGAAATTATTTTAAGAAGTAAAGATTTGTCTTGAAATAATATGTCTCTTTATGTGGGTGTACATATACATATATACGATCTATAATTCAGAAAAATTGTATTTTGTGGATTTGATTATGTCTGAGAAGTACAATTGTGAAGCCGGGTGTTATCTATACTACCCCGTGCTTAAGTGAATTACTGGTAAATGTGTTTTGGTGTTATGTGGAAGTTAGCCTTGGGCCCTAGTCCCTACAGATAGTGCACTATTATACTCTTAGGAAGGGTGCTTACTTTGAGTATACATACTTTGGTAGTGTCCTCGGTATGCTGCGGCTTACCCATGCTTTGATATTATGGACCCTAGTAGGTGGATTCCCGTGCTTTGGTATTATGGACCCTAGCACGTGGATTTATGAATTGTTACCAGTCAACCTAGCTTTCCCGTGTTTTGGTATTATGGACCCTAACACGTGGATTTATGATTTGTTACCAGTTAATCTGAAAATTCACTAAAAAGAGAAGTGTACTTATATTATTTTGATCAAATATCTATCTGTGATATATTTTTAATATGTGAAGGTGTTAGTAAAAAGAGAATCAAGCATGTATTGCTTTAATGTTATTTCACATATTAATGTTGCAATATTTGTTGGTTGTGATCAGTCAGAGTTTAGTCTGTCTGTCAAATGTTGAGTTTTAAAAGAGAGTATCGAGAAATACTTACTTTTATGTTTCTGTGATTTTTGGAGTTACCTTGTGAGTGTGTTGATTGTTTACTTGAGTTATAAGAATTGTAATTTAATCAATCAACAGTTCTTTCTTGTTTACTCATACGGGCTGTCAAAAGCTTACCAGGTTTTGTGTTGTTGCAATTCCCGGTACACTATTCAAATTGTGTAGCGGGTAATCTCACAGGTCAGGAGAATCAAGGCAGTGATCGTGCAGTTTAGAGTATTAGTATTAGATTTACAACATTTGTTTTTGTGAAGAGAATTATACTCATTTGAGGTTTACAATTTGATTTGGTGAGAGTGTGCTGTAATAAGTAATTTGAGGATTTGGTTTATGTAATATTAAGAGGTGTAAGGTGTGGTTGTTTCTGAGAAAAAAAATTCAGAACATTATTTGTATTGTTATTATTCATGTTCCGGATTTGAATCCTTAATTCAAAATTCGGGGCGTGACAAACCCCTTCCCCAGATAAAATCCATTAGAGTGATTAGACGCAAACCAAATCGGAACATTCTGATCAGTTCCAAGTACAATTGTTCTCAATCCTGCCGATATAAGCTCGTCAGCACCAAACAACCTCAGTCCTTACGACTTAGCCAATCCGCCAACCAACCTAGCAAGGAACAATCCAAGACCTGTCATCTGTCGCAATCTTCTCCTCCCTCAACTCACTGCCAACCACCACAATCTCTCAATCAGTTTAAGATTGCAATGATCAAGGATCCTACGACTTCAGAACATACCCAATCTGAGTCAACAAGGCTCATCCTATGACAGCGCTGTAAGAGAAAATGAAACTTTATCTTTTTTCTCAAACGTGTTCTAGACGCGTTTTCTAAAATTAAAAATTAATAAATATATGAAAAATGTCTTCTTTCTTAAACTAATTTATTAAATGTAAAATTCACACATCAGCTTTGACAAATGAGACCACTCTTATATTTATATACCCTTGTAAAAAGAGGAATAATTTTATTTTCACACACTGTTTAACAAAATAATGCTGACTGCAAGACCACAATAGCCAGAGAAGAAGGTTATCCATGGAAAAGTTGGTTTCGTATCAAACCATTTACATAAACCAACAATATAATGACAAAGAATGAGGTCCTCGTTTGCTCTATCATGCAGACTCAAATTGATTGAAAAAGACTTCTTAAAATAGGAAGAAACTGATTAAGAAGAAACAGACCTTAATAATAATAAATTAATAAACCCAACCTCCACCAAACATCTTTTTGTTTTTATGAGGAGATATTCATCCATCGAGTATATTTAATCTTATTGGTCAATAGTTGTTAATTATAATTTGAATACGGTCGTGGATGCCGGGCTTCAGCATTCCCACGCTTTGGAAAATTTCACTAATATATCGATAATATTTGTCCTTTATAAGAATATTAAAACTCCATATGTAAGCTCCTGGCAGTTTAATTTTGGGTTTAAAAAATCCCGGAGTGGGAGGAATACATCAATTTTTTTTTTTATGAGGCTTCACAATGTCGGAAACAATGCATTTTAAAGCAAGAAATTGCTATGAGGTGTTACCCGGATCCTTATAAAAGAAAGTGTTATTCTCAATCATAGTCTTCGCCATAAAGAGAGACCAGCAGCATTCCAAACTCCTTCAATGACTACCAAAATAGATATTCCTCTTCTTCTTCTTGTCCTCCTCTTCCTTGTCCATTTCGTAAATTGACATACGATGTGTTCCTCAGTTTCAGAGCTCCAGATACCCGCACAAATTTCACAGACCATCTTTATGCCGCTCTCAAACAGAAAGGAATCATATACACATTTAGAGATGATGAAGAACTTAACAAAGGGGAATTAATTGGTCCAAATCTCTTGGAAGCAATTGAAGAGTCAAGATATGTAATTGTGGTGTTTTCTCATAACTACGCTGATTCTTCGTGGTGTTTGGATGAGTTTGCAAATGTAGCTGAATGCAGGAAAGCCATGGGACAAACATTCCGTCCAGTGTTCTACCATGTTGATCCATCTGATGTATGAAGACAAACCGGGAAGCACTTTGGGAAAGCATTTGAGAAGCATCAAGAGCGGTTTGGAGGCAATCCAGACAAATTGCAGAGGTGGAAAGACGCTCTTGCTGAAGTAGGCAAGCTCTCTGGATGGCATCTGCGAGATGGGTAAGCTAGCTCACACAGTTACACTTTAACATTTAGAGTTGAACAATTTTTTTGAACTTTCATATACATTAAACTGCATATCACATAGTTTAAGAAATTATGCTCATACATCTTTGGATTTAGATCCAGAAATGGTACATTAATGTACAAATACATTAAGTAAATTAGATTTGATATAGAGGCACACTGATTCAACGCATAAGTAGACTAGCTTGACTTGATCTCAAATTAGACTACCTTTGTACCGAGCTAGTCTAGTTAACTCTGTATCTGAGTTTGATTCGTTTGTTTTATATTGTTGGGGGAGGGGGGGGGGGTTGGGTTTAGTAGCTTTCGGTCCGGTCTATGCATTTTTTTGACTTTGACTAGCCCCGACCCGGCCCGACCCTAAGCCCTAAAATTTAGAGTAGGGCCGGCCCTAGCCCGGCCCATGATGACCCCTACCAACAACCAAGCCTGGCCCAACCCCATCTTGACCACCCGCTGTGTCGCACAATCATTTATGCCATCATCGCTCCACCATCCCGATCATGCTATTGAGAAGTGCTACCGATCCCCAATCAACCCCTTCCCCAGAAAAAATTCATTAGACCCAAACCAGATCGGATCATTCTGATCAGATCCAAATACAATTGATCTCATTCCTGCGGACATAAGCTCGTCAACAACAAATAACCTCAGACCTTGCTACACTAAGCCAATCCGCCAACCAGCCTAGTGAGGAACAATCCAAGACCTGCTAGCCGTCGCAATCTTCTCCTCCCTCAAGGCCTCAACTCACTGCCAACCACCACAGTCTTCGTCTGATACGGCGCTGCAAGAGAAAATGAAACTTTGTCTTTTTTCTCAAACGTGTTCTAGACGAGTTTTCTAAAATTAAAAATTAGTAAATATAGGGTGGTGCTATTCACACACCATCTTTATTTTTCTATTACTTTAATTCAGTTTTCTTTTAAAAATTACCCTAACTACCCTTCCTTATAATTATGTTTCTTTTTCTTTTTTCTATTTGGCAAGTCAATCATTCTCAAATCCTAAACCCTTATTTTCCCGCAAACACAGAGGACATTAAAGTCTTTTTGATTCTCTCTTTTCTTTTTCATCAAAAACTTCTCTAGCATAGTCATTCTATCTCTCTATTATGATGCTTTGAAGTTTAATCATAATAGAACAAGAAACTTTAGACTCATCTTTTGAGAAAATTTTACATTTGATTTGCAATGGAGTTGTGGAAAAAAAAAATGAGTTCAGTGATTATTCGAGCTCCTTTGAATCCATTATTTCTGGTAAGATTCTAACTGAAATTATTTGGTGTATTCGAATCCATTGAGCAACTATAGAACATTACAACAGTCTAATAATGATGGCCTTATGATTATAAATATGATTTGTTCTATTATATTATGCTAGTAGAACATAATTTTTTTCCCGACACGAAAATTGCAACTCATTGCATTCAATATTATGTAGAGCATCTCCAAATTTTGTGTACATTATCAGCTGCAAGCCTGCAATGTGGAAGCTTGTGGCTGAAGTGGATAAAACGCTGATTATATATATATATATATATATGTGTTGTAGAGAAACTGAATTTGGGAGAAATTTGCTGTGTATTCTCATTGATAATAGGGGCCTCTTTATATAGAGGATTACAATGTATAGAATCTCAATCATACAAGGAAAGTAATTCTACATTGATTAGGATTCTAGATCCTTCTAATTAAATCCTATTACCACTAGGTCAAGTAACCTAGAGTTTGGGCTAAACACAAATTAGGTTTTCCTTGAACACTCCCCCTTGTGTTGCCCAAACACGGTGCTTCTCTCGTTGCCTCATTAAAAACCTTGCCGAGTAACAAAAACCCAGTGGGACAAAAATAACCTCGGTCAAAGGGGAAAAAGAGCACAACACACCCTTCACGATTCGAGACGAACATGTAGACATCTCCCCCTGATGTCTGCGCCTCCCCCTGATGACTACGATCATGGGAGTTCAGATAATTTCGGCAAGCCAATTCTTGCCACATGTTTCTCGAACGTGGAATTGGGCAATGACTTAGTAAACAAGTCTGCCTCACTATCAACAGATCGAACCTAGTTCACTTTGATCTCGAGTAGTGTCTGTTGTTGCTGATTATGCTTGGTGTTGTCGCTTTTGATGTAGCCTTGCCTCATTTGTTCAAAACAAGTAGCATTATCCTAAATGCTCGTAGGCTCATCTGTGGTAGACTTCAAACCACAATTGTTCGAACATGCGTAATTATGAATCCAATCCATATACATTCACGAACCACTTCATGAAGAGTAATGATCTTTGCATTGTTCGAAGATATAGCGACTAGGGTCTATTATGTAGACCTCCAAGATGTCACGATCTTTTCGCATGGTGAACACTTAACCGGATTGGGAATGACCATTGTGTGGGTCAAAGATATACCCAACATCAGCAAAACCTTCCAAAACACTTGTCGTTTTGGGATGGAGATAGAGAACGCAGGCCAGCATTGGCGGAGTTTCTGGTGTGTGATGGGTCCGAATCCATCATCTCTTTGTAGGGATAGAACAAGCCCATATCAATCATCCAACTCAAATGTCGAAAGATATCTTTTACACCAATCCAATGGCGTAGCGTTGGCGCAGAGCTATATCTAGCTAACAAGTTCACAACATATGAGATGTCCGGTCTTGTGCATTGAGATAAGTACAATAATGCGCCTATTGTACTAACTAGGGCATTTCTGCCCTAGCGCATCTTCGTCATCATCCTTAGAACGAAGAGGATCCTTTTCAGGATCAAGACTACGGATGATCATGGGGGTGCTTGAAGGCTTGACCTTGTCAAAATGCCTAAGCATCTATCGACACGATGCTCAAGTTCCAAACCGAGACATAATCGTGTTTCCCAAAATCCTTCATCTCAAACTCGGATTTCAAGTGTTCAGCGGTTTCCCTTAACTCTTTAAGGGCTTCTAATGAAGATCATGTCCAACATGAACCGCGATAGAATCCGAAACTTGTTATGAAACACGCGGGCATATCCCTTCCCAATCAAGTAGTCACTTTGTGAGCGTTTCAACCTCTTTGTAAACGCGCTCCATGGTTAGAGCCACTTGACTTGGGTAAATGAAGTTCACCATGAACCTTCATGTATATTCCGTATCTAGATCCCTATAGAGATACGTAGTGACCATATTTGTAAGCTGCATGTTCAGTTATTCGGAAACTACCAAACCGACAGGGTAGTGGAGTGCAATGACATCCATTACGAGAGAATATGTCTCATCGTATCATCGTAGTTGATTCCAGGGCGTTTTTGTGAGAAGCCTTGCGCCATAAGGCGAGATTACCATATCTTTTTCTCACTACGCTTTCTAACGAAGACCTATTATTCAATAGGTTATATGTTAGGAGGTGTTGGCATCTCTAACTCGAAAACCTTCCTCTTCGTTAGAGAATCCATCTTAACCTGGATCGCATATTTCCATTTAGGCCAAAAACTCTCTACGTTGGCATTCATTTATCAACGGAGCGTGGTTCGATATCATCGGACTCAGCAAACTCATGCGCAACAAAATGCGTAACTACATCATCAATTATGATGGAGTTTCTATCCCACGTCTCATGTACACTAGTGTAATTTTCATAGAGCTCTATATTCTCAGGAATAGGTTCTGACGTTGAGGCGTCCCCCAACAATAACCATAACCCGGAAGATACTCATGAGACGGATTCTGAGTCTTGATGATCAAAGGATTGGAATGTGCCAAAGTATCATTCGAACCCACGAGCCTCCCACGCATCCTAGCTGGGGCCATGGCCTGTAACGCCAGAGTGCCACTCTCTTTGGCGTTGGCGCCATGCCTACCTCCGTGTAGGGTGGCGCTACGTCCTCTAGTAGGGACGTACGTCCTTGCAGGCATGTTTGCAGCATATTTGTGTGATCTCGTCACTTTAACAGGGATCAAGATGACACATAGTGGGGACAGACCACGACAATTCCTGTCGTTCCTGTTGAACATTCATGTTCTTATCTCCCCCTAACGACGGGAAGACTGTCTCATCAAAGTGACATCCGCAAATCTAGCGGTAAGGAGATCGCCTAGCAAGGGCATTTAAGTGGCGGACGATTGTTGGAAGCGCAAATCCAACGTAGTTGCCCATTCGTCTGTAAGCACCCATCATAGAGCGCTGTGGCGGCGCAATTGGCACATAAATGGCTCACTCAAATGTGCGTAAGTACAAAATACGTGTACCCAGTCACTAGCTGTAACGCATAGGTACATTGAGTGGCGGTAGGTCGTAGACGAATTAGCATGGCTGCATGCGATATCGCATCACCCCAACCGGATGTAAGAAGATTGGTGCACATTACCAATGTTCGGACTACCATCGTAGTCGTTTCCGCGAGACCAATTGGGTGTGTACATGGGAATGTGATGTCCAACATCAAACCCATTGCAATATCCATCGAAAGTCTTTCTATGTAAACACTCTAGCATAGTCAAAACCAATTGACTGAATAGGATGATTCGGGGAGTGAGCCCGTTGTCACATGATATGTGCTAGGAGTGTAGCATAAGTAGCATTTATAGGTGGACAATGGCACAACACGTGACCGGCGTGTTTGCGTGTCAACCAACATCATGAAATATTTAAGCGTCCGCAAGTTGGTTGAATCAATCCACAAAATCCCTACGGATTCTTTGTAAGAACAGAATGAGTATTGTCATATCCTTTGCATAGGACGGTCTCAGTCCTAATTTCCCTAAGGAACAGGCTTTGTAAAACGAGCGAGAGGCCTTAGAAGCAACCAATGAGGATTTTGGTTAGGCCTAAGCGTCTGTAGCGCTATTAGAAGCAAAATGTGTGACTACATCTCCCATCATGGCGTGGGAGCCATGGAAATAAGCATGTATGGCGTCATGGCCACAAGGAGGAACAACCATGGCGTTATGCCCATGGTTGGCGCCTTTTATGGCGGCATCTTGCTTCATTTTGCTCAAAATAAATGATGTCCATGTGAAGTCTTTTGTAGACGGATCATCATATCATGACTAGGATGATCTATCCTGTCGTGACAAAGCCAATATGTGTCTAAATCCAAGAGATCTTCTCTCATAACTTTATTGGATTTAATAGCTCGAATAGTGACATAAAGTCCACTAAAGAGACACATAAACTTCTCTAAAATGCGTCTTTGTTCGCAATCATTAGAGGTAATGCAAAGGAATACATTTCCGTTCTCTACATGCATTTTTGCATGGAATTCGTTAGCTATTCATAGGGTACGATTTGCCCTAAGAGCGTAGAGAGTTTCTGTGACAACTGTAATCAAGGTGCCATTTGGCAAGTGGAACTTGGGCTATTCCATGTCCTTGAATTAATATTGATGGCCCAGCCATCGTAGTCACAAAGTAATATGCTCAGAATCAAAATTGAGTCATAATGAAAAGAACTCGAAATTTTATTCATAAGCCAACGGAGTACATCATTGTTTCTTTGATCAAAGAAAATCTAATCCAATAAAAAGTAATATGGCAATTGCCTACATCTCTTGGAAAATAAAGACTTAAACAGAATTGGCGATCTATTGATCCCAGCCAGATTTGTAGTCTTCAACCCTTCACTCTAGATCATCTTCTTGATCTTCTTGTTCCACATAGTGAGCTTCTCTTGCTTCACAATATGCTTTGTAGGAGGTGACAAGTTCTTCACGAGCTCTACAAATGTGTGCCCAATGATTGGATACTCCATATCGAGAACGTACATCTCTTTGCTCAGACTCCATTGATTGAGGCGCTTTGAAAGCGTCATTTAGATGGCTCTTAGTGTTGGTGGCGCCACCAACATGGCCAGAGGCGTTGCCTCCCTCTCTCTTTCCACGTTGACCTCTTCGGTTCCGTGTTCGCCTATTTTGGCGGTCACCTTCCCAAGTAGAGCGATTATATGGACAGAACGTCCAGAAGTATCCCTAAGATTAGGGTTTCGCTCTTGGCGCCCTCTCTTAGAGGTGCGACTATAATTGGATTCCGGAATATGTTCTGTTTCCACGGATCTCGAATTATAGTTCTTCACAAGGATATTGTCATGCTTTTCAGCAACATTCATAGCTCCAATGAGCTCATGAAACCTTGTGATCCGTCTTGCATTTACATCCATTCGATAGTTCTTAGCAACCATCAATGCATAGACGGGGAAGGTAGAGAGAGTCTTCTCAATCAACATCGCATCTGTGATCTTTTTACCACAGAATTCCATTAAGGATTTAATGCGAAGTGCTTCCGAGTTATAGTCAAGAACTGTCTTGAAATCACAGAAGCGGAGGCTATGCCATCTCACTTCTAGGTCAGGAAGCAAGGAGTCACGGACGTTGCCAAATCTTTCTTCGAGTGAGACCCACAACCTTCTGGGGTCTTCTTCATTCATATACTCGTACTGGAGCGAATCATCCATATGACGAGTCATTAGGATGATGGCTTTCTCCTTATTTGCCTATAAGGCTGCTCTATTTGCTTCCAAAGCTTGAGCTTGCTCAACAGTTAGCACGTCCTGGCTAGGCTTGAGAATCATATCCAGGATTCTATCAGCCTTGAGATGCTGGCGGATATCACGAACCCACCTGTGATATCCAGAGCCAGTTGTTCCCAATGGAGCAAAGTCCAATTTGTTCAGGTTACTCATCCTGAAAGAGAACAAGAAATTAGGGTTAGTTTCGGAGCGAAAAGGCTACCACGAAAAACTATTAAATTTCTGAGCGTAGTCGCTTCCAAGAAATTAGGAATTTCTTAGCGTAGTCGCTTCCAAGAAATCCGATTCCAAGGGGGTTTTGGATTAGATCGAAACAACGATGTATGTGGTCGATCGTTTTCTTCTCAACAAACTCTAAGTTTGGAGGACTCTACAAGCTCCAAGCTTGGAGTGAGCACGAACCCCCACAGTTCGGCTTTTGGTCTCCCCTATGAAGAAGAAAGGGGGGTAAAAGAAGGGATGTTGGAAGTCCCCGAGAAAAGAAGAAGAAATTGAAAAAAAAAACTTCAAAAACGGGAACTTTTAGTAAACCATACCTCTTAGGATTGATCCTCGTTGTAGGATTGCAGAGCATATTCGATCCTCGTTGTAGGATTGCAGACGAGCTTCAGTCCTAGGCGAATCAAACTTGTTGAAATTCGGAGCAGATTCGCTTCTGAACAGCTCCCACTCCGATTGGTGTACAGGTCACAAAACTACTCCTATTGGGCTTAAATTTGGAGCTCAGATAGAAGAGACATAGGTGAACAACTTTGATGAAGGAATAATTTTTATCTGAAGTCCTGAACTAGACGTTTCGGGGCTTGCAAACTGACTGATATGCACAGGAACGAGCATGCTGAACAGCTCCCACCTCGAATGGTGTACAGGTCTCAAAAAGACTCAAATATGTCTGAAATTTGGAGGTCAAATAGAAGAGACATAGATGAACAACTTTGATGAAGAAAGGATTTTGATCAGAGGTCCCGAACAAGATGTTTCGGGGTGTGCAAGCAGCCTGATCTGCACAGGAACGAGCGTGCTGCTGTGCTGCAGGGGGTAGCAGGCGTGCGGCAATGCTGCAGGGGCAGTAGGCGGCACACGGGTGCGCAAGGGCTGCAGGGGCAGCGTACGGCATGGCTAGCAAGGGCTAGGAGCTTGCGGTAGTTTTGGTGAGAAGAGTTTTGGTTTTTAGGGCTAGGGTTAGGGCTCGTGCTGATAACGTGTTGTAAAGAAACTGAATTTGGGAGAAATTTTCTGTGTATTCTCATTGATAATAGGGGCCTCTTTATATAGAGGATTACAATGTATAGAATCTCAATCATACAAGAAAAGTAATTCTACATTGATTAGGATTTTAGATCTTTCTAATTAAATCCTATTACCACTAGGTCAAGTAACCTAGAGTTTGGGCTAAACACAAATTAGGTTTTCCTTGAACAATATATATTTTTTCAATTTGAGGATGATGCACCTGGATTAAGAGTCATAAACAAACAAACATTGAGTTTGGTACTTTGCAAAGTATGAGAACAAACTTTACAATTTGGATTCAGTTGGGTGAAGGTGATACAGGTCTTTCTACTTAATAAACGTATTATTCTTCCTTCATTTATAGGAAAAAAAAATTGAATTATTGTATAATGATGTTTGATTCATGATTGAATTGCCAAATAGAAAAAAGAAAAAAGAAAAAGAAACAAATTTACAAGGGATGGTAGTTAGGGTAATTTATAAAAAAGATTGAATTAAAGTAACAGAAAATTAAAAAAAGTGTGTGAATAGCATCACCCTAAATATATGAAAAATGTCTTTTTTCTTAAACTAATTTATTAAAATGTGAAATTCACTCATCAGCTTTGACAAATGAGACCACGCTTACCCTTGAAAAGAGGAATAAGCTTCTTTTCGCACACTGTTTAACAAAATAATGTTGACTGCTTGACCACAATAGCCAGAGAAGAAGATTCTCCATGGAAAAGCTGGTTTCGAATCAGACCATTTACATAAACCAACAGTATACTGACAAGGAGGATAAGGTCCTCATGATAGAAAATTAGAAATGCAGACTCAACTTGATTGATCGAAAAAGACTACTTAAAAGGGTAGAATTGATTAAGAAAAAGCAGACCTTAATAAATTAATAAACCCAACCTGCACCAAACATCTTTTTGTTCTTACGAGGAGATATTCATCCATCGAGTATATTTAATGTTATTGCTCAATAGCTGTTAATTATAATTTGAATACGGTCATTCATTTATGCCGGGTTTCAGCATTTCCACGCTTTGGAAAATTTCACTAATATATCCATAATATTTGTCCTTTATAAGAATATTAAACTTCTAAATGCAAGCTCCTGGCAGTTTAATTCTGGGTTTAAAAAATCCGGGAGTGGGAGGAATACCTGCATTTGTTTTTGACAATGTCGGAAATAATGTATTTTAAAGCAAGAATTGCTATGAGGATGAGGTGTTACCCGGATCCTTATAAAAGAAAGGGTTATTCTCATTCATAAACAGAGACCAGCAGCATTCCAAACTCCTTCAATGACTACCAAAATAGATCTTCCTTCTTCTTCTTGTCCTCCGCTTCCTTCTCCATTTCTTAAATTGACGTACGATGTGTTCCTCAGTTTCAGAGGTACAGATACCCGCACAAATTTCACAGACCATCTTTATGCCGCTCTCAAACAGAAAGGAATATACACATTTAGAGATGATGAAGAACTTAAGAGAGGGGAATCAATTGGTCCAAATCTCTTGGAAGCAATTCAAGAGTCAAGATATGTAATTGTGGTGTTTTCTCAGAACTACGCCGATTCTTCGTGGTGTTTGAATGAGCTTGCAAAAGTAGCTGAATGCAGGAGAGCCATGGGACAAACAGTCCTTCCAGTGTTCTACCATGTTGATCCATCTGATGTACGAAGACAAACTGGGGAACACTTTGGGAAAGCATTTGAGAAGCATCAAGAGCGGTTTGGAGGCAATCCTGACAAATTGCAGAGGTGGAAAGACGCTCTTGCTGAAGTAGGCAACCTCTCTGGATGGCATCTGAAAGATGGGTAAGCTTTCCATGTTTCTAGCTATACTACATTGGATAATTTTTTGGGATGAACTTTTTTATTACACCAGGTCGCCACTTGTGATTTCATATGTTTTAGTGGTTGAGAATTCGTTAACCAAAAGCAGAGCTAGTCCGTATTATATTTAGGGTCATTGACCAAAAGTCCCAAAATGAACTAAAGTTATCTCACTTACCCCAACAACAAATTTTTTTTCCCACTAACCCAATTTAAATTAAAATGACTATTATGCCCACTTCCTAATTAAATAATTACTCTCCTCCCTTCGATCTCTCTCTTCTCTCTGTCTCTCTCCAGACTCTCCCCTTCTCTCTCTATGAAGCCAAAACCCTCTCTCTCTCTGCCATGGCAGATCCGGAACTGGAGGACGAAGCCCACCTCTTCTTCTTACCCTCCCCGCCCAACCCTGCCCTTGGCCTCTGCGTATGCCAGCTCGTACCAGATCGAGCTACTCGACGCGTTGTCGAAGCGGTGCAGCGTCGTCCACGACGGCTCTATTTGCCGCTACCGCGATTTGAGTTCGAGCTCCGCTGTGAAGACTCACCCAAATCCATGGCCTCTTGCTGGGGAAGCTCAGCCCCTTGGCACGGTTACTCTTGGTCTCGAATTTAGTCAGCATATGAAAATCCACACAATTTCAAAATCAACCAAAGCGGACTAAAATTCAACAATCCGATTACTATGATTCGTTTCGGATTTGGCGATTGAGGAAAGAGATCAAGAGAAATAGCGGGAGAATGTACCTTAGATCTGGCAATGCGAAATGTCGATCGGTGAGGAGGAGGAGGTAGGAGATTTGGTAATGTAGAGCAATCGGACGAATCGGCACTCTAGTTGCTTTTGTAAAGTATTTTTTACCATAATTGTTTTATTGACACTCATGGGTAATACAACTTTTATTTGTAAATTCTAGTTGCCGAGTTATTTATTTATTTATTTATTTTGTGTAAATGTGGGCAGAAGGCATAGGACGAAAAAAAAAACGTTTTATTATCTTTTAATAGACGTTTATTAGGGGGCAATAGACGTCTACTGGAGGGCAATAGACATTTTGAATTGATGTAATCTCCTTGTTTTTTTCTATAATTAAAGTTTTATGTGTCTAAATTTAGGGAGATTAGTTTCTATTCTGGCCACTGAAAGTTCTATTGAGGCAATAGACATCTGTTAAAGCGTCTGTTGGGGGGCAATAGACGTTTTGAATTGATGTAATCTCCTCGTTTTTTTTCTTTAATCAAAGTTTTATTTGTGTAGTTTTAGGAAGATTAATTACCATTTCGGTAATCTAAACGTCTATTGGGGGGCAATAAACGTCTACTGGGGGGCAATACATGGCTGATAGTCGTCTATTGAGGGGCAATAGACGTCTATTAGGGAGCAATAGACTATTGGAGCAATATATGTCTATTGGGGGGCCATAGACGTCTATTAGGGAGCAATAGACTATTGGGGCAATAGATGTCTATTGGGGGGCAATAGACGTCTATTGGGAGCAAAAAAACTTTCCGGTGAGATTTTCAGCAAATTCCGGGGGGCGGCAGCCGGTGACCGGAATCCGGCGACGGGTGACCGGATTCCAGAAAAAGTTGGCCGGATTCCAGCGACCGGTGACCTGATTCCGGCGACCGGTGATGGGCTCCGGCGAAGTCTCATATGGTTTCTCTCGGTTCCATTTTCTCTATCTCTCTCTAAGTAACAAAGGGGTGAGGAGTCATGGTATTAGGGACTCCCTTAGAGTGTATTGGGTAAGAGAGAATTAAAAAACTTAATAAGGTAAGTGGGAAAAAAATCCCTAGAAATAGGGTAAATGGACAAAAACCCTTATATTTATATCTGTCTCAAAAACTATAAATGCGTAGAACTAAATCAAATTAAATTTCTAATAATGCTTCTAATTAGAATTTCAAAATGAAGAAATAGATTGGCATTATATAATCTTCCACTATCTCTATCTTTATCTAATTGTTGCTTACTTGCTTTATATCTTATACACATAATATATGTAAGAATATTTCATCACTTTACAGGTACGAATCCAAAGTCATTCACGAAATTGTTGAAAAGATTTTCACCGAGTTAAATCAAATAATCACAATATCTGAGGGTTTAGTTGGGATGGATTCTCACCTGAATGAAATGCTTTCGTACTTGGACATTGGGTGTCCTGATGTTCGTATCATAGGGATTTGTGGTATGGGTGGTATCGGTAAGACAACTATTGCACAAGTGGTTTTTGAAAGGGTACAGGCTCAGTTTGAAGGTTGCAGCTTTCTTGAGAATGTTAGAGAGGTAACTGAAAAGCAAGGTGCAGTTCATTTACAAGAGCAACTTCTTTCGAATTTGCTGAAATGTAGTGTAAATGTACAGAACACTAAAACGGGAAAAAAGATAATGAGGCAGAGACTAAGTACTAAAATGGTTCTTATCATTCTTGATGATGTGGACAAAGAAAAACAATTGGAAGCATTGTGTGATAGGGAATCGGTTGGTCCAGGCAGTAGAATCATCATAACTTGTAGAGATGAACATTTGCTCAGTGCAGTTGAAGGAGACAAAGTATATAAGGTGAACTCATTAACTGATGCTGAAGCTCTTCAGCTTTTCAGTATGAAAGCCTTCAAGAAAGACCAGCTGGTTGGAAAAGAAATTCTGAAGCTATCCAAAGAATTGTTGAAATATGCTAATGGCCTTCCACTAGCTATTGAAGTTTTGGGTTCTTTAGTTAAGGGTAGAGGGGTAGAGTTATGGTCAAGTGTATTGGAAAGACTTGAAGAAAGTCCTAATAAAGAAATTAGTAATGTTCTCAAGGTTAGTTTTGATGGATTAGAACCAAGGGAACAGAAAATTTTTTTGGACATTGCATGTTTCCTTAAAGGGGTGAACATAGATCGTGTAAGAAGAATACTACAAGGTAGTAATGCCCACTGTCCAGACTTTGATATACAGGTTCTCCTGGACAAATCTTTGGTAACTCTATTTGGATCAAAATTGTGGATGCATGATTTGATACAAGAAATGGGTCGGGAAGTTGTTCTTCAAGAATGCCGTGAAGAGCCTGGAAAACGTAGCAGGTTGTGGCTTCCAAATGAGATTATCCATGTACTTGATCGGAGTAAGGTAATGAAACAGCTGAGTGCTGAAACTCATCTATTGTTTTTTTTTATTATGGTCTATCTTGTGCAATAACTAGTTCTTTTGCTCTTTGTTATTAGGCGACGAGTGCAGTTCAAAGCATATACCTCGGTCCAACAAAAGACGATGTTGTTCACTCAATTGATAATGCCTTCTCGAAGATGGACAGATTGAGATTGCTCAAGATTTGGAATGTGAAGTTTTCCGGAAACATCACATATCTTTCTAATGAATTACAATATCTGGAATGGCATCAATGTCCTTTGGATTCTTTCCCGTCAGACTTTCAACCGGATAAACTTGTTGAAGTTCACATGTATCTTAGCCGCATCAAACAACTATGGAGGGGAAAAAAAGTAAGATCATAATTAATTTTATGCATGTTCATAAAGCTGATAGTTTAGATTCTAGTCTCATTTATTAGGAAAGATGAAGTGGCTTCTTTGAATTACATAACTATATATATAAGGTCCCTGCCTCCCTGGTCGTCCACAGTTACACACATCCATAAAAATTAATATGGCATTCTCATACTAAGATTGGACATTACTCTCACGTCAACCTTTCTGTAATTCTACTAATTTCTGTAATTTGGAATCACAAAGGAATGTGTAATAATTATTTTAAATCAAATGATGATCATCTTTCAAATTGCACCAGGGATGGAGAATGCTACGGCTTATTGATCTGAGTGGTTCACAATACTTGATGTCGACTCCAGACTTCACTGAGGTTCCTGATCTTGAAACGTTGGTGCTTCAAAATTGTACAAGCTTGGTGGAGGTTCACCCATCTCTTGGATTTCTGAAGAAACTTGTCTCTTTGAATATGACATATTGCGAGTCTATTGAGAGCATTCCACCTTTCACTGCCCTGGAATCCCTTCAAATATTGAGGCTTTCATTCTGTTCAGGACTGAAGAAGTTTCCAGAAATTGAAGGAAATATGAAAAGCTTGCTGGAGCTTCATTTGGATGGGACCAGCATTGAGGAATTGCCTCCATCAATTGAACGCTTGACTGGTCTTACCATGTTGAATCTAGCAGACTGTAAAAACCTTTTGCATCTTCCCAATACCATTGGGTGCTTGACATCTTTGAAAAGTCTCGATCTAACAGGTTGCTCCAAAATTGATGAGATACCTGAGAATCTGAATGGTATAAAATGTCTGGAGATGCTTTGCATTGGTGGAACTTCCATAAGGGAGTTATCTTTCATTGTAGGCATGAAGAATCTACAGTATCTATCCTGCCGAGGATGTGAAAGTCTAGTGTCAAAATCATGCAAGGGTCTGGCTTCGTTATCGAGTTTGATAGGGCTAGACTTGAGTTATTGCAATCTGATGGATGGAGCAATTCTCAATGATTTTAGCAGCCTAATCTCCTTGGAATTGTTAGATTTAAGTGGTAATTGCTTTGTGCGATTACCTGAAAGTATCTCTCAACTCTCAAAACTCGAGACTCTGCGCTTGACTAATTGCAAACAGCTGCAATTGCTGCCCAAGAAGCTTCCGTTAAGTCTTCGAAACGTGAATGCACAAGATTGTACTTCACTGACGGATTACCCAAATCAAATCAAAGTATTGAATTCATGGGAGTCGGGAGTTACTACTGTTAATTCCCTCAATTCTTCAGCAGTTAAAGTCTCACAAAGTTTTTCAAGTACTGGGGGTGGGGGGGAACTTGTACAAGTGTGTATGACATATAATCATACTGAGGGGAAACAAGTTGATCATTTGCCAGTGACAGCTGAACCGATTCTAAAACAAGTAGGATCTCTCTCTCATAACAAAAACAGAGCATTTATCTATAAATCTATCCTTTTTCTCATACTACTAGTAAACTATGCTTTTCTGTTCTAAGTTGCAGACGTCTTCCAGGTCAACTTACATGACCGTAGATGCTGGAGATGAAATTCCAGAGTGGTTCAACACTATATCTACCAGGAATCCCATATCAATCTCGATACCTCAAAATCTGACCGATGATAACGAGTGGAACGGATTTGCCGCGTGTGCTATATTCTCAGTCAAGGGGCATACTGCTCTCTCCCTTATTGAACCGGATCCTGATTTTTCTAATTACTCGTATCAAATCACATTGGAAACTGATGTTGTGCGTCTGGAACCATTTGTGTTGGGAGTGGAGTCAGTGGACTTTGGCAGCTTTGGATTAAGTTCTCATCTGCTTGTGATTTTCGGTATATCTAGGTTGGATATTCCACAGAGGGGGTTAAATCAATCAACTGTGGTGAGAGCTATATTTGAAACCACTAATCCATCCATGGTGGTCCAGAAATGTGGAATCCGTGTACTCTATGAGCAAGATGCTGGTTGGTTTTACAACATAAACTACCCTCCTTTGATTTGTCTGAATGATGTTCAGGACGCGGCCACTGTATTGGATTCTGCGTGTCGGAATCATGCTGTGGACGCCGCCTCTGTACGGGAGTCTGGCTGGCTTAGTCAATATATGGAATGGTAGGATATATTTAATTTTCTGATCCACAACTAGTTAAATGCTGCTTTTGTATTTCTATCTGCGTTCTTTAATGCATTTCCAATTAAATATTGCAGGGAGAAATTCATTCCACCCTTGGAAGAAGAATACACACTTGAGCTGAGAAAGAACCTTGAGTCTGTTCTTCCGAGATTCCTTGAGGTTGATCCATCTATGTTTCTCTAGCTAGTTTATATGATATCTCTCTAATCTCTAATCTCTAATCTCTATCTTTGAAATAAAATAGGTTACTAATTATTTAAATTACGCATTTTTAATATTACAGGCACTAAACAGTTATCATGTAACGTTCGAATTTAACCTCAGAGGAAGCCCAGCGTGGTTTCCGGAATTTGTCCTTGATACGGGGTCAAATTCGAACATAGGGCCAATCAAGCTGCCTCAAAATCTACACAAGAGCAAGAAGTGGATGGGATTTGCAATATACGCATCACTGGAAGTGGGGCAGACAATGAAAGAGGACAACTATTGGGTATTTGTTACACTATTTGGTACGAATGTGGCCCAAAAACTTAAGCACGTCAGGCCATTGTCAGAAAAACATCATCAACTATTTGTTACTTACATACCGCGGGCACAGATGTCCGAAGTGTTGTTCACTCAGACATTAGAAACTGCAATGTCCATTGTGGTCGATAGCCCTCATGTAAAGGTTCAAAGATATGGGTTCCGCATTGTGTACCAAGAAGATATACAAGGGTTTGCTGATACTATTATCCGGTGCATGCAGAGGGCAGATTCTCTTGAATCTCACGATAAGTTGGTGGTAGAAGACTGGATAAAGTTGATACGATTGCAAGGTGCCCATTTAGAGAGAATGACAGAACGGGATTCCCGAACCCCACGGGAAAAATACTTTGAATTGCACTCACAAAAATATAGAAATCGGGTCTCTCTCTTGCACATATACATAATTATTATTATTTCTTCTTTTTTGGTCCTTTTATTGACATTTAAATTTATATTTACAGGACTGGTCTGACCCTCGTCGTGCTTCTTGTATCTTCAAGGGAGTTGAAATCTCCAAGTTGAAATGGTTCGTGCCTTTTATCAACCAAGGCAACTCGGCAGAAATCCAACTGCCTCTGAATGTGTTCGATGATGATAATTGGTTGGGGTTTGCCGGATGTTTTCAGTTGTTCCACGACCAATGTCTCGGCAGTACTGCTCCTGATTCAGAGAATGTTATGCTTATTTACCGTCTGGCCTCTGATATTGATTGGCAGCGCGTATTTGATTCCTACGAGCAGGTAAGTTTAAAGATTCGAAACCCATCGGCATTCGAAATGACTTTGTTCTTTTATACACCGCGCACTAGTCTTAGAAAGGTTTGGAGGCAATGCAAATTGGCAAGGATAACTATGTGGTTGTCTAGACCATGCTTCGCGGTGCATAGTTGTGCCCTTCGTCTACTATATAAGGAGGACGTTGAACATCTTGCAGAAACACTGACCCTCGCCGAATTACCTTGAACATCCCCCAGCATCAGCTGCTCAATCATGGAGAAGGTAACTTGTGAGTAGCCTTTTGGCTTAGATTATTTTTGTAAGTCGCAATGACATCTCATTTGGCTTGGCTGAAGTTCTGATATATATTTACATTGACAGGAGGCAAACGTCTGCAAGCAAGAGTTTCCTCATGGAGAATGAGATAAAAACGTTGTATAATATCTAGTGCTTAATAATGTGGTGTTGAGAATGTTGTTTGCTCCTACTCGAGGAGCAATTAATTTGAATGACCTGTTCATTTTGTGATTGTCCCATAAACTGATTCACGACTATAACAATGAACATGGGTCCAGATTCTTGTTTCTGGTAGATTGTTTCCGAATAGGGTGTAATAGTCTTCGCAGAGTAACCAATCACAGTGGAAAGAATTGCAAACATAACCCAAAGTTGAATAGATACCTTGTAAACAAGCCATGGGGAACCTATTACAAGATTGCTTATATCAGACTTAGAAACTCCTTCGCCTCTGCTATTGCATTTGCCACAGTATCTGACTAAATGACTACAACATCAACTTGCACCTACATTCAAAATAGAGCCAATTACGCTCTTGTCCCCTGCACTTCTTTATATCAAATTTCAACAATCAAGAAAGTCATACCTTCTTAAGAGCACACATTTTCCTTTGTGAAGCAGCTCACTTGTCTGCCACTTCATGTCCTTTCTACACGCAGCTACTACATCTTCTTGTACTTCTGAAATAGGAATCAAATTCCCTACTATAATCACAACATGAAGAAGGTATCAGTCAGTCGAGTTCAATTTTTTATATAGTTTATTTTTGTTGAAGGAAAATCAAGTTTAGTGTGCCTTATCAAACTAGGAATAGGAATAGGAGAGAAGGTTCTAGATTTCCTAATCCTACACGGATTGGTATTCCTTGTAACATTAGAACTAGCACTTTGTAATCCCTATATATAGGGCTCCTATTCTCAATAATAAGAATACATCTCTCTCATCAATCTCTCTCAACAATCTCTCTCAAATACATTATACTTAAACACGTTATCAGCACGACTCTAACCACAAAACAGAAAACCAAAACTCATTCACAAAGCAGCCCCTAGCCCGAGCTAGCCGAGCCTTATCTGCAGCCCGAGCGCCCGTGTGCTTGCAACCTTGCACAGCAGCCCCTGCTGCCCCCTTCCTGCAGCCCTGCGTTCCAGCCTGCTGCCACCGAAGCATCCCTGCTGCAAACAAGCCAACGCACACCCACTGCATCTTTTTTCCGTTCCTGTGCACATCCGTCTTCTTGCAAGCCTCGAAACGTCTAGTTCGGAAGCTCAGATCGAAAAACTTTCTTCATCAAAGTTGTTCGTCTCTGTCTCTTCCATCTAACCTCCGAATTTCAGCCTTATCGGAGTCATATTGAGATCTGTACACCAATCGAGGTACAAGCTGTTCAGAACAGAATCTGCTCCGAATTTTCACCAACTCACCAAGTAAGTATTCAAAAGAGTAAGTTTTGAAGTTCCTATAATTCGGAATTTATATTTCTTCTTCTTTTCTCGGGGACTTGAAAACCTCCCTTCTTCTACATCCCACCTTTCTTATAACGTGGGTTCGATTCTTGAAAAGCGGAATCGTGGGGATTCACGCAATTAATGAACTAAGAGCGTTCGTAAGACTTCGGACTAAGAGCGTCCGTAAGCATCGATTTAACGAACTAAGAGCGTTCGTATGCTACGGACTAAGAGCGTTCGTGAGCATCTATTTTGACCATACAAACATCATTGTTTCGGTCTAATCCAATTATTCTTGGAAATAGATTTCTTGGTAGCATAGCTCGGAAATCTTATTTATATTAGTTTTCGTGGAAGCATTGACTCCGAAACTAACTTGTTCTTGTTTCATCTTTCAGGATGTCAAACATGAACAAACTCGATTTTGTTCCATTGGATTATGCAGACAAAAGGTACTTAATTTGGGTCATTGATATCGAGATCCACCTTATTGCCCGTGATTTATTGCATATTATCCAAGAGCTTTGTCCTATAGAAACAGCTCCAGACCCTCAAACTGAGAAAGATAATTCCAAGGCACTTGCCTTCATGAAATGTCACATGGATAATGACCTACAGTTTGAGTTCATAAATGAGGATAGCGCCATAAAGCTTTGGCATGCGCTTCGCGAACGATATGGCAATGTTCGTGATTCCATACTTCCAAATACAGAAGCAGAATGGAAAGATCTTCGCTTCTCTGAATTTGACGCTGTCATGCAATTTTATTCGGAAGCTCTCAGCATCAGAGCAATGATGCGTCTCTGTGTAAAGATGATCACAGAAGACCAGTTGATTGAGAAAACCCTCAATACCTTCCCCGCCTGTGCTATGAGGTCCTCTGACTTATTCCGGACTCATGTAAATGCAAGACGGATCACAAGTTTCCAACAGCTTATTGAAGCTATGGCCACTGCTGAAAGACATGGCAATGAACTTGTGAAAAGAGAATTTGATAGGCTTCAAGATAGCTATCAAGAGCATCGTCCTATGGCTAGAGAAAGTCGCCATCGACGTCATGATCCATACGATCGATATGCTCAAGAAGGTAATCGCTCAAGGCGACAATCCCACGACCGTAGGAGGTGTGATTTTGAGGGAAATAGGGTTGGAAACCATGGAGCCAACGTTGGCCATGGGCACCACTTTCCAACGCCACCAGTCATAGGGACTATGCATATTGCGCCAATGCGCCTCAATCAAGGGAGAATCCTCTTTATGGTGTCTATTTCTGATATGGAACGTCTGATCAATGGACTTGAATTTGCAATGTACCTACGGAGGTAGTCGCATCATGGTGATCAAGACTTCGAGTTCACAAAGACTTTAAATCTGGCGATGAAGACAAAATACTGCAGATTTTTATTTATAGTCTTTTATTTTTCCAAGAATTATGTAATGGCTATTATGCCTTAAATCAATAAAATGACTTATTGTATTAACTCTTTCCCTCTAGGCGTACTCAAGAGTACTTGTGATGTCTAGGCAAGGTTGGATCTGAGAGAACGGTTTTAAAAGTGAGCAACGCTCCACCAAAATCTCGCCTTACCTTACCTGGTCACAACTAAATTGAAATTACCGAAAGGATTGAGTGACTACGATTTGTCTACGGTTTGATTTTTATATTGGATTAGATTTTGGTCAAGAAACTTTGATGTAATCATTGGCTATTATTAATAAAGTATCGATTTATTTTATCTCATGTCATGGACATACTTCTCGAACTTTATTACTTACAAGATGTAAGAGCCAATGGTTTTCATGCGGAAACGCATTGTGAGAATGGACAAGAGTTCCTTTGCATTACCTCTAATGACTACGGACATAAACGAGTCTTAGAGAAACTTATGTGTCGCTCTAGTGGGTTGTATGCAACCACTATTCGAGTCATTGAATCCAACCATGTCATGAGAGATGATTTATGGGATTCCGACACATATAGGCTTTGGCACGACCGTTTGGGACACCCAGGTCGTGACATGATGATCCGTATATTAAAGACTTCACACGGACATCCCTTTTTCAGAACGAAAAGAAGTAAAACTCGGTTTTTGGATACCGAAGGAGCCCCTGCGCCTCACGGCGCCGTTCACCCCCAAATCCGGCCATCCTTGGCCGGCGCCGCCTTCCCCCTGCGGCCTCAGGGTGGCATTGACGCCACCAAGGCTCCTTTGTCTCCAACTTTTACTTCTAAAGTCACTTGTGACTTTGTGGCTCAACCAAAATCCTCATTGGTTGTTTCTAAAGCCCATCATTCTTTCTGCAAAGCCTGCTCTTTAGCAAAGTTAGGATCGAGACCATCCTATGCAAAGGACACCAAAGAAAATATACCATTCTTACAAAGAATCCAAGGTGATATTTGTGGACCTATTCAACCATCATGCGGACCATTTCGATATTTTATGGTATTGGTTGATGCACCGACACGCTGGTCACATGTCATGCTATTGTCCACAAGGAACGCTGCATTTGCTAAACTCCTAGCACAAATAATTAAGTTATGGACTCACCACCCTGATCATCCTATTAAGTCTATAAGATTAGACAATGCTGGAGAGTTTACATCAAAGACTTTTGATGATTATTGCATATCCATTGGGATTGATGTTGAACATCCTGTTCCTCATGTTCACACCCAAAATGGTCTCGCAGAAGTCGCCATTAAACGACTACAAATGGTCGCTAGGGCATTGGTAATGCGCACCAATCTCCCTATTTCTGCTTGGGGCTATGCAATATTGCATGCAGCTGTGCTTATTCGTCTGAGGCCTACTGCCACTCAACCCTTTTCTGCGTCCCAGATGGTGACTGGGTATGAGCCCAATGTCTCACACTTACGCATATTTGGGTGCGCAGTTTATGTGCCAATTGCGCCTCCACAGCGCACCAAAATGGGTCCTCAACGACGATTAGGCGTTTACGTTGGTTATGATTCTCCAACGATTATCCGCTACATAGAACCCTTGACAGGCGATCTCTTTACCGCAAGATTTGCGGATTGTCACTTCATGAGACAGTCTTCCCATCGTTAGGGGGAGATAAGAACATCAATGTTCACAGGAACGACCGGAATTGTCGTGGTCTGTCCCCACTCTGTCTCATCTTGATCCCCGAACCGCACAGTCCGAAATTGAAGTGCGGAGAATTCTCGATCTTCAGAACGTAGCAGAATCGATGCCTGATGCGTTTTCTGATATCGCTAAAGTGACGAGATCACACATACCTGCTGCAAACGTGCCTGCAAGGATTGATGTCCCTAAAGTAGAGGACATGACGCCAACTCAAGAGTGCATGAGCATGGCGCCAACGTCCCATCTCTCAATGATGGTGACGTTATGGCTAGGCCCACGGCTCCTGCCAGGAAGCGCGGGAGGCCCATAGGTTCGATGGATTCTCGCCCAAGAAAGAAAGCGAGTTTGGCACAGAATAATCCATTAATCATCGATATAAATAATCCATCTCATGAGAATATTCCGGATTATGGTTATGTCCAAGAGACATCATTGGGGGACGCTCCAATGTCAGAACCAACTCCAGAGAATAGAGAGATCTCCATAAATTACACTAGTGTACATGAGATGATGGATAGAAATTCTATGGCAATTGATGATGCATTTGCATATCATATTGCAAAAGGAATTATAGAATATGATGATATCGAACCTCGCTCTGTTGAAGAATGTCAACGAAGAGCAGATTGGCCTAAATGGAAAGATGCGATCCAGGTTGAATTGGATTCACTAACAAAGAGACAGGTATTTGGGCCTGTAACGCAGACACCCCCAAGTGTAAAGCCTGTTGGCCATAAATGGGTCTTTGTTAGAAAGCGTAATGAGAAAAATGAGGTGGTAAGATATAAAGCCCGCCTTGTGGCGCAAGGTTTCTCACAACGCCCTGGAATCGACTACGAGGAGACATATTCTCCCGTAATGGACGTTATAACGTTCCGCTACCTTGTCAGTTTGGTAGTTTCCGAAAAACTTGACATGCAGCTTATGGATGTGGTTACAGCATATCTCTATGGGGATCTAGATTCAGAGATATATATGAAGGTTCCAGATGGACTTCAATTACCCAAATCAAGTGGCTCTAAACCACGGAGCGCGTTTTCAATAAGATTAAAACGCTCACTATATGGATTAAAACAATCTGGACGGATGTGGTATAACCGTCTAAGTGACTACTTGATTGGGAAGGGATATATTAACAATGAAATATGCCCATGCGTGTTCATTAAAAGAACAAGTTCCGGATTTGCAATCGTAGCAGTTTATGTCGATGACATGAACCTAATTGGAACTCTAGATGAGTTAAAAGAAACTGCTAATTACTTGAAATCCGAATTTGAGATGAAAGATCTTGGAAGACACGGTTTTGTCTCGGTTTAGAACTCGAGCACCGTAGTGATGGGATTTTGATCCATCAGTCTGCATATACTCAGAAAATTCTAAGGCGCTTTAATGAAGATAAAGCAAAGCCTGCGAGTACTCCCATGATCGGCCGTAGTCTTGTGCCCGGAAAAGATCCGTTTCGTCCAAGGGATGAGGACGAAGAACCCCTAGAGGCCGAAGTGCCCTATTTAAGTGCAATAGGCGCATTATTGTACTTAGCTCAATGCACAAGACCGGATATCTCATTTGCAGTGAACTTGTTAGCTCGACATAGCTCTGCGCCAACACGCCGCCATTGGATTGGTGTAAAGACAATCTTTCGATACCTAAGAGGTACGATTGATATGGGCCTATTTTATCCCTACAGAGAGAAGAGGAATGACGGAAGATTGGGATCGGACCCCAAAAGGCAAAACGCCCCCGTCCATGGAATGGCCGCCGGCCATGTTGCCGGCGCCGGCGCCGCCGCCGCTCATGGTGGCCGGCGTCCTCCTATCTCCCTCCATCAAAACGACAATGATGTCTTGATGGGTTTTGCTGATGCAGGGTACCTCTCTGACCCTCACAAAGGTCGCTCCCAAACAGGTTATGTCTTTACCATGGGAAGCACTGCGATATCTTGGAGGTCTACGAAACAGACCCTTGTTGCTACTTCCTCAAATCATGCAGAGATTATTGCTCTACATGAAGCTGTACGTGAATGTGTATGGCTAAGGTCTGTAATTCGACACATTCAAGGAAGTTGTGGTTTGAAGTCTACCACAGATGAACCTACATGCATTTATGAGGATAATGCAGCTTGTATTGAACAAATGAAGTTAGGTTTCATCAAGGGCGACAACACCAAACATATATCGCCTAAGTTCTTTTATAATCAGCAACAACAATTACTTCTAAAGATTGAAGTGAATCAAATCCGATCAGAGGATAATGTAGCGGACTTATTCACTAAGTCGTTACCTAAATCCACCTTCGAGAAACATGTGAAGAGCATCGGATTGAGAAAGTTATCCGAACTCCCACGATTGTAGCAATCAGGGGGAGATATCGACATCAGGGGGAGTTATGATGTCTACATGTTCGATCTCGAAGAGTGAAGGACGTGTTGTGCTCTTTTTGTCCTTCGACCAGGATTATTTTTGTCCCACAGGGTTTTTGTTACCTGGCAAGGTTTTTAACGAGGCAACGGATGAAGCGTCACCACCAAGTTTGAGCGGCACAAGGGGGAGTGTTGAAGGAAAATCAAGTTTAGTGTGCCTTATCAAACTAGGAATAGGAATAGGAGAGAAGGTTCTAGATTTCCCAATCCTACACGGATTGGTATTCCTTGTAACATTAGAACTAGCACTTTGTAATCCCTATATATAGGGCTCCTATTCTCAATAATAAGAATACATCTCTCTCATCAATCTCTCTCATCAATCTACTTAAACAATTTTTTATTTTTATAAAGTTACATATGTAACACGCAGCTTGGCTCCAACATAGTCGTAGAAGCATAAGCATACTTGGGGATTGGAATTTCAGCTATTCTTGCTCGGACATGTATCAACTTGAAAAAGATGTTTCCTTCAGGAATAAACTTCTCCAGTGCCTACTTCAGAGTGTATTTTCTTTTTCTGTTGCCATTGATAGCAATGGAAACAATCGACATAGGGGGTGGTATCTGCAATGTAAGATTGTCCTCTGCTTCAATAATTTCATTTCTATCCATTTGTCTGCCACTTATCTGTTACACTGAACCCCGAGGAAGCACAAGAGCACCATTAGTACTTGCAATGAACCAGATCAAAGAAAACAAAAATTAGCATTTGAAACATACATTTTCTTCATATCTCAAGTTTGGAGCATCATACCCTGCAAGGCAAATCAACATGCAATATTAAAAAGTGGTATATATCAGAGCCAAGATGCAAAAGCACACAAAGACCACAAAGATGCGAGGAGAGTGAAAACATCAACAAGAAAGAAACAAGAAAGAACAAGGGACACAGGGATATCTAGTAGATTAAAAAACAAGCAAACCTCATACACAGGCAGAATAAAATAAAGCTTTAATGTCACAAACTAGTTGAAAATACCCATTTCATGGCTAAAATCCAACACTAGAAACAAGCGGAATGGAGAAAACCACTAACTAATGAGAACAGCACACTTAAAATCACTAACTAATGAAATGGAGAAAACCCAACTCCAACGGATAATCTCCTACGCAGCCAGGCAGAATTTTTATTAAAGGCCGTGGAAGTTCTTTTCTGTTTGGGTCCAAAAAATAGAGACTAGAAACTACCCAAAACATAGAGCGTGTACCAAGGCCTTCAAAAGTAAATAAATCTTGTTCCAAACTTGTTCTGATTAGATATTCAATAGAATTTCAGTTGTGGGTTTCATATTTTACACTATAGCAAAACCTCATTAGCATGTCACCATACACAATAGTTCCAGTGCAACAATGTTTTAACCCCTGGTAAAACATAGGCAGTAATTTTGAAAGAGGGAAAGTGAAGAGAAGAAGATAGCTTCTCTTTCCATCGGTACAATTCAAAGGGTAGAGGACATGCAAGGGAGCTGTATTGCTCCTCCAAGCAAACCATAAGTTAATCCACCTTCAGGTTAACTGGGGAGGTAAGAAGAAATATCCAGTAAATTTTGTTTCATTCTTTTCTAAATTCACTTATGCATCCTACCTCATCCACCCTTCGAAAACATTAAGTAAAAATTGGTCATCATAGAAAAGATCCCATATTAAATCGTCAACGACGTAAGCAATGAGGCATAATTCAAAATCTAGAATATATATTGAACCAAGGGCTGTCACTTACCGAAGGATCAAAGGGTTTTCCCATAGCTGGCACAGGTGACACACGCAAACTCTTCATAATCTCAACAAATTGCTTGTATATACCCTGGTAACTTGTATCAATTTCCTTCTCATTTTCAGTTTCAGATCTAATTTGTTGTTTTGCTCTCTCAAAATTGTCAACCATGGGCAAAAGGCTCTCAATTACTTCTCTTCAGCATCGGTCCTAACGGTAAGTCTCTCTTACTCAAATCTTTTTCTACAATTATCAAAATCTCCTTGCAAGCAGATAAGCTTTTCCTTCCCTGATGTTACCTCTGCTGATATAGATGAAACTTTCTGGACTAATTCATTCTGCTTATTTTCTATTACTTCTATCCTTGCCTCAATTTTAGACACAGTCTTTTCATCTTCATTGAAAATAGCATCCTTGTAAACTTTAAGGAGGGTCCTCAAACTGGGCAAATGTTGTAGATCTGCTCCACTAGAATCTACACTATCCTGTTTTGCATTCACCTAGAAATAAAATCCACAAGTATTTAATGTACAAGTGAGAATGCATATGAAAATATCAAAATGAAGTATAAACAGAAAAGATCAAATGAAGTATACATATGTAAGTTTGAAATGTCGGCTAATGGCTTGCGCAAATTACTGAGATATAAATATGGAAGGTGTAGAAAAGCATTAAGACTTAACCTAGTATAAACAGCCTGTGGCTGAAAGGGTCTAAAATGAGTTCAAGTCTGAGATTGTAATGATTACTAGTTACTACAGTCTACCACTTGGTTGGACTTATTCACTATTGATTGAAGGGAAATGAGAGGCTTATTGTCTATGAACATTCGACTCAATGAATTCCTAGTAGGCTTTATTAAACTGGAAACAGGAAGGTACGAAGCCACTTGAAGGAACTAAAACACTTCACATTTCATTGATCTTACAAGAAGGGTTGAATTACATACTATATTTAGAGAATCAAAGTCTGGAACTTGAGTGAAAACTTTGAGATCGGTACAAATAATTCTTTCAGCTACAGCTGCCAAGGTATTAAAGCTAGCAAAACCAAAGGGAATGCTCGACCTTCTATTTTCAAGTTAACAAATACTTACTAACAGTCACAGGCAAGAATTCTAACGTACTGCAATGCCAGACCTTACAAAACAAGCCATATATCTCCGACTTGAACTCATTTACACCCTTATCAGCCACCATTTCCATAATGCAATTCAGATACAAAATGCTTGTTTCTTTCTTGACCAAAATAGTTCGATATCTACACAACTGGAATATGACCGGGAACAGAGTAGTGGGTCAAGCTTATTCAACTAAAGCAAGCATCTTGAACACATCCGTTGCACCAAAACCAAGCTTAGAGCTAAACCCATGACCATTTCCCCAAAATCCCGAGATGAATTACGGCAACAAATTCACGAAAATAATCGAAAGCATAAAAATTTAGAGAAGAGAGAGAATTATCAAAGCGTACATACTGGGGGAACAGAGCCTCGAGCAGAAAGATGAGATTTGAAAAACGAGGCACGCCTGCTGCTGCTGCGGCTATGTAAAACTAAGGGGGAAGAGTTGGCGACTGAAAAGCCTAGAAGAGGTTGAGGAGCAATAGGTTTTGAGGAGAAGGAGGAAGCAGAAACGCGAGCAGGAGGTATTATGAAGTAGTTGTTTGGGATAAACAACGAGTTCGCCATTAAAGCTTTTCTAAGTGACAAGACGAGGTCTGATTTTCGAGTCTAACTCTGGCTGAGTCTGGGAGCTTCTGGGAGCTCAGCGGTTCCGCTTAACTTGGGTGAGACAAATAGATGGGAATGGTGGCAGATTACGGGTCCTCTTTATTTGGACCGAACAGAACAGAACCGTGGAAGCGGATATGGGCTTTAAGGTAGACGAGTTTGGGTTTCGATTCATATCCTACAGTATCATTTCATTTTTAAATGGATATATGGATGACAACCCACCAGTTTTTGAAGTCAAAATCTAATGAATTAAGTTGCCCAATCAATAAGCTGAGCATGTAATTAGGAAATAAAAAAGATCATGATCAATGGCACACAAACAAATTTATCTAAATGGAGGCAAAAAAAAAAAAAAAGGGTTAAAGGAACAAATATGAACAAAACAATATTGATAATAATTTCAGTGAATACATATCCTAGCAAATATACTTTGCGGTACAAATTTTATTTCTATTTTTTTTTTTTTTTTTAAATCTCCACCCCTCCCCACCCATTATGGGGCTCGAACTCCTGACCTCCCAAATGAGAATTCAGAGCCTTACCACCCCACCAACACACACACCCCCAGCAAATAAAAGAACTACGAACGTAAGAATCAATATACTTTGCGGTACAAATTTAATTTCTATGTTTTTTTTTTTTTTTTTTTTTTCAAATTTTATTTCTATGTATTTTCCATAACGTATACTCCCTACATTTCCTAGCAAAACAAAAATAATATTAGAAAATCAGCTTGCATTAAGAGGAAAACGCACCAGCAAATACAATCTTTTTGTATAAGGACTAAGGGGGGTGTATTGTATATGGAATTAGTGGAAGTTTTAAAGAAATCTATGGAATTTAAAAGTCTGGGTGTATTCAATATAGACTTTTAACAGTCCATGAAAGTCTTGAGGTATTCAATTAGGATTTTTAAAGACTTCATGAATTCCACCAAAATCTAGGGGTATTCAATTAGGACTTTTAAAAATGAATAAAAGTACAGAGGTATTCAAAATATCATTCATACTTATGGAATTAGAAAATCATGGATAATCATGGACTTTGTAGTGTTAACTATACATAACAAACTCCAATAATTTTCCAGCCTCCAAACCAAAGATTTCAAAAAGTCTATCAAAGTTTCCTCTTCAAAAAAAAAAAAAAAGGTCTATCAAAGTTATTCTCTCTACGCACGAAGAAGTTTGTCATTCGTCATCTCTCTTTCTTAATTTTTTGTCTTTTCTCTAATTTTTTATGATATCAACTTTTTTTGATACCCAACATGTTCATTGTAGTTGTTGAATGTGATTTTTGTTTTTTTTTTTTTCAATTGTGATACTTCGAACCCTAATAGCAATAAAAATGATTTATGAAACCCTAAAACTCAAATATTGTGGTCTAACCCTAAGACCTTGAACCATACTAAATTTTATCTTATTAATTAATTATTCTCATTAATTTGAATTTATATTATGGTTCAAAAAAAGGTTGAACAATTGAATTTCAATTGATTGATTATAGATCAAGACATTGATCAATATTGCTACAATATATGTTAATCGGCGAAAACAAAATTGATGAGAATAATTAACCATAAACATCAAGTGATCTATATTGTATATTTATGTTGTTGGGAGATTAGGAATGAGAACAAACTCGCTAAACAGACTAACAATCATTTATTTGAGTCCATTTCCATTAGAAGATAGTGGAGCATTGGAGAGACAACAAGTTATTATTTTGTTTTGTGTTTGGGCTGCATTTGTTTTTTTTTTTTTATATTATGTACATCCTAGGAAATCTGTAGAAGTCATTCATAATAAAGTATATAGATTTTCATGAATCAATAAAAGTCTGTTGCTAAAATCAATGGTTTTAAGAAATCCATAACAGTCTATCGACTTTTTAAAGAGTCTGTGGACTTTTCAAAAAGTCTGTCATTTAAAAAAAGTCTGCACAAATCCAAATACAATACACCCCCCTAAGCAATAAAAAGATTGGACGGCGGCAGGCTTTCTTCGGTGGGTGGCTGATCTAACACCGGCGAGATTCCTGGTCAGGGCGAGGTTTGCGTAGGGAGGCGCACGCGAGTCGAGGAGAGATCGGCAGATCCAGATTTCTTCTTACAATCTTCTGGGCTAGGGGACTGCAGCTTGTCATCGGCGACGAAATTCCGTGCTGCTTCTCAACTCTTTCAATGACTACCAAATTAGATCTTCCTTCTTGTTCTTCTCCTTGTCCTCCTCCTCCATTCTAAACTCCTTCAATGACTACCAAAATAGATCTTCCTTCTTCTTCTTGTCCTCCTCCTCCTCCATTCCGTAAATTGACATACGATGTGTTCCTCAGTTTCAGAGGTACAGATACCCGCACAAATTTCACAGACCATCTCTATGCCGCTCTCAAACAGAAAGGCATATACACATTTAGAGATGATGAAGAACTTAAGAGAGGGGAGACAATTGCTCCAAGTCTCTTGAAAGCAATTGAAGAGTCCAGATATGTAATTGTGGTGTTTTCTCAAAACTACGCCGATTCTGCGTGGTGTTTGGATGAGCTTGCAAAAGTCGCTGAATGCAGGAGAGCCATGGGGCAAACAGTCCTCCCTGTGTTCTATGATGTTAAGCCGTTTGAGGTACGAAGACAAAAAGGTGATCACTTTGAGAAAGCATTTCAGAAGCATCGAGAGCGGTGTAAAGAAGAACCAGGCAAAGTAGAGAGGTGGAAAGATGCTCTTGCTGAAGTAGGCAATATCTCTGGATGGGATCTGAAAGATCGGTAAGCTTTCCATATATCTATACTACAGTTGATAATTTTCGGGATGAACTTTTTTTATTACGCCAGGTCTCCAGTTGTGATTTCATATGTTTTAATTTAGTGATTGAGAATTCGTTAACCAAAAGCAGAGCTAGTCCGTATTACATCTGTCTCAAAAACTATAAATGCGTAGAACTGAAATTAAATTTCTAATTCTACTAATTAGAATTTCATAATGAAGAAATAGATTGGCATTATATAATGTTCCACTATCTTCATCTTATACACATAATATATGTAAGATTATTTCATTACTTTACAGGTACCAATCCCAAGTCATTCAAGAAATTGTTGAAAAGATTTTCACCGAGTTAAATCAAATATTCACAATATATGAGGATTTAGTTGGGATGGATTCTCACCTGAATGAAATGCTTTCGTACTTAGACATTGGGTGTCCTGATGTTCGTATCATAGGGATTTGTGGTATGGGTGGTATCGGTAAGACAACTATTGCACAAGTGGTTTTTGAAAGGGTACAGGCCCAGTTTGAAGGTTGCAGCTTTCTTGAGAATGTTAGAGAGGTAATTGAAAAGCAAGGTGCGGTTCATTTACAACAGCAACTTCTTTCGGATTTGCTGGGAGGTAGTGTAAAATATAATGTACAGAACACTAGAATGGGAAAAAATATAATGAGGCAGAGGCTACATTCTAAAACGGTTCTTATCATTCTTGATGATGTGGACCAAGAAGAACAATTGGAAGCATTGTGTGATAGGGAATTGTTTGGTCTAGGGAGTAGAATCATCATAACTTCTAGAGATGAACATCTGCTCAGTGCAGTTGAAGGAGATAAAGTATATAAGGTGAATCCATTAACTGATGCTGAAGCTCTTCAGCTTTTCAGTATGAAAGCCTTCAAGAAAGACCAGCTGGTTGGAGAAGATTTTCTGAAGTTATCCAAAGAATTTTTGAAATATGCTAATGGCCTTCCACTAGCTATTAAAGTTTTGGGTTCTTCTGTTAAGGGTAGAAGAGTAGAGTTATGGTTAAGTGCATTGGATAGACTAAAAAACAATCCTCAAAAAAAAAATTATCAATGTTCTCAAAGTTAGTTTTGATGGACTAGAAGAAACCGAAAAAAAAATGTTTTTGGACATCGCATGTTTCTTTAAAGGAGTCTATAGAGAGCATATAACAAGAATACTACTAGGTAGTGACCACTGTCCGGACATTGATATAGAAGTTCTCATAGAGAAATCTTTGGTAACTCCATTTGGAAGAAGATTGGGGATGCATGACTTGGTACAACAAATGGGTTGGGAAATTGTACGTCAAGAATGCCGTGACGAGCCTGGAAAACGTAGCAGGTTGTGGCTTCCCGATGAAATCATCCATGTACTTGGTCGGAGTAAGGTAATGAAATAACCGAGTGCTGAACTCATTAATTGCTTTTTTTTTTTATTATGGTGTATCTTGTGCAATAACTAATTCTTTGCTCTTTGTTATAAGGCCACGAGTGCAGTTCAAAGCATAATCCTCGAATGTCCAACAAAAGACATTGTTGTTCACTCAATTGATAATGCTTTCTCAAATATGGATAGATTGCGATTGCTCAAGATTCGGAATGTGAAGCTTTCTGGAAACATCAGATATCTTTCTAATGAGTTACAGTATCTTGAATGGCATGATTGTCCTTTGGATTCTTTCCCGTCAGACTTCCAACCTGATAAACTTGTGGAACTTAACATGCATTATAGCCGAATCAAACAACTATGGAGGGGAAAAAAAGTAAGATCATAATTAATTTTATGCATGTTCATCAAGCTGGTAGTTTAGACTTATTAGGAAAGATGAAGTAGGTAGATTTTTTGAATTACATAACTAATATATTAAGGTCCCTGGTCGTCCTCAGTTACACACATCCATAAAAATTAATATGGCATTCTCATACTGAGATTGGACATTACTCTCACGACTCACGTCAACCTTTCTGTAATTTTACTAATTTCTGTAATTTGGAATTACAAAGAAATGTGTAATAACTATTTTAAATCACGTGATGATCATCTTTGAAATTATGCCAGGGATGGAGCATGCTACGGCTTATTAATCTGAGTGGTTCACAATACTTGATGTTGACTCCAGACTTCACTGGGACTCCTGATCTTGAAGAGCTGGTGCTTGAAAATTGCACAAGCTTGGTGGTGGTTCACCCGTCTCTTGGATTTCTGAAGAAACTCTTCTTTTTGAATATGAAAAATTGCAAGTCTATTGAGACCCTTCCACCTTTCACTAGCTTGGAATCCCTTGAAAACTTATGGCTTTCACTCTGTTCAGGACTGAAGAAGCTTCCAGAAATTGAAGGAAATATGAAAAGCTTGCTGGTGCTTCATTTGGACGGGACCAGCATTGAGGAATTGCCTCCATCAATTGAACGCTTGACTGGTCTTACTATGTTGAATCTAACGGACTGTAAAAACCTTTTGCATCTTCCCAAAACCATTGGGTGCTTGACATCTTTGAAAAGTCTCCATCTAACAGGTTGCTCCAAAATTGATGAGATACCAGGGAATCTGAATGGTATGAAATCTCTGGAGATGCTTACAATTGGTGGAACTTCCGTAAGGGAGTTATCTTTCATTGTAGGCATGAAGAATCTACAGTATCTATCCTGCCGAGGATGTAAATGTCTAGTTTCAGAATCATTTAAAGAGATGGCTTCGTTATCGAATTTGATAGGGCTGGACTTGAGTTATTGCAATCTGATGGATGGAGCAATTCTCAATGATCTTAGCAGCCTAATCTCCTTGGAATTGCTAGAATTAAGTGGTAATTGCTTTGTGCGATTGCCTGAAAGTATCTCTCAACTCTGCGCTTGAATAATTGTAGACAGCTTCAATTGCTGCCCAAGAAGCTTCCGTTAAGTCTTGGAGTCGTGTGGGCACAAGATTGTACTTCACTGACAGATTACCCAAATCAAATCAAAGCATTGAATTCATTGGAGTCGGGCGTGACCATTGTCAATTCCCTAAATTCTTCAGCACTTGGAGTCTCACAAAGTCCCACATGCTTTATTTCAAGAACAAGAAATGAGTGGGGATCTGCGGACCTGCGTGTCACATATGAGGATACGGAGGGGAAACAAGTTTATCATTTGCCAGTGACATCTCTAAAACAAGTAGTATCTCTCTCTCTCTCATAATAAAAACAGACCATATATCTATAAATCTGTCCTTTTTCTCATACTACTAGTTAACGATGCTTTTGTGTCTACGTTGCAGATGCCTTTCATTTCAGAATTCAGCGACGTACGTCCTAGAGATGAAATTCCAGAGTGGTTCAGCACTATATCTACCAGGAATCCCATATCAATCTCGATACCTCAAAATCTGGCCAATGATAACAAGTGGAAGGGATTTGCCACGTGTGCTATATTCTCAGTCAAGGGGCATACTGCTCTCTCCGTTATTGAACCGGATCCTGATTTTTCTAATTACTCGTATCAAATCACATTGGAAACTGATGTTGTGCTGGAACCATATGTGTTGGAGGGAAAGACCTTCTCCTCCCCCCATCTGGAATTAGGATCAAGTTCTCATCTGCTTGTGATTTTCTATATATCTAGTTTGAAGTTTCCACAGCGGGGGTTAAATCAATCAACTATGGTGAGAGCTATATTTGAAACCACCAATCCATCCATGGTGGTCCAGAAATGTGGAATTCGTCTAGTCTATGAACAAGATGCTGGATGGTATTCCAGAATAGACGAGGGGGGTGATTTGATTTGTCTGAATGAAGTTAAGGACGCCGCCTCTGTATTGGAGTCTGGCTGGGTTAGTGAATCTGATAAATGGTATAATATATTTAATTTTCTGATCCACAACTAGTTAAATGCCGCTTTTGTATTTCTATCTATGTACTTTAATGCATTTTCAATTAAATATTGCAGGGAGAAATTCATTCCACCATTGGAAGAAGAATCCACACTTATTCTGAGAAAGAACTTTGAGTCTGTTCTTCCAAGATATCTTGAGGTTGATCCGGCTGTGTTTCTCTCCAGCTAGTTTATATGATATCTCTCTAATCTCTATATCTTTGAAAGAGGTTACTAATTAATTAAATTTTGCATTTTCAATATTCCAGGCACTAAACCGTTATTCTACATGGTACAAATTTAACCTCAGAGGAAGACCAGGATGGTTTCATGAGTCGTTTGCCTTTGATACGAGGTCAAATTTTTGCAGTGTATTAATCGAGCTGCCTCAAAATCTACACAAGAGCAAGAAGTGGATGGGATTTGCAATATGCGCATCACTTGTAGAGGAAGTGGGGCAGACAGAGAAAAATGACAACTATCGGGTACATGTTGAACTAAGAACTGGGGATAAAGGCAGGGTTGTGGCCCAAGTACTTAAGCACGTCAGGCCATTGTCAGAAGAACATCATCAACTATTGATTATTTACATACCGCGGGCAGAGATTCCCGAAGTGTTGCTCACTCAGACAACAACATCTGCAATGGACTTTTCCATCAGTGATAGCCCTCATGTAAAGGTTCAAAAATGTGGGTTCCGTATTGTGTACCAGGAAGATATACAAGGATTTGCTGATACAATTTTTCGGTGCATGCAAAAGGAAGATTCTCTTAAATCTTCTCTTAAATCTCACAATAAGTTTATGGTAGAAGAATGGATAAAGTTGATACGATTGCAAGGTGCCCATTTAGAGAGAATGACAGAACGGGATTCCAGAACCCCACGGGAAAAATACTTTGAATTGCTCTCAAGAAAATATAGAAATTGGGTCTCTCCCTCGCGCACACATACATAATTTTTATTGTTATATTTCTCCTTTTTCGGCCTTTTATTGACATTTGAACCTCTATATGCAGGATTGGTTTGGCACACGTTCTGTTTCTTGTCACTTCGAGGGAGCTAAAATTTTCAAGTGGAAAAGGTTCATGCCTTTCATCAACCAAGGCAACTCTGCAGAAATCCAACTGCCTCTGAATTTGTTCGATGATGATAATTGGTTGGGGTTTGCCGCACAACCAACATCCAAACATTAGTCTTGGCAGTACTGCTCCTGATTCAGAGGATGTTATGTTTGCTTGCCGTCTGGACTCTGATGTTGCTTGGCGGGGCTTATTTGATGACACCATGCATTTAAGTTTAAAGATTCGAGAGCCATCGGTGGTCAATACGACTTTGCTCTTTTATACGCGGCGCACTAGGCTTAGTAAGGTTTGGAAGCAATGTAAATTGGCCAGGATAACTATGTTCTCTAGCCCATGCTTAGCGGTGCATAGTTGTGCCCTTCGTCTACTATTTAAGGAGGACGTTGAACATCTTGTAGAAACACTGACCCCCGCCGAATTACCTTGAACATCCCCCAGCATCTGTGAAGGAGAAAAAGGTGATCGAAATCATAAATTTGTGAAGGTGTAGATGTGGATTGCACAAGTAGTGGTGTAAGATCAGGGAGTTAGATGAATGTGACTGAACAACAGATACTGTGGTATCATCTGCACTTGAGAAGCAATTCATTTGTTTTAAGTCTACCTAAGTTTATTTTTGAATGACCTCTATCTTTATTTTGTTTAGTAATATCAGAAACGCGCTAGCTTACTCTCAACGTCTTCTTCTTTTTCAATCTCTCTTACCTGATTTCATGCATGTCATCCAAAACTCAAATTCAATGCACAGAAAACTATCGAACTTTCATGTCTGGTCTTATTGCAATGCTTCTGAAGGAACCATCTTTGGAGCTTCATTTTCGTGTCTTGACTAAATGAGGTTGTTCATTTTCATCCCAAGCCACTATAGTTTCACTGTTATAATGCTACTCCTCTACACACGATAAAGCAAAGAGAACGTCATCGAGTCGGTTTGAGACCGTCCCTCAAACTGATTCATGACTAACAAAGTAACAATGAACATCCTCTGGGTCCGGATTCACCTGTATTAGATTTATCCGAAAGTATGAAACAAAAACACATTCCCTGCCATTTTATTAGGAAAACCAGAATTCCAGAATGGGATGTAGTACCAAACCATCACAATGACATAGAATCCAATAAACACGTGAAAAATTAAATTACACGTAAACCTGAAGAACAATAATATAGCATCTTCTAGCATTAGCATCTATACCTGTACTCAGTTTCCAAAATGAAAACCAAGTCTACAGATTGGTTGTTTCGACGTCCAAAGCCACAAACTAGACAAACCAGAATACACGCATTACACTACTGCAACGGTCTGCCAGACTTGAGAGCCAGCAAAATACTAAACGAGTATCACAATATGATCGTGACAAAATTCTTGATTATATGATAGTAGAAAGAATTATTGAGTACTGACAAATACGGATTCTATCTACTTCACACCTGATATTTTCTTTAACCCCATGTAACCCATACAACTATAGCCAGTAAACTTCTCTATATGATTTGACAGTACTCAGGATTATGAGCATTACTTGGTCCTTAAAATCTTTACAAACAAAACTCAAAGGAGTAGCAAACTTTAGAGATTCTGCAGAACTTCAGGTTCATCCCATGTAACCTATTATATAGAGATCATTAGATAACTAAATACTAAGCAGGAACTGTAGAACTTAAAATAGTATATGCTAAAGGCAATGAGTTCAGCATACGACAAAATGTAAAAATTTTAAATCATCCAACGGATATTTCTACAGAAATATTCTACCTATATACAAACAACCACAGGTAGAACTGTTGTGCAATGTTGTGTTAGCATGCCTGATATAATATGTTACTCTTAATCTCAGGTAGAACTCAATGTGAAGCATCGAAATTCTGGTTTGCTAAACTGTGAACACAAATGGAAAACAAATTTCTATAGAGATTCAATCAAGGGAAACATTTTGAAAGAGCATACCCTCAACTCCCTAACACAACATTCAATGGATACTTATAATCTACAGCCTGAATCAAAGTTGTCTTGACATGGTTATTTCTTTTCAGAAAAGATTCCTTTCCCTCTTTTTCCTTTCTTCTTCTTCAAGACAACACTGATTTTAACACAAATGATATCAAATATTTGAACAGGCAAGGCCGCAGAAAAGTTGGTGTAATGCATATATTATCACAGAGGTATCGGTCAAGTAACTCGTTCATTCCCACTTCTCCTCCAACATTTAAGATACAAGTTAAATGAGCCCAGCCTATTATGAATTATTCAAAACAAGCAACTGTAGAACAATTCAGGCTGATATTCCTATCAATCCCAGAAATTTTAACAGTAATATTGCAACAAGCAGAAAGTATAAAATCAAAGCCACAACAGTAGTATCTTCTGGAATACAACTAAAACATAATAACTGATCAATTCAAACACGAAACTAATTATTGAAACTCCATTCCAAATCAATCCTTGATATACACAGAAAACTACATCCAACTGGATCTACGTTACAGTAAAAAGTGCCATATAAACATCAATCAGTTTTGCGAGCCTGCATCAATGAATAACAAGTGCAATGTAATTGCCTCTACATTTCCCTCGACTCCATCAGCTGTTAATATAAATTCAAGGCCAAAAGCTGAGGAGAGAAATGAAATACCTGAAGCATACGCCATGGGGATCCCTTCCAAGACCCATTCTCAGGAACAAAGGCTGAAGACAGAGTGCCCTGAATCCAAGTCATCCTGGACGAGTTATCAGTCTCCATGCCATCTTGACTCTCATCCCAGCCGTCCAAAACACCTTCAATGCTTTCTCCACCACCTCTGCCTTCACCACAAAGTCGGCCCACCCAGCTTTCGGATAATGGTTAGGCTAGATGCCGATTTTTCTTGGATAATGGTTTTTGATGTAGTCATGTTGTGCTAAAATGACTCCAGTAACAGTTTTTGCTATCATTTTAGTTGTGTTTAAATCTCTCGAACAATTGTTTTTACTTAGTTGAGAGTGGTCTGAAAGTGACTTATGAAGTACATTTTCTTTTATGGAAGACAATCTTTATTAAATGAAACTAAGGAGTACATGGGGCGATGTAACAGCATCGAAAGAAAACAATAAAACTACGATGAACAACATTTGGACTTGTATAAATGTAACGATAGTTTCATATATGGGAAGCAGTCAACTTGGATGGATCATTTTTAGGGAAAGCCTTCACTACACGGAGTGCTCGCTTTTCCTCTATGACAAGCAACTTGCTTTCTTGGAAGAAATCCAAGGGATCTATGCCTGGGTGCTAAAACTTCCAGTGAGACATTCTCCTCCTCCTTCATTTGGACAAACAAAAAATAAATTAGCACAGAAAGCCTAACCCAACAAACATAATTTCAAGTCAAACTGAAAATGCTTAGTATGAAAAAACTTTCAAGCAATGACTCACAAGTTTAGTCTATGATGTTTAAATGAGTTGTTTTTCATTTACAAGATAAATATAACTAAAGCATTGCATTCAAGAACATTTCCAAGGGTGCATTGTGCATATTCAAACTTTGTATGTAAATATTCTGGTGTTTAACTAGCATCAATGACGACATAGACAGCCATTATGGCAGACGATTTGATTGATGACAACAGTATACATAATTATCCACTCCCAAACCATGAATTAGAATAAGGAAGTTAACGTGAGGCTCCTCTAGTCTCTAATAGCAGAAACAATATCCCCCAGAACAACCAATTAATGTGAGAAAACGTGAACTATAAGAAGAGTAATCTGAAATATGTCTTCGTGCAGTAACCAATCACAGTGGAAAGAATTGCAAACATAACCCAAAGTTGAATAGATACCTTGTAAACAAGCCGTGAGATGGGGCACCTATTACAAGATTGCTTATAGCAGACTTAGAAACTCCTCTGCTATTGCATTTGCCACATTATATGACTCAATGACTACAACATCAACTTGCGCCTACATTCAAAATAAATCCGATTACGCTCTTGTTCCCTGGACTTCTTTATATCAAATTTCAACAATCAAGAAAGTCATACCTTCTTAAGATCACACATTTTCTTGTGTGGAAGAAGCAGCTCACTTGTCTGCCACTCCATGTCCTTTCTATATGCAGCTACTACATCTTGTACTTCTGAAATAGGAATCAGATTCCCTACTATAATCACAAAATGAAGGTATCAGTCAGTCGAGTTCAATTTTTTAAATAGTATACATTTTTAAAAGAAAAAAGAAGTTCCATAAGATACATGCAGCTTGCCTCCAACATAGTTGTAGAAGCATAAGCTTTCTTGGGGATTGGAATTTCAGTTGTTCTTGCTCGGACATGTATCAACACGAAAAAGATGTTTCCTTCAGGAATAAACTTCTCCAGTGCCTACTTCAGTGTATTTTCTTTTTCTGTTGCCATTGATAGCAATGGCAACAATTGACAGAGGGGAAGGTATCTGCAATGTGAGACTGTCCTCTGCTTCAATAATTTCACTTCTATCCATTTCTCTGCCACTTATCTGTTACGCTGAACCCCGAGGAAGCACAAGAGCATCATTAGTACCTGCAATGAACCAGATCAAAGAAAACAAATTAGCATTTGAAACATACATTTTCTTCATACCTCAAGCTTGGAGCATCATACCCTGCAATGTAAATCAACATGCAATATTAAAAGGTGGTAAATATCAGAGCCAAGATGCAAAAGCACACAAAGACCACAAAGATGCGAGGAGAGTGAAACATCAACAAGAAAGAAAGAACTAGGGACACACGGATATCTAGTAGATTAAAAAAAAAAGAAGCAAACCTCATACACAGTTGGCAAAACATAAAGCCTTAATGTCACAGAGCAGTTGAAAATACCCATTTCATGGCTAAAATCCAACACTACCAAGGCTACTTTTATTGCTTTATCAAGAAATGAAACAATAATAAGAATATGACCCCCAAAGGCAAAAGGTATGTATCCAATTAATGATATACAGAGCAACCTACTAACTTACACAACCTGAAAATCACAACCCACCAAACCAAAGATGCAAAAGCACACAAAGACCATCAGTTCCATTATAAAGAACATAACCCATATCAAACAGTTGACATAAAAAGCAGAATACTATACCAAACGAAAAAAGTATTGGGTTTTGAAGTGGTGGGTGAGGACCAAAAATATCAGAGACAAGAACAAGGGCAAGCTTGGAGTAAGGAGAGCCGGTGAGATAGGAGTCGAGACCACCAAGCTGCTCATCATGATTTTGAATTGCTTACCTGTTACAATCCCAATCCTGTTACATCATCCTTACATCTAACTCAGCTTTGCATAAAAACTTGTCAATTCTCTCAGTGGCCACAGGGGTCTTCTTACTGCCAGGCCCTATAGAGACTTTAACTGTTGCCGGTCTTAGAAGTCAACCACCAAGTAAAAATCCACGGAGAATTTCTTTAATGACAATCCCCTCTGGGAATTCCTGAGACTCTTCTCGTGCAATAGCTGCATGCACCTGTAACCGAAAGTTGAATACTTAAATTTAAGAAATTTATGAAGCTCATATTAATTGGTGGCAGAAACAAAAACAAAAGCATAAAAAAGAAGCTATATATTGTCTGATGTCTTTTGGTCATCAGACAACATAAAATCCTCAATACAAGAGAAGATATACTGCCATTGAACCCTAAATCAATATGCAAACCAATAAATATCACAAGTACAGGTTACATTTGGACAGATCACTTAGTGCGAAAATCAATTTCAAAGGCTGATGTAACCCAGTTACCTTCTACATTTGATTCCTAACGAGAAGTGCACACTTAAATTTACTAACTAATGAAATGGAGAAAACCTAACTCCAACTGATAACCTCATACACAGCCAGGCAGAATTTTCATCAAAGGCTGTGGAAGTTCTTTTCTGTTTGGGTCCAAAAAATAGAGACTAGAAACTACCCCAAAACATAGAGCGTGTACTGAGGCCTTCAAAAGGAAATTAATCTTGTCCCAAACTTGTTATGATTAGATATTCAATAGAATTTCAATTGTGTTCATGTACAGGTGAGAATCCATATCAAAATATCAAAATGAAGTATAAACAGAAAAGATCAAATTAAGTATACATATGTAAGTTTGAATTGTCGATTAATGACTTGCGCAAATTACTGAGATATAAATATGGAAGGTGTAGAAACAGCATTGAGATTTAACCTAGTATAAACAGCCTGTGGCTTTCAAGGGTCTAAATGAGTTCAGGTCTGAAATTGTAATGCTTACTACAGTTTGCCACTTGGCTGAACTTATTCACTATTGATTGAAGGGAAATGAGAGGCTTATTGTTTAAAACTTTAAATACATTCGTCTCAAGGATCTCCTAGTAGGTTTTGTTCCACTAGAAACAGGAAGGTATGAAGCCGCTCGAATGGACTAAAACACTGAACATTTCCTTGATCTTACAAGAAGGGTTGAATACCTACTATGTTTAGCCAACCAAAGTCTGCAACTTCAGTGAAAACTTTGAGTTCAGTATGAATAATTTCAGCTACAAGCCCCTACAACTGCCTAGGTATTAAAGCTAGCAAAACCAAAGGGAATGCTCGACCTTCTATTTTCAAGTTAACAAATACTTAGTAGTAGTCACAGGCAAGAATTCTAACGTACTGCAATACCAGACCTCACAAAACACGCCTTACATCTCCGACTTGAATTCATTCATTCACATCACACCCTTAATTATCAGCCACCATTTCCATAATGCAATTGGGTTCTTTCTTTTTTACAAGAATCGTTCGATATCTACACTACTGGAATATGACCGAAAACAAAGTAGCGGGTCAGGTTTATTCAACTAAAGCAAGCATCTTGAACACATCTGTTGCACCAAAACTAAGCTTAAAGTTAAACCCATGATCATTTTCCCAAAACCCCGAGATGAATTACGGCAACAAATTCATGAAAATAATAGAATGCATACAAATTTAAAGATGAGAGAGATTGATCAAAGCGTACATACTGGGGGAACAGAGCCTCGAGCAGCAAGATGAGATTTGAAAAACGAGACACGCCTGCTACTGGTCCGGCTACGTAAAACTACGGGTGAAGAGTTGGTGACTGAAAAGCCTAGAAGAGGTTGAGGAGGAGGAGGAGGAGCAATGGGTTTTGAAGAGAAGGAAGCAGAAACACGAGGAGGAGGTATGACAAAGTAGTTGTTTGGGATAAACAAGGCAGACGAACAAAACCGTGGAAGCGGATATGGGCTTAAGGCAGACGAGTTTGGATTTCGGTTCATATCTTGCAGTTCACGTAGGTTCATACCTTAGACATATATATCAATTTGTACAATCGATAATTTCACGTAGGTTTTATGAAAGCTCTAGATAACATCGCGAAAGTTAGAATATGTTGTAACCAATATCACGTGTATGGCTCTTTACATCACAATTAAATTCTTTGATACTCTTTTCATGGTGATGTGAGACACCTCGATCTCTATTTCCGTTTTTATTTTTTGTAGCATGATTTGCGTCAATTTTAAAAATAACATGCTCACATCAAAGTATTATTTTTTAAATAATGTAATTTTAAAATCAGAAATTACTTGGAAGTTTCGTGAACCCACTCCATACATCTATAAAAGATGCAGGTGACTTTCCGCCAAAGAAAAGAAGAAGATGGAGGTGTTCGAAAATGGTGGGAACTTGCGTTAGAAAGTTAAAGTCTGTAGAGGAACCGTTGCAAAAGAAAAAGATCGAGGAAATGATTAATCGAAACTTGATGGAGCATAGCGTGGAAATGCCGACGAATCACCACGTACCATGACGAATCTAATCAATTATGCGGCCATCTAGTCAAAAGCAATTTAAAGATAATGTGAAATTCACACCCTAGCTTTGACAAATGAGACCACTCTTATAGTCTTATATCCCTACAGTTTTTTAACAAAATAATGCCGCACTGCAAGACCACAATAGTCAGGTAAGAAGATTTTCCATGAAGAAGTTGGTTTCGTATCAAACCATTTACATAAAGCAATGAGGTCCTCATTTGCTTTATCGTGCGCGTGCAAACCAACCTCCACTACCAAAACATCTTTTTGTTTTTATTGGTCAATAGCTGTCAGGTGTTACCCGGATCCTTATATAAGAATATTAAACTCCATGTGCAAGCTCCTGGCAGTTTAATTTTGGGTTTAAAAAATTCAGGAGAGGGAGGAATGCCTCTATTATATTTTTTATGAGGCTTCACAACGTCGGAAATAATGCATTTTAAAGTAAGAAATTGCTATCAGGTGTTACCCGGATCCTTATATAAGAAGGTGCTATTCTCATTCGTAGTCTTCGCCATAAACAGAGACCAGCAGCATGCTAAACTTCTTCAATGACTACCAAAATAGATTTTCCTTCTTCTTCTTCTTCTTGTCCTCCTCCTCCTCCTCCTCCTCCATTTCGTAAACTGACATACGATGTGTTCCTCAGTTTCAGAGGTACAGATACCCGCACAAATTTCACAGACCATCTTTATGCCGCTCTCAAACATAAAGGAATATACACATTTAGAGATGATGAAGAACTTAACAGAGGGGAATCAGTTGGTCCAAATCTCTTGGAAGCAATTGAAGAGTCAAGATATGTAATTGTGGTGTTTTCTCAGAACTACGCCGATTCTGCGTGGTGTTTGGATGAGCTTGCAAAAGTAGCTGAATGCAGGAGAGCCACGGGACAAACAGTCCTTCCAGTGTTCTACCATGTTGATCCATCTGATGTACGAAGACAAAGTGGGGAGCACTTTGGGAAAGCATTTGAGAAGCATCAAGAGCGGTTTGGAGGCAATCCTGACAAATTGCAGAGGTGGAAAGACGCTCTTGCTGAAGTAGGCAATCTTTCTGGATGGCATTTGCAAAATGGGTAAGCGAGCTCACACAGTTACACTTATTCATTTAGCATTGAATTTAAAAAAAAAAAAAAAAAAAAATTTAACATTCGTATACATTAAACTGCATATCACATAGTTTAAGAAATTATGCTCATGCATCTTTGGATTTAGATCCAAAAAAATTCTACGGTATATGAATGTATCAATATATAAGTAGACTAGATTTGATATAGATGTACATTTACTCCATGCAAATGTAGACTAGTTTGACTTGATCTCAAATTAGTCTATCTCTGTATCGAGTTAATCTAGCTATTGCGGTATCGAAGTAGTCTACTTGATGTATCAGTGCATTAATGTACTGTAGACAAACTCTTACATCCAATAATAGAAACAATTATTTGTAAGTTTGATTGATTTATTTTATATTGTTGGATGTACATCAAATAGTGATTAAGCATAATTTTTTTTACTTAGTTACAGAACAAGTGAACACCATTGCCCTATAGCGTGTGTAAACATATATATCATCGACCACCAATCAATATTGATTAAGCAAACAAGCCTTATGGTTATACTATCACCAATCCATATACACACACACACACACACACACATATATACATACATATATATCTTATATAATTAATCTCCTTTATAGGAAAAATAGTAAAATCACTAATTCTTGAGAAAAATATTCAAAGGAAAAGAAATGACAAAAAATGTTTGCATGAACTGAAAATATAACCACCTAGCTGAAGATGTTGAGAATTTCAGACAAAACTAGCCTCTTAACACACGGTCAATTAGTCTTTCTTGTTTTTATTTTATTTCTATCTATAATATTTTATTTGAGTTTTTATTAGTATTTCTCAATAAAAAAAATAATTTTTTATTATATATATATATATATATATATCGAATCAACAACTCATATGCTACAACAAGTCTTTCGTGAGTTGAACTCATGACCTCCCATTTATGAAGTGGAGACTTATGCCACGACCTCCCACTTCCGTGAGTTTGTTTTAGTATTTTCTCTAAAAGATGTTTATTTTTGATGAAATGAAATTATAAATAACTTTTTGTTTAATAAGTAATTTTTTTTATTTAAATTGGCAACTAAAAAAATAACCAAAAAAAAAAAAACTGCCTTTTTTTTTTTAAATTTAAAAAGAGGATAAAAAGATTTCACTCCTACCTCCATGGTGACTCAAACCGATGACCTTGATTTTAGGTAGTGGGTGCTCTAACCACTGAACTAACACCACTTCATTGCAGTTAACAAACGTTTAAGTTTTTTTTTTTGTAATTTCTTTCAATTTCAGTTTTGCTGTTATATTTACCATTTTATCCTTTATCTGTTAAATTATAGATTTTAAGACTATAATCAAGGACGGGCAAATTGTGGGTTTTTGAAAATTTAAACATAAGCCTTATTGATTTAACTAATACTGATAATGTTGGTGAGCCGTGGCCTGTTCATTAACTAACCTAACTAACACTGTGGAGGTCACGGGTTCAAATCTCATTGACATCAGGGATGGGGTGGGGAGTTACATTGCCGTCCAGAGTAAAAAAAAAAAAAAACTAATACTAATAATAAGAAAAATTGGAAATATTCAAAAATCTACCCAGGAAAAGAAAGCTTATCCAACCAAGACAACATTTATGTTCAAATTGACACAATATTTGATTGGGTGGTTCTAGTTGGACCTCCAAATTTGCTATTTGGACCTCTCATACTTAATACACCACTAATTTACTTTTTAGAATACTTAAAAGGCTAAGTAGACCTCCCTATTTTTACCAAAACACCCTTGAACATAAGATACAATAATATGTTACTCTATTTTTTATCTCTATCTTCAGCATGGGAAGAAGAATGAATCAAAATCACATGATATTGCTCTTTTATGAGTAAGTCTCTCCTCCACCAAAATTAATCAGAGGTTCTCAATCTTGATATGTTGCTGGAATCCTTTTGAATTTGCTAAAAGAATGAATTTCAAGGGTTTTGGGTTGATCGAGTAATAACTATATCATAATACTCAATTAATTTAGTTTAAGGAAATTCCAAATTAGATTGTTTTGAATTTATTTTTTTGAATTTATTTTTGTATTAAATGATGGGCCATGTATAGAAATTATTATTTTTACTTAATTATTTTAGGTAAATTTTAAAACTATATGTCAATATAAGGAAATTCCGGAAAAATAAAAAATCGATTTAATTGAATGATATATTTAGGGAGGTAATTTAAGAAGAGTTTTTTTTGTTTTTTGTTTTTTTCCAGTTTTCTCTCTTTGTCCTTATTTATCTTTTCATATGACTTGATAAAGTATATTAATAATTGAAAAAAGTTGGAGGTCAAAATATCAAATTTTGAAGTTCAACTAGAACAACTCTATTTGATTCACAACAAAATTAATCTCTAACACCACAAAATGCAAAATGCAAAAAAAAAAAAAAAAAAAAAAAAAAAAAAACAACACGATTTTCTTTGTCGACCACGTGTTGCATGCACTTTAGCTGGTCTAGGATTTTGAGGAGTTCCTGTCGTTACGTGGTACCCCGAACTCAGCGCTTGCACTAGTCATGTCGATATTGTGATGCTGCCGGACAAGTGATTGTTGTTCTATTTCTTGTCATAGGCTTTTTAGGATTGTTTTGCTTGGAGGGTTGACACTTGACAGTGGTGGTCGACGTCGACTTTTGGTTTGAAGCAACAGTGAGGCAAGGTAGGTCATGGTGGCTTGGAGCGCTAGGGGACCCAAATCCGATTGGGTTTGGGCCTGTATTGTATGCATAGGTTTGTTGGTGTCTCTTGGGTGGAGGCGTCTAGGTGGTGCAATGGTGGTGTTCCTTGTTCTGTGGCGGTGGTGGATGAGCTCGTGGTGTGCGTGCGATGGACTTGCACATAAAGGCGGAGACTGGGTCTGGGTTGGGCCTGTCCTGTTGGGCCTTGGGCTAAGACTTTCCTATAGGTCATGTTAGGTTGTTTTTTTTTTTTCCAGTAAATCCCTTCTAATTTTTTTGGGAGGAGTTAGTAGCTTTCGGCCCTGTGTATGCATTTTGTGTGTGTCCTTTTTTTCCTAGTTAGGTGACGAACTCTGTTTGATAGAGTTTGTCTAGTCTATTTCTTCTGAGTCTTGTAAGAACAGTTATCTAAGTGTTCTCGTTTGCTTTTCACCAAGCCGAGATCAAACTCTAGGATAATCTGACCTAGCCTAGGCTGGCTCTAGACACGATCGGACAAGGTTGCCATTATGCACAAAACCCTAGACTTAGGGCTTTCTTTTGTTCCTTATTCTCTCACAAACTATATCCAATATGTCCTCCAATATCCATACTGCTTCTTCATGTTAATTCTTCTTCTCCATCAATGTTTGTGGATGGAAAGAGACAGATTAAATTTTAATTTAGATAAGGGTAGCATGGAGATTAAACTTTTACAAAAATTAGTATATGTCGACATATAAAATGTAGAGGTATGAATATAAATAGAAGCATTCATGAAGAAAAAGAGTACTGGCGGCATTATAGAATATTACAGTATCTTTATCTATTTGTTCTTTTACCCCTTATACACACAAGATACATAAGATGATTGTTTATGACTTTCCAGGTCTGAAGCCAAAATTATTCAAGAAATTGTAGAAAAGGTTTTCACTGAGTTGAATAAAATAATATCCACATCTGAGGGCTTAGTTGGGATGGATTCTCACCTGAATGAACTGTTTTCCTACTTAGACATTGGGTGTCTCAAAGATGTTCGCATCATAGGGATTTGTGGGATGGGTGGTATCGGGAAAACTACTATTGCACAAGTGGTTTTTGAAAGGCTAAGAGCTCAGTTTGAAGGTGATAGCTTTCTTGAGAATGTTAAACAGGAAACTGAAATGAAGCAAGGTAGTACAATTCATTTACAAGAGAAACTTCTCTTGAACTTGCTGAATAGTAATGTCAATGTACAGAACACTAAAATGGGAAAAGACATAATTAAGCATAGACTATCTACTAAAAGGGTGCTTATTGTTCTTGATGATGTGGATCAAGATAAACAATTGGAAACATTGTGTGGTCGTACTTGGTTTGGTCCAGGGAGTAGAATCATCATAACTTCCAGAGATGAACACCTGATTAGTGCATTTGGAGCAGATAAAGTATACAAGGTGAATGCATTAACTGATCCTGAAGCTTTTGAGCTCTTTCATTTGAAAGCCTTCAATGAAGACGAGGTTGGAGAAGATTTTCTCAAGCTATCCAAGGAATTTTTGAAATATGCTAATGGCCTTCCATTAGCTATTAAAGTTTTGGGATCTTCTGTTTGTGGTAGAAAAGTAAAAATATGGTCAAGTGCATTGAAGAGACTTAAAAAAAATCCTCAGAAAGGGATTATTGATGTTCTTAAAGTTAGTTTTGATGGATTAGAAGAATCAGAAAAGAAAACCTTTTTGGACATCGCGTGTTTCTTTAAAGGAGAGAACAAGGATCGTGTAATAAGAATACTAAATGGTTGTGACGATGACGGTGTGGACATGGATGTGCAAGTTCTTTTGGAAAAATCTTTGGTAACTCTATTTGGAACAAAATTGTGGATGCATGATTTGATACAAGAAATGGGTTGGGAAGTTGTTCTTCAAAAAAATCGTGAAGAGCCTGGAAAACGTAGCAGATTGTGGCTTCCCGATGAAATCATCCAATTACTTGGTCGGAGTAAGGTAATGAAATATCTGAGTGTTGAAACTCATTTATTGCTTTTTTTTTATTATGGTTTATCTTGTGCAATAGCTAATTCTTTGCTCTTTTTTATTAGGTGACGAGTGAAGTTCAAAGCATATTCCTCCAATGTCCAACAGAAGACGATGTTGTTCACTCAATTGATAATGCTTTCTCAATTATGGACAGATTGAGATTGCTCAAGATTTGTAATGTGAAGTTTTCCGGAAACATCACATATCTTTCTAATGAGTTACAGTATCTTGAATGGCATGAGTGTCCTCTAGATTCTTTCCCGTCAGACTTTCAACCAAATAAACTTGTTGAAGTTCGCATGCATTTTAGCCGCATCAAACAATTATGGAGGGAAAAAAAAGTAAGATCACAATTAATTTTATGCATTTTCATAAAGCTGATAGTTTATATTCTAGTCTCATTTATTAGGAAAGATGAAGTGGCTTTTTTGAATTACATAACTATATAAGGTCCCTGGCCGGTCGTCCTCAACTACACACATCCATTTAAATTAATATGGCATTCTCATACTAAGAATATTGGACATTACTTTCACGGTAACCTATCTGTAATTTTACTAATTTCTGTAATTTGGAATCACAAAGGAATGTGTAATGATTATTTTAAATCACGTGATGATCATCTTTGAAATTATACCAGGGATGGAGCATGCTACGGCATATAGATCTGAGTGGTTCACTATACTTGATGTCCACTCCAGACTTCACTGAGGTTCCAGATCTTGAAAAGTTGGTGCTTCAATTTTGTATAAGCTTGGTGGAGGTTCACCCGTCTCTTGGATCTCTGAAGAATCTTGTCTCTTTGGATATGACATATTGCCAGTCTATTGAGAGCATTCCACCTTTCACTGCCCTTGAATCCCTTCAAATATTGAGTCTTTCATCCTGTTCAGGACTGAAGAAGTTTCCAGAAATCGAAGGAAATAATCGAAATATGAAAAGCTTGCTGGAGCTTCATTTGGATGGGACCAGCATTGAGGAATTGCCTCCATCAATTGAACGCTTGACTGGTCTAACCATGTTGGATCTGACAGATTGTAAAAACCTTTTGCATCTTCCCAACACCATTGGGTGCTTGACATCTTTGAAAAGTCTCTATCTAACAGATTGCTCCAAACTTGATGAGATACCTGAGAATCTGAATGGTATGAAATGTCTGGAGAAGCTTTTAATTGGTGGAACTTCCATAAGGGAGTTATCTTTCATTTTAGGCATGAAGAATCTACAGTATCTGTCCTGCCGAGGATGTAAATGTCTAGTTTCAGAATCATGCAAAGGTCTGTCTTCGTTATCAAGTTTGATGGAGCTAGACTTGAGTTATTGCAATCTGATGGATGGAGCAATTCTCAATGATTTTAGCAGCCTAATCTCCTTAAGAAGGTTAGATTTAAGTGGTAATTTCTTTGTGCGATTACCTGAAAGTATCACTCATTTCTCAAAGCTCGAGGCTCTGCAGTTGAGGAATTGTAGACAGCTCCAATTGCTGCCCAAGAAGCTTCCATCAAGTCTTCTAAACGTGTATGCAGAAGGATGTACTTCACTGACGGATTACCCAAATCAAATGAAAGTATTGACTTCACCGGAGTCGGGAGTGACTATTGTCGATTCCATCAATTCTTCAGCACTAGGACTCTCACAAAGTTTTGCAATGTTGGATTTTCCAAGAAATGAGGGGGAATCTCTAGAGCTGCGTGTGACATATGACCATACAGAGGGGCAACAAGTTGATCATTTGCCACTAGCAATTCCCGCGTTTACAAAACAAGTAGGATCTCTCTCTCGTAACAAAAACAGAGCATATATATCTATAAATCTTTTTTCTCATACTACTAGTTAACGTTGCTTTTGTGTTCTACGGTGCAGCTGCTTTCGGGGTCAAAATTCAGTACCATACTTCCTCTAGATGAAATTCCAGAGTGGTTCATCACTACATCTACCAGAAATCCCATATCAATCTCGATACCTCCAAATCTGGCCGATGATAACACGTGGAATGGATTTGTCGCGTGTGCTATATTCTCAGTCAAGGGGCATACTGCTCTCTCCCTTATTGAACCGGATCCTGATTTTTCTAATTACTCATATCAAATCACATTGGAAACTGATGTTGTGCGTCTGGAGCCATATGTGTTGGGACTGGATTCAGTGGTATTAGGCCGCTTTAGATCAATTTCTCATCTGCTTGCGATTTTCTTTATATCTAGTTTGAAGTTTCCACAGAGGGGATTAAATCAATCAACTGTGGTAAGTGCTATGTTTGAAACCACCAATCCATCCATGGTGGTCCAGAAATGTGGAATTCGTCCAGTCTATGAGCAAGATGCTGGATGGTTCTCCAGAATAATCGGGCGGAATGATTTGATTTGTCTGAATAAAGTTGATGACACCACCTCTATATGGCTTGAACAATACACCGCCTGTGTATTGGAGTCTGGCTGGCTTACTCAATCTTTGGAATGGTATAATTTATTTAATTTTCTGATGCACAACTACTTAAATGCCGCTTCCATCTGCGTACTTTAATGTATTTCCAATTAAATATTGCAGGGAGGAATTCATTCCACCCTTGGAAGAAGAATCCACACTTGTGCTGAGAAAGAACCTTGAGTATGTTCTTCCGAGATACCTTGAGGTCGATTCATCTATGTTTCTCTCTAGCTACTTTATATGATATCTCTCTAATCTTTATATCTTTGAAATAAAATATGTTACTAATTAATTAAATTTCACATTTTCACTATTCCAGGCACTAAATCATTACTGTGCAACTTTTGAATTAAACATCAGAGGAAGCCCAGAGTGGTTTCAGTCGTTTGTCCCTAATACGAGGTTAAATTTCACCATAGGGTCAATCAAGCTGCCTCAAAATCTACATAAGAGCAAGAAATGGAAGGGATTAGCAATATACGCATCACTTGTAGAGGAAGTGGGACAGACAATGAAAGAGGACAACTATCGGATATATGTTACACTAACAACTGGGGATATATCTGGCAAGATGATGTCCCTAGAACTTAAGCATGTCAGGCCATTGTCAGAAGAACATCATCAACTATTGGTTATTTACATACCGCGAGCACAGATTCCCGAAGCGTTGTTCACTCAGACATTAACAACTGCAATGGACTTTTGCATACATATCAGTGATAGTCCTCATGTAAAGGTTCAAAGATGTGGGTTTCGTATTGTGTACCAGGAAGATATACAAGGGTTTGCTGATACAATTATCCGGTGCATGCAGAGGGAAGATTCTCTTGAATATTACAATAAGTTGGTGGTAGAACAATGGATAAAGTTGATACGATTGCAAGGTGCACATATAGAAGGAATGAAGGAATGGGATTTCAGAACCCCACGGGAAAAATGCTTTGAATTGCAGTCACGAAAATATAGAAATTGGGTCTCTCTCTCTCTCTCTCTCTCTCTCACACACACACACACACACACACATAATAATTATTATTTCTTCTTCTTTTTTGGCCTTTTTATTGACATTTGAATTTATATTTACAGGAATGGTCTGGCCCTCATCTTGCTTATTGTGTCTTTGACATGGTTGAAATCTCCAAGTTGAAATGGTTCATGCCTTACATCAACCAAGGCAACTTTGCAGAAATCCAACTACCTCTGAATGTGTTCGATGATGGTAATTGGTTGGGGTTTGCCGCGTGTTTTCAGTTGTCCGACAACCAATATCCAAACGTTAGTCTTGGCAGCACTGCTCCTGATCCAGAGGATGTTAATGCTATTTGCCGTCTGGACTCTGATGTTGCTTGGCAGTACTTATTTGATGTCGAGATGCATTTAAGTTTAAAGAGTCAAGAGCTATTGAAATGTGATACGACTTGGTTCTTTTATATACCGCGAACTGGAGTTCGTAGTAAGGTTTGGAGGCAATGCAAATTGGCAAGGGTAACTTTGTGGTTCTCTAGGCCATGGTTTGCAGTGCATAGTTGTGCCCTTCGTCTACTATTTAAGGAGGATGTTGAACATCTTGTAGAAACGCTGACCCATGCCGAATTACGTACCGTGAAGATCCTCCAGTAACTGCTGCTCAATCATGGAGAAGGTAACTTGTGAGTAGCCTTTTGGCTTAGATTAATTTTGTATATCGCAGGAACTTCTCATTTGGCTTGGCTCTGAAGTTCCAACATATATTTGCATTGACAGGAGGCAAAAGTTTGCAAGCAAGAGTTTCTTAAAGGAGAATGAGATAAAAACGTTGCGTGATATTTTCTTAAAGCTAGATCATATCTAGTGCTTAATAATGTGCTGTTAAGAATGTTGTTTGCTCCTACTCGACGAGCAATTATCAGTATTACATTGAATGACCTGTTTTTTTTTTTTTTTTTTTTTTTGATAATCGAGCCAGTAGGGCGAATTATATTCATCAAAAGCCAGAATAGGCCATTACATACCCTTCTGTTGCCATTTAGACAGACAAGAAGATAGTGGTAGTACCCATAATGGTACATAGAAAATAGACCCACTCGTTGTACAATCAATACGTAGACATAGCGGGATCCCCCTTTGGTACTACGCCGGAGGCGCTAGAAGGATCCGGTCCTCCCAACCTAACTATTACCCAGTGAATCTAGTCGCCTAGAGACCTTAATTGGTGTACAACTTGAGACATTGAGAATTAAGTCGACAAGACCAAAACCAATAAACTAAAACTAGATGCACATAAGTGCCTAGATGCACACAAGTGCCTAAACTGTCCCTGAGAGTAGGGAATTACTGAAAACAAACTGACTGAACAGAATAAAATCGCAGCCCAATAGCCCAAGAAAGAAACCCAGCTCAGGCCCAAAAAAGAACACCTTGACCCAAGCCCACAGTCCATCTTCTGCCCCAATGGTCGACCACTGCCACCCGGTACCAGATCTCGCCGCCGCAAACGACACCAGCCCTCGCCACTGCCACTGACGCTATCCTCGCCGCAGCACCACAAGCCTGACCTCGCTACCTCAAACCACGTCAAAACCCGATCGAACAGGTCGAAAAAACAGTTCGATGCAATCTGATCCAGCACACCGCCACCACCGTCCGCCGATCATGGAGGTGCCTCTGCGATGCTCGACCCTCATTGTACCGCTGCCCACTGAGCCCAAGATTTCTTCCGGTACTCATCCCAAGACCATCCAGAGCCGGACTCAAGCCTTAACCCCTGTCCAATAAGCTGCCAGGCCTTTAGTTTCAAATTCCCGTCCGGCAGCCGCGTCAAGCAGGCAAGGCGAGCCACCGCCGCCCAAGCACGCTGCCGGACAAGACGAAAGTGGCAAACCTTAGACCAAGAACCAGTCCGGGTTTTGTGGAACACGAACAAAGTTTTGAAAGAGAGGGATTGTGTATGCAAAACCCTCCCTAATTGATTCCAAGATCAATTGCTTTTGTTGCTTTTACATTGAATGACCTGTTCATTTTGTGGAACAATCACAAATTGATTCACGACTATAACAATGAACATGGGTCTGTATGAATATTTGGACTATATCCTAAGTTCACGTTTGGCACAACTTTTTATTATTTGTAGAATAAGCAATTAGAGAATCATTGAGAATCTAGCTCCTAGAGACTTTATTTCTGTGGATTCTGAATGAATAAAGTAGAGGAAATCTAATATATGACTTGTGTATCAAGTTAGTCAAAATGGATATGTATCTATAGAGGTTTAATTATGATTATGTTTCTTTTATGGGAGGATACAAAATATCTAACGCTCTATATAAGGCTTAGGTCCCTGTGCTCTCTGTTCATCGGTAATATAGTTTTCATGCCCCATAAGAGAATACCACATGAGAGAAGCGCAGAAGACTTAGGCTTGGATTGAGTGGCCATTCAGGTTATGGCTCATGTTTTAATTCTTGTTCACTGTTTCATATAATTGTATCTATATACTTTTGTGAGGTGATCTTATGGCTATTATGTTTATTCTAACAGGGTCCATATTCTTCTTTCTGGTAGATTGTATCTGAGAGTACGAAACAAATATAGATTCCTTGGAATTTTTATTAGGAAAACCATAATGGGGTGTAATAGCTATTGACTTGTGAGTCATGTTGCACATACAATAAGGAGTAGCAGCAAACAATTCCAACTACTGACATAATCTCTTGTATAGTTAATACAACCATATTGTGTGACTTATTGTTTTCCTTTCACACCTAGCTATAGGTAGTTTGTATTCCTATATATACCCTTCTATTTGGAGAAGAAAATATACAATAATTATACCACATTTCACATCTAGAAAATTCATCACTCACATTTCTTCATTTTCATTTCATAATTTGACTTAGTATTAGAGCAAGGATCCGAGTGGATTTTGTCTCTTTGTTTTTACTTCATTGTTCTTTCCTCACAATCTGAGGTTAGATCCCTGTTCCTTCCTCAAATTTGGAGATTAGGATTGTTTCTATTTTTCAGAAGGTTTACTGCGGTTTCCTGACTAGTCGATCAATCCTTCTCGACCAGTCGACACATTTGTCTCAATTCGGTTGCAAATTGTTTTTTTTTCTTTGTTGTCAGTATTCCAATGGCTGATCCTTCCAATGGTTGATCCTGAAGCTCCACTTCTAGAAGGAGGGAATGCGAGCAATTCTGGTATTCAGAAAGTTGAAGTCTCTGTTCAAAACCCAGATTCTTCCTCAAGTTTATTCGGAGGAGCAAAACTAAATGGACCTGGGAATTATAGAACGTGTGATTTGGTGTTTATATGCAACTTACGCGCAATAAGGGCACGGTCATCAAAGAAGTGGGAAATATTTGAACCAGAAATTATCTTACCACGGGGATTGAAAAGCTAACTCTAATCCTTGGTTGTGCCGGTTACTAAGTCACTAACAATATAACAAATAAACCTAAAAAAAATAGCACCAAGCTATTTACATGCCCGGCTCAGAACAATCAAGCCTAAACCCCGAGAGAATAACCACAAGTAAATGCGGAAACTCACAACCAAATGGTATGAACAATGAAAGTGGTTTGTGAAAGTTGATTTTGATTTCGAAAAAATAAATTGACAATTGAAAATTAAAATTACGATTAAAAGTTAAGATAGTGTTGTAGAGAAACTGAAATTGAGAAAAATTCACTGTGTATTCTCATTGATAATAGGGGTCTCTTTATATAGAGGATTACAATGCATAGAATCTCAATCATACAAGGAAAGTAATCTTACATTGAATAGGAATCTAGATCCTTCTAATTTAACCCTATTACCACTAGGTCAAGTATCTTAGAGTTTGGGCCAAACACAAATTAGGGTTTACTTGAACACTCCCCCTTGTGTTGCCCAAACGCGGTGCTTCTCTCGTTGCCTCGTTAAAAACCTTGCCGAGTAACAAAAACCCAGTGGGACAAAAATAACCTCGGTCGAAGGGAAAAAGAGCACAACACACCCTTCACGTTTCGAGACCATATATGTAGACATCTCCCCCTGATGTCTGCATCTCCCCCTGAGGACTGCATCTCCCCCTGATGACAACGGTCATGGGAGTTCGGATAACTTCCGCAAACGATGCTACCAACATGTTTCTCGAAAGTGGAATTTAGGCAATGACTTAGTGAGCAAGTCTGCCATACTAACCTCAGATTGAACCTAGTTCACTTTGATCTTGAGGAGAGTCTGTTGTTGCTGATTATCCTTAGTGTTGTCGCTTTTGATATGGCCTTTGCTTCAAAACAAGCAGCATTATCCTATATGCTCGTAGGCTCATCTGTGGTAGACTTCAAACCACAATTGTTTGAACATGCGTAACTATGGATCCAATCCATATACATTCACGAATCATTTCGTGAAGAGCAATAATCTCTACATTGTTCGAAGATATAGCGATTAGGGTCTGCTCTGTAGCCCTCCAAGATATCACGGTCTTTTCCCATGGTGAACACTTAACCAGTTTGGGAACGACCTTTGTGTGGGTAAGAGAGATACCCAATATAAGCAAAACCTTCCAAAACACATGTCGTTTTGGGATGGGGACAGTGGACGCAGGCCAGTGTTGGCGGCGTTCTTGGTGTGTGATGGGTCCGAATCCATCATCTCTCTGTAGGGATAAAACATGCCCATATCAGTCGTACATCTAGTATCGAAAGATATCTTTTACACCAATCCAATGGCGTCGCGTTGGCGCAGAGCTATACCTTAGCTAACAAGTTCATGGCTAATGAGATGTCCGGTCTTGTGCATTGAGTTAAATACAATAATGCGCCTATTGCACTTATGTAAGGCACTTCTGCCTCTAGCACATCTTCATCATCATCCTTCAGACGAAGAGGATCCTTTTCAGGATCAAGACTACGGACGATCATGGGGGTGCTTGAAGGTTTGACCTTGTCAAAATGCCTAAGCATCTATCAACACGATGCTCAAGTTCCAAACCGAGACATAATCGTGTTCTCCCAAAATCCTTCATCTCAAACTCGGATTTCTAGTGTTCAGTGGTTTCCCTTAACTCTTTAAGGGCTTCCAATAAAGATCATGTTCAACATGAACTGCGATAGAATCTGAAACTTGTTATGGAAACGCGTTGGCATATCCCTTCCCAATCAAGTAGTCACTTTAGTGAGCGTTTCAACCTTATTACAAACGCGCTCCGTGGTCTAGAGCCACTTGACTTGGGTAAATGAAGTTCACCATGAACCTTCATGTATATTCCGTATCTAGATCCCCATAGAGATACGTAGTGACCACATTTGTAAGCTGCATGTTCAGTTATTTGGAAACTACCAAACTGACAAGGTAGTGGAGTTCAGTGACTTCCATTATGAGAGAATATGTCTCATCGTAGTCGATTCCAGGGCGTTTTGTGAGAAACCTTGCGCCATAAGGCGAGATTGCCATCTCCTTTTCTCATCACGCTTTCTAACAAAGACCCATTAGTCAATAGGTTTTATGTCAGGATGTGTTGGCATTACTGGCTCAGAAAACCTTCCTCTTCGTTAGAGAATCCATCTTAACCTGGATCGCATCTTTCCATTTAGGCCAAATTTCTCTACGTTGGCATTCATTCATCAACAGAGCGTGGTTCGATATCATCGGACTCAACAAACTCATGCGCATGCGCAACTACATCATCATTATGATGGAGTTTCTATCCCACGTCTCATGTACACTAGTGTAATTTTCATAGAGCTCTATATTCTCAGGAATATGTTCTGATGTTGAGGCGTCCCCCAATGATAACCATAACCCGGAAGATTCTCATGAGACTGATTTTGAGTCTTGATGATCAAAGGATTGGAATGTGCCAAAGTATCATTCGAACCCACGGGCCTCCCACGCATCCTAGCTAGGGCCATGGCCTGTAACGCCAAAGTGCCACTCTTTATGGCGTTGGCGCCATGCCTACCCCGTGTAGGGTGGCGCAACGTCCTCTCGTAGGGACGTCCATCCTTGCAGGAATGTTTGCAGCATATTTGTGTGATCTCGTCACTTTAGTAGGGATCTAGATGAGACATAGTGGGGACAGACTACGACAATTCCTGTCGTTCCTGTTGAACATTCGTGTTCTTATCTCCCCCTAACGACGGGAAGACTGTCTCATCAAAGTGACATCCGCAAATCTAGCGGTAAGGAGATCGCCTAGCAAGGGCATTTAAGTGGTGGACGATTGTTGGAAGCTCAAATCCAACGCAGCGCAATTGGCACATAAATGGCACACTCAAATATGCTTAAGTACTATATTTGTACCCAGTCACTAGCTGTATCGCAGAGGTAGATTGAGTGGCAGTGGGTCGTAGACGAATTAGCATAGCTGCATGTGATATTGCATCACCCCAAGCGGATATAAGGAGGTTGGTGCGCATTACCAATGTCCGGACTACCATCGTAGTCGTTTCTGCGAGACCATTTGGGTGCGCTCATGGGAATATGATGTCCAACATCAGTCCCAAATGTAATAACCATCGAAAGTCTTCGATGTAAACTCACTAGCATAGTCAAATCCAATTGACTGAATAGGATGATTTGGGGAGTGAGCCCGTTGTCATATGCTGTGTGTTAGGAGTGTTTCATAATTAGCATTACAAGTGGACAATGGCACAACACGTGACCAGCGTGTTTGCATGTCAACCAACATCATGAGATATTTAAACGTCTGCAAGTTGGTTGAATCAGTCCAGAGAATCCCTACGGATTCTATGTAAGAATATAATGAGTATTTTCATATCCTTTGCATAGGACGGTCTCAGTCCTAGTTTCCCTAAGGAACGAGCTTTGTAAAACGAGCGAGAGGCTTTAGAAGCAACCAATGAGAATTTTCGTTAGGCCTGAGCGTCTGAAACACTATTTTGAAGCAAGTTGGTGATTGCAGCATCACCTAGGGCGCCATCACCATGATGGACGACATCCATGGAGTCATGGATAGGGACTACGCCAGCCCTAGGCTAGTGGTGCACGGAGGCGGTGCCCTAGGCAGCAGCGTCGGTCACACTTAGTCTAAGGATCAACTTTTGATTCATGCTTCATTTCGCTCGAGAGAAAAGATGTCCGTGTGAAGTCTTTTGTAGACGGATCATCATATCATGACTAGGATGATCTATCCTGTCGTGACAAAGCCAATATGTGTCTAAATCCAAGAGAACTTCTCTCATAACTTTATTGGATTTAATAGCTCAAATAGTGACATAAAGTCCACTAGAGAGACACATAAACTTCTCTAAGATGCGCCTTTGTTCGCAATCATTAGAGGTATTGCAAAGGAACTCATTTCCATTCTCTACATGCGTTTTCGCATGGAATCCGTTGGCTACTCATAGGTGCCATTTACCCTAAGAGCGTAGAGAGTTTTTTTTGCGACAGTAATCAAGGTGCCCTTTGGCAAGGGGAACTTGGGCTATTCCATGTCCTTGAATTAATATTGATGGCCTAACCATCGTAGTCACAAAGTAATATGCTTAGAATCAAAATTGAGTCATAATGAAAAGAACTCAAAATTTTATTCATAAGCCAACGGAGTACATCATTGTCTCTTAACCATTAGGAGAATCTAACCCAAATGCAAGCTAATGCAAAACAATGGTAGTCGTCTAACTTCTTTTGGTAATTCCAAAATACATGTGACCAGGTGAGTAGAGAGATGTCGGTGGAGCAAGGCTCGCTTAAGTACCACTAATCTCAGAACCTTCCTAGACATCACACTTACTTTGGGTGAGCCTACTTTGAAGAAAACTAAACCATTGGCATTTACTACAAAGTATATGACAATTGCCTATTACATCTCTTGGAAAAAATAAAGATTTAAACAGAATTGGCGATCTATTGATCCCAGCGAGATTTGTAGTCTTCAACCCTTCACTCTAGATCATCTTCTTGATCTTCTTGTTCCACATAGTGAGCTTCTCTTGCTTCACAATATGCTTTGTAGGCGGTGACAATTTCTTCACGAGCTCTACAAATGTGTGCCCAATGATTGGATACTCCATATCGAGAACATACATCTCTTTGCTCAGACTCCATTGATTGAGGTGCTTTGAAAGCGTCATTTAGATGGCTCTTAGTGTTGGTGGAGCTACCAACATGGCCAGAGGCGTTGCCTCCCTCTCTCTTTCCACGTTGACCTCTTCGGTTTCGTGTTCGCCTATTTTGGCGGTTACCTTCCCAAGTAGAGCGATTATATGGACCAGAACGTCCAGAAGTATCCCTAAGATTAGGTTTTCGCTCTTGACACCCTCTCTTAGGGGTGCGACTATAATTGGATTCCGGAATATACTCTGTTTCCACGGATCTCGAATTATAGTTCTTCACAAGGGTGTTGTCATGCTTTTCAACGACATTCATAGCTCCAATGAGCTCATGAAACCTTGTAATTCGTTCTGCAATAACATCGATTCGATAGTTCTTAGCAACCATCAATGCAGAGAAGGGGAAGGTAGAGAGAGTCTTCTCAATCAACATCACATCTGTGATCACTTTACCACAGAATTCCATTAAGGATTTAATGCGAAGTGCTTCCGAGTTGTAGTCAAGAACTGACTTGAAATCACAAAAGCGGAGGCTATGCCATCTCACTTCTAGGTCAGGAAGCAGGGAGTCACAAACGTTGCCAAATCTTTCTTCGAGTGAGACCCACAGCCTTCTGGGGTCTTCTTCATTTATACACTCGTACTGGAGCGAATCATCCATATGACGAGTCATTAGGGTGATGGTTTTCACCTTATTTTCCTATAAGGCTGCTTTATTTGCTTCTAAAGCTTGAGCTTGCTCAATAGTTAGCACATCCTGGCTAGGCTCAAGAATCGTATCCAGGATTCCATCAGCCTTGAGATGCTGGCAGACATCACGAACCCACCTGTGATATTCAGAGCCAGTTGTTCCCAATGGAGCAAAGTCCAATTTGTTCAGGTTACTCATCCTGAAAGAGAACAAGAAATTAGGGTTAGTTTCGGAGCGAAAAAAGCTACCATGAAAACAAATAAAATTTCTGCGCGTAGTCGCTTCTAAGAAATTAGGAATTTCCAAGCGTAGTCGCTTCCAAGAAATTCGATTTCAAGAGGGGTTGGATTAGATCGAAACAATGATGTTTGTGGTCGATCGTTTCTTCTCAACAAACTCTAAGTTTGGAGGACTCTACAGGCTCCAAGCTTGGAGTGAGCATGAACCCCCACAGTTCAGCTTAATTAGGTCTCCCCTATGATGAAGAAAGGGGGGGGGGGGTAGAAGAAGGGAGGTTGCAAGTCCCCGAGAAAAAGAAGCGAAAAAGAATAAAAAAAACTTCAAAAACGGGAACTTTTAGTAAACCATACCTCTTAGGATTGCAAAGCGTATTCGATCCTCGTTGTAGGATTGCAGACGTGCTTCAGTCCTAGGCGAATCAAACTTGTTGAAATTCGGAGCAGATTAGCTTCTGAACAGCTCCCACTCTGATTGGTGTACAGGTCTCAAAACTACTCCAATTGGGCTTAAATTTGGAGATCAGATAGAAGAGACAGAGGTGAACAACTTTGATGAAGGAAGAATTTTTATCTGAAGTCCTGAACTAGACGTTTCGGGGCTTGCAAACTGACTGATATGCACAGGAACGAGCATGCTGCTGTGCTGCAGGGGGCAGCAGGAGTGCGGCAATGCTGCAGGCCCAGTAGGCGGCATACGGGTGTGCAAGGGCTGCAGGGGCAGCGTACGGCATGGCTAGCAAGGGCTAGGAGCTTGCAGTAGTTTTGGTGAGAAGAGTTTTGGTTTTTAGGGCTAGGGTTAGGGCTCGTGCTGATAACGTGTTGTAGAGAAACTGAAATTGAGAGAAATTCGCTGTGTATTCTCATTGATAATAGGGGTATCTTTATATAGAGGATTACAATGCATAGAATCTCAATCATACAAGGAAAGTAATCTTACATTGAATATGAATCTAGATCCTTCTAATTTAACCCTATTACCACTAGGTCAAGTATCCTAGAGTTTGGGCCAAACACAAATTAGGGTTTACTTAAACAGATAGTAGAAACTAATTAAGATATGGAAATTAGGTCACTAGGGTATCCTCGTAGTCAAATTTAATGCATAAATATGCTCTGACAATGGTCATTCAATTCATAATGGCATCAAGAACAGTACCCAAGGCTTTTCAAAGCTCATGGGTCATTAGATTCCTTAAAGGGTATTCCTACTCCGGATCAAGGGTCGTAGAAACTCAATTGGGACAATCTAGAGCCTTGTTAGGCCCTCTAGTTACACCAAAAGGCGAAGAGTCCTAGAATCAAGGTTCCCAAGCTAGCCAATACGGCAATCGAAATTGGCATCGTAACTAACCATGTTCTAAACAAGTGTCCTAGCTATAAATTAGAGAAGTGATTAGGTCCCCAAATTTGTTCTAGACATGCTCATCTACACATTCAAGAGTTAATCAAGCTCCTAAGCATGCATCTAAGCCAAATATTATAGAATAGAACATATGCCAAACACGAAATTGAAAACCATTAAATCAAAACATATTTATTACATTAAATCGATGCTAGGGCTCAAACCCTAGCTTCCTAAATAGACTACTCACAACCCATCCACAAATCAATAAAAAAATACATCAATTAAAGAGGTAAAGGTGAAGAGGAGTGAGAAGTCACAAGAACAAGTCACAAATTGCTATGGAGCAATTATGACAAGCCTTGATTTATGATTTCCCACTTTTACCCAATCTCAAATATTGATGCTCCTTGAAATCTCTTGAGAAATTGATGTGGAGTAGTGAAGATTAAAAGAAAATATAAAGTGGCTGTGGTGTTTTGGAGAAGAAGAGAGGATGGAGAGGTGGTGTGCGGCTACTGTTGGTGAGAGGAAAAAAGAATGGGTCTTGGTGTGGCACTGTAGCTTCTGTAGGGTGATAGGAGCATAAAATGCGACGAATTTATAGTTTACCCCTTTACACTTTTGCTTAGTTATTTCGTTAAAAAGATCAAACTAACTTTGTTATGTTCTTAGGAGGTTTGTGGAGCAACCGTGGAGAAATAGGAGCTCAATTGTGGAAAGTTAAGGCTCAGGTGTATAGTAGTGATGCAAAAGATAAAAGATCACCATTTATACTGTCAGAAACAAGAAGGAAAGCTTGTGGAAAAATTTGTGCAAAACAGTTGCCGAGAAGCAGAAAACTGAGTACTAGAAGCTGCCTTATTTTCTTCTGTATTCAGAAGGTGTTTTGAAGAACTTTCCAGTGGAATCATGAAGAAAAGCCTAGCAATATTTGAAGATCACATGTTCTAATATAACTAAAAGCAAATATTTGGTCCAGAATGATAAAGAAGAAGCCGGAGACTGTGGTCAAATTTGGTACCTCGAGAAGACTGTTTCCATCAGCTTTTCAGGAAGCTTTTTCAAGGGCTTTTCTACTAGACTTAAAGCATGACACGCATAAAGTTTCCCACCCAGATTTGAATATTAGATGTTGTACAGAATTTTAAAATCAAGAATTATCCAGAAAGGTAGTGGAATGCATAAGTTATGATGCTGCAAAGATGAGCCGAGGATAAGAAAAATTTGGAATTTCTGACAAGTCTTATCTGCGAAGCATGTTTGAGTCGTCTTTTGGAGACTTTATTGGAGTGTCCTTTGGAAGAATATTGTTTGGACATAAATAAATGATTCTATAGGGTATTTTAAGCCTGAGAAATATACAGAAAGATTGCTACAAAGTCATTCTACAAGCCCATAAATTTGACCAAACAATAAGGAAAATCTGGAAATTTCTGACAGATTTGATTGTGAAGACTTTTCAAGGCTGTTTTTGGGCAACAAGTTGAGGGGATTTTTAGAAGATTTTTGCAGAATTTTGAAGGCCAATATCAAAGATTTTACCTGCCTGAAAATCACGTTCAAATCTGAGATGGAACCTAGTTAAGAGAGGGGCTAAAAAGGCTATCATAAGTGAGACAGATTCTTTGTATCTCTTGGCAGATTCTTTGCATCTCTTGGCAGATTGTGTGTATCTATTGGCAGATTGTTTTGAGGCTTCTTGGGGACTCTTTGCTGAGTTGTTAATGAGTTGTACACATTATATAGGAGCTATGAAGGTTATAGAAGTCAAAGATTTCAGCCCAAGAAGAGTTCACATTGGAGAAGTAAAAACTCAATTTAACTGCAAGAATACCCTTGAACTTGTAACTCCTATATAAAGGGCCTCCTTCCACATTTTTAAGGGGGATGAAAACACAGATACACACACCATCTACTGCCCTAAATCAGAGACCACAGCTCCATACTCTCCCCTCATCATAGTTCACGAAATCCCTACTTCAAGGAGAAGCCGTAGCCACCATCTTCCATCAGATCATCTTCCATCATCCTGTCGTGCTCTTGCTTTGAAGATGCCTCAAGCTTTCTTGGAGAATATTCAAAGTGAGATCGTGATATCTACTGCCCTCTACGGTTTATTCCTTTTGTACTTTTCGAATTCATTATGTATATGTCTTCGGATTTCCAAACTATGAGCGAGTAATTTTCTATGTTGAGAACTAGTATGAAACCCTAGTTATGTGATGGATTTTTAGCTTTTGAATCTCTTTCTCAATTACAAGGTTTTGTGAATGCTTTGTTTGGTTTTGTTTTATAAAATCTTTTATATGTTTATGTCTTAGATCGATCACCTAAAATATGAGCATGTAATTGGAGCTAGTTTTAAGGGGCAGTGCGTTCACGATCTTAAAACAATTAAGTAGTAAAGCCTACATGTTAGGTGAAATCAAACAAATAGAATGCATGCTAGGATGGCGTTCCTCACTAGTTTTGTACGTTAAAATCAATCTTTCCAAAGAGCTTAATGTATTTATGTGTACTTAATGAGTTAATTTGATGGGAAGTGTTCTACACCTTGATTGCATACAAGCAAGCTTAGGATGCAGTGCGTTCATGGTTCTAAGTAATTTTCGGAAAAATAAGGCTTTAGCGGCGATCCTAAAGTTCTTGATTAGTTTCATTCACATGCCTTAGTAATTGAAGATTAGGTTAAATTGTCTTTCTCTGATCATAACTAGTGGTGGATTACGAAGTTCTCAACATCCATACATCTGATTTACAATCCCTAAAAATTGCAACATTTTCTTTCTTTTATTATTGCTTGTGTTTTCAAAACCTAAACCCCCCTTTCATTTAGTTTTTGTGTCAACTTTATTTCTCTTTTCTTTCTTTAGTTTTTGATAGTTTTGTTCAATTAGTGCAATTTGTGAAAGTACCCTCAATCCCCGGACTGAACGATCCCTGCTTATCCTATACTAACAATTGTCTTTTGCAGGGTAATTTTGTGCGCTTAATTCAGGCGTATCATAGGGTAGAGAGAATGAGAGTGGGATGACAATATTTATATGGCTGGTCTTCAGGCTACTGTTGATAAGCGAGAGAGAGAATCGCACTAGGTGGCTTTTGTCGTCTGAAGAAAATGGAAATAAGAAAAGGGGTACGTGGCACTACATGAAAGGAAGATGATGATTTGAAATTGGTCAGCAAGGCATAATTAAGCAAATGACATTGACTATCATATATATATATGCTGCACACGTGTTGGCCTATCAATTAAGCAATTGGTCATTTGCTTAACTATCTATTTCTTAATTTTCTCTCATATGATTTCCACTTACCTTCATGGAATCCATAAGATGGGTCATGTCACCAGTACCATTAAGGCGCTGACGAATGAGGAAAGTAAAGAGTATATCAAGTGCTAAGCCTCCACAGGCTCAAGGTCCACCTTCTAGCTTCAGTACACCACAATTAGGATTACATCCCATGACTCAAGATTCTTTTCCAGGCAGGTCTGTATGTCAACATTGCAAACTAACTGGACACACCAAGGAGACTTGTGATAAGTTGATTGGGTACCTTGCTGGATACTTCAGCAAACCCAAACTAAACCTCAAGGCAGAGGAAAGACAACCGTTCATCTTGTTCAGAGTTTAGAGTACTTTGGAGTCGCTAGGCAAGATCATACCTCTAGTGAAAATTTGTAAATTTGTAGGTTCAAATACTTGGATTATTGATTCTGGTGCTTCAGATCGTATGCCTTATGATAGGAAGTACGTACTCCATTAACTTATTCACCCTTAATGTGTCATATGTTACAAATGCCAATGGTGAATCCTTTCCTGTCCTAGGCATTGGGTTCATAAGAGTCACACCTACCTTAGTATTGCATGATGTACATGTTGTATGTGCTAGACTTGTCTCACCACCTACTCTCAGTTTCCTAATTGAATACTCAATCCTTGTGCTTTGTGACATTTTTTCCCATGTATGTGGTGTTTCCGGATCTTATGAACATTGAAGGTTATTGGAAAATGGTATATGAGGGGGGGACTGTTTCATTTGGATCAAGCTTACGCCGGGGAGAAGCCAAGGAAGAATGTCCTAGATGCTTTGACTTTGACTTCTAGAGAGCTTAATAAAGTATGGTTATGGCACAGATGCTTAGGGCATCCTTCATTCAGTGTAATGCTTAAAACTGTGCCCTCTTTATTTGTTGGCATTGATGACTCGTCCTTGCATTGTGAAACTTGTGTTTTGGCGAAAAGCCATAGAGTCAACTATCCAGTGAGTCTTTCTAATAAAAGCTCTATGCCTTTTGAGATTATTCACTCTGATGTGTGAGGATCTTCTAGAGAACCCATTGTTTATGGAATGCGTTATTTTATCTTGTTTATTGATGATTGTACTCAATTATCATGGGTAACATTGCTTAAGTCTGAGGATACTGTGTTTTTTGCTTTTGAAGCCTTTAAAAAATTGGTTCAAACACAGTTTAATGGTCATATCGAAGTTTTTTGTTTTGATAATTAGGGGGGGTTTGTTAATCGTGATTTTCAGGAATATTTGCAAGACAATGGTATAATCCATCAAACCACTTATCCTCAAACACCAGAACAAAATGGTGTGTCTGAATGTAAAAATCGTCATCTCCTAGACATAGCACGAGCATTGCTATTTGGTAGTCATATGCCTAAATATCTTTGGCGTGAAGCAGTTCAGACTGCCTTACATCTTATTAATCATCTTCCTTCTAGTGTTCTTTAGGGGCACATTCCCTTTGAAGTCTTGTCAACTCATGTCTCTATTCCTTCCTTTCATAATCTTCTTGCCTGTGTCTTTGATTGTGTTGCCTTTGTCCACATATATACCTAAAAATCATAGGTCAAAGTTGGATGTCTAAGCTCTTAAATGCATCATTGTAGTTTATGGTTCTCATCAGAAAGGCTAAAAGTGCTATCACCCACCTACACGAAAGTTCCACGTCACCATGGACGTGTCATTTTATGAAGATATGTATTATTTCTCCCCCAACAGCACCTCTCTTCAGGGGGAGAATGAGTTTTTTGAAGAGATGTTTGTTGGTGGAGAGTTGAAGAAGAATAAAGATGTAGAAGAAAAGAGTACTGACATCCAGGAATCAACTAGTTTAGTTGCTCAAATCGACTAGTCGATAGGAGGAGTCGACTAGTCGAATAAGGAAACCGGCAAAATTGGCAGAAGTGTACTCAACCAGTCAAAGGATATTTCCAACTAGTTGACTTCTGAAGCTGAAGAAGACTCTATTTCGGCTTCCCCTTCATTTGATACTTCAACCCCTGATGCCAAACTTTCTGGTCAAGAAGCTTCATCTCAGGTATGTCCAGTATCTTCACCTAATAACCCTGCAGAGTCTGTCTCTTCTACATATGTGTTACCTAGTAGAACTACCCCATGGTCAAATAGCAAAAAAAGTATGAACCTTCCATAATTGCTAAAGCCAAATATCCATTATCTAACTTTGTGTCACATTAGAGGCTATCAACCTTATGCATCATTTGTGAATCAAATATCCTCTATTTTGATAGCTAAATTTATAAGCTATTGATTTTCCTTATTCACACTTAAGATTGTCAATTGTAGCAAGGGTAAATAAGGACTTTCCCGCAGAGGACTAATGTTCTAACTACTCAAAACAATGTCACAAAAGCGACCATTGTTCCTAGCGAACAGAAGTGGAAAATCTAATTAAAAACCTAACCTAAACTATTCATGAAATTACGAAAATTTACGGAGATATACTAGACACTGAGGGAGTCCATTACAAAAAATTTGGTGATTTTCGGATGTCGTTTACTATATAAAATAATTACCAAAATGTAGAGGACAGAAAGTAACAAAAACAGATTTTGAGATGGGTTTTGAAATCAATGAGAATAAAGCTAGCTAGGGAAGATGCATCCACCCCCGACAATCACACACAAGATAATTTGTTCAATCTTAATTCAATTAATCTAGATGAAGATGCTTAGGTTGGCTCGGTACGCTTGAACACAACCTATTACCCTTTCTTACTTCGTACGCTAGGCAGAAAGTGCTCTACACCTAGACTATTCCCAAGCAATGCAACGTAAAGGTACATTTATTAGATTTAACATGCATAGATCATTAAGGTCTAAAAGAGTTTGAGACATCACTAGGTATTACAATAAACTTATCGCCTTGCTAAACCTAGGACTTAGTTTACTTGATAGTGAAAACTAGCAATTGCTTCTCTAGAAGGTTTGAGGAGTCCAACTATTGACACAGGCATCAAACAATCAAAGCGGAGGAATTCTAACATGCATACTAAGCATGCACTCAAAGCGTACAAGCAAGCATTCATCAATGGAAAAGTAGTAAACTAAAGTCTCATCTTGGATTAAAAGAAAATAACATCAAAAGTCAAATCATCTTGTAGTTCATGTCTAGGGGCTTCAAGCAGCCCCCTAACTAATAAAAACTATCTAAACATAGAAGAAACAAAACAAACTAAAGAAGGGGAGGAAGAGAGAGAGAGAGAGAGAGGGAGGGAGAGAGAGAGCTGCTGCAGATTGATCTCCTTTTTATATGCTTAGAGGTTGCCTTCATCTTTCTTGTTGTGTAGTAAATCCAAAACCTAAAAGAATTAGGGCTCACGTGCTTAGGTGGAGTTTTCCTATTGGCTCTTGAACTTGATGACTTATTCTAACCATTCACATCATGCCATTTGTCCATCATAAGTCGGAATATGAAGCCCAAACTCGTCCTCGGGCTTCTTCATGAGATTTGGGCTTTGAAACATAAATTCTCGTCCAACCTTAGATTCATGCACGGCCTGACCTTCTTGTACTAAATTGGCCATAACTTCTTCTAGAAAAACGATATAAATAAGCTGTAAAAAGATCTGAAAACTAGACGTCTGAGGCTTTCCATCAATATAAAGATCATCTCTTTGATCATTCTGAGCTGGTCCCAGTGATTTGTCGAATTTGACTGATCTGCACAGGCAGATTTGCTGATTTTGCCTTTCAATCCCTCTTTTACTTATTTTCTCTTCCTTTGCTCCAAGATACCTATAAAACAAATAAACAATGTAAATAACGAGAAAATACACTAAACTAACAAAGAAAGTATAGAGATTAACGCTATTAACATCGCATAATTATGCTCCTATCATGTATATGTTCCTAACAAAATGTAGGAGGCTTTGATAGACCTAAAGGGGGCTAAGGCAATGGAGGAAGAAATGGAGGCATTAGAAAAGATTCACACCTGAGAACTTGTACCACTTCCTCGTGGTAAAAAGGTTGTTGGGTGTAGATAGATTTTTACTGTGAAACATAATGCATATGGCACAGTAAGTAGGTATAAGTCAAGGTTGGTGGCTAAGAGTTCACTCAGACATATGGGATTGACTATGATGCGACTTTTGCTCTGGTAGCCAAGATGAATAATGTTCGGGTGTTATTGTCACTTGCAGCTAATTTGAATTGGCCACTTCATCAATTTGATGTTAAAAATGTGTTCCTTCATAGGGAGTACGTTAACTGAAGAATCATGAGTCTTCCTTCTGATTATGAATCAAATAAACATGGGGATGTTGTTTGCAGATTGAAGAAATCACTTTATGGACTTAAACAGTCACTCCGAGCATGGCTTGGCAAATTCACTCAGTCCATGAGACGTTTGGATACATGCAGAGCAATTCAGACCACACCTTATTCTTAAAGCACCAAAAGGGGAAGTTATAGATGCTTATTATATATGTGGATGATATGGTAATAACAAGGGATGACTTGGTAGAAATTGGAAGTCTTCAGAATAAGTTGGCTTCTGACTTTCAGATGAAGAATTTAGGAGACTTGAAGTACTTCTTAGGGATTGAGGTAGCCAGAGGGAGATATGGCATCTTCTTATGTCAGCGAAAGTATGATTGGATCTCTTGGCAGAGACAAGCATGTTGGATTGTTCTTCGATTGACACTCCAATCAAGCAAAATCACAAACTAGCACAATATCCTAATCAGGTTCCAACTAACAAACCAAGATACTAGAGGTTAGTGGGATGTCCTTTTATTTATCACACACTAGAGCTGATGTTGCTTATGCAGTTAGTGTTGTGAGTCAATTTATGTGCAATCCCAGTGAACGACATATGGAGGCAGTGGTAAGAATCTTGAGATACTTAAAGTCAACACTAGGAAAAGGTTTAATGTTTTCTAAATATCAGCACCTCGATGTTAGTAGGTATATGGATGCAGATTAGGCTGGTTTGCTATCACAGACAAGAAGTCTACATCTGGGTACTTCACCTTTGTGGGAGGACGTCTTGTTACCTGGAGAAGTAAGAACCAAAAGGTTATTGCAAGGTTAAGTGCTGAAGCTGAATATAGAGGTATGACACATGGAGTGTGTGAACTTCTGTGGCTACGAAATTTACTTCAAGATTTGGGTTTTAAGCCTAAGTCAACACAATGTAATTGTATTGTGATAACAAAACAGCTATTGATAAATCACATAATCTTGTACAACATGACCGAACGAAACATGTGGAAGTTGATCGACACTTCATTAAAGAAAGCTGGATGCAAACTTAATCTCCTTTCCTTTTGTTCCAACCGAGGAGAAATTAGTGGATATACTTACCAAAGCTATATCTAGCAAGTTGTTCCACGACTCACTAGGCAAGTTGGGTCTTCGTGACATTTATACCCCAACTTGAGGGGAATTGTTGACTTGTGAGTCATGTTGTATATAAAGTAAGGAGTAGCAGCAAAATCTTGACAACAATTCCAACAACTGACATAATCTCTTGTGTAGTTAATACAGTCATATTGTATAACTTATTGTTTTTCCTTTCACAACTGGCTATAGGTAGTTTGTACTCCTATATATAACCTTCTGTTTGGAGAAGAAAATGTACAATAATTATACCACATTTCACATCAGAAAATTCATCCCTCACATTTCTTCATTTCCATTTCATAATTTGACTATAGCCATCGTCACAAATACATAGAATCTAGTAAAAACTTTCAGATTAAAATTACGCGTAAACCTGAAGAAATAATAAATAGCATCTAATACTCAATTTCGAAACTCGATCAAAAACCAAGTCTTCAAATTTATTGTTTTCAAAATCCAAAGCTACCTCCTTTTAAGTTTTGGTACCCGAACAAAAGAAAAAAAATCAATACGGTACTTGAGGTTCTCAACCCGACTGAGTATAAGTACCTAAAGCCGTTAGTTCAGTTACGGAGGTTGCCAGGTGCCAATTTTTGAAGGTAATTTTTGTCCTTTCATGCCTTAATTATTATTATTTTTCTTCTTCTAAGTGTGTGTGTGTATATATATATATATATATATATCTCTCTCTCTCTCTCTCTCTCTCTCGTCTTGTCGCATTAACCCGAAAGCCCCAAGTTTGAACTACAAGAACAAGAAGAAGAAGAGTAGTCTATGGACAACAGAAAATGATAGAATTCTGGTGGTGGTGGTGGTGACGGCGCCGAGGTGGCGATGGAACAAAAAGCAGTGGAGTTGGAGATGGAGAAGGCGGTGGCAAGGTTGCTAATTCGAAGGAAATTCTATAACTGGGTGTTGAAACCCAAAAAAATCACGAGTCCATAAATTATATGGTGATGGTCATTCAAAATTAATTGAAAAAGTGGGAGCCCATTACAACATTGATATTCCTACAAGCTATTGTGGAAGAGAGAAATACATTTAGTTTCACACATGGGATAATTTTGTTACAACTTTGACCAAACTCAAAATGGCAAGCAGATACTATGCAAAAATTATTCAAAGTCCTTTAGCATTGACAAGTTCAAATAACGTAAAGCAATAAGGGATAATGTTCTATTAGCCTTGATTCAAGTCTTGGTCAAGTTTTGACTCATTCAACAGATAACAAGTGATAAAGTTAAGCTTCTCATTCAAAATTCAGAAACAAAGTCTGGGGGGCTATCACATATCCAACTACGCTGCTATATAAACGGTAGCAACGTGAAACACAGAGAAGGAAAAAGAGAAGAAAAATCAGCAAGCAAGAAGCCAAGACTCTGCCAAAACAGAGAGCAAAATCAAAGCAGCTCGAAAGGAGAAGTTCAGGTATACGCTACGTCATGTTGTTCTTGTCTTCTTTGGTAGAGAATTAATAGGTTTGCGTCAAGCAAAGGAGGCTGTTCATGAACAACCAATACCCTTTTGAAAACAACCATGGTCATTCAAGAACGGCCGAGAAAACTTCTCGTGCGTTTAGACTGATATGGTCGTTCATGAACGGCCGGAGTCTCAACGTGCTTGGCTACTGCAGTTTCTAACGCTGGAACATAGGGTCATTCATGAATGGCCAAGTTCTGTTTCTAAAAATCTGCACAAGACGCCACACTTTCTTCCTTCAATCTCAGCAATACACATCACGCAAGAAGCTTCCTACTCTGCCTCGTTTTCTCTTCCACCGTAGCAAAACCTTTCCACCACCACTCCCAAAAAGAAATACAAAACCCAAATACCACAACCAAAATGCCAAGCAAAGTAATACAAAGTCTCACCCTTAATGATTTCAGTTCTGTAACCTGCAAACCAAAAGAAATAAAGTAAGATGGTAAGAGAGAAGGCAGAGTTGTGAACAGAAAAGAAAGAAAAATTAGAAGGAAGGAGAAACTGCAGCAGGGCTCGGCGGTGGAGACACAATGATGCCTGAAATGAAAAGGCTAGATTATTGTTCACAAATAAAGAAAAAGAACAGTTAGCGAGTGGTGTGTGCGGTGGTGAAGCGGTGCTGACAATCAAAAGAAATGACAGTAGAGGTCAACACGAGCTGGGAAGCAACAAGATAGAAACAAAGCTTAATTGTTTCTAGGAGCATTACCACACAAAAAGACAAGAAACATGGCTTAGGTGTTCAATCTGGAACTTGGAAAAGTCAAACGGTGGCAACTATAATTCAATTAATTGATTCAATAGCTAGCAAACAAAAAACATGGCATGTTAATTAATTGATCTTTTGAAGTACTGACGACAACAACAAACACAAGTGCAGCAACAAGGTTCAATTAAAAAATTGCTTTGCCTTTACATGCTGTGCAAACAAGCTTACCTTTCCCTAGACTTTGGTTGTAGAGACCTGTAGATAATGACAAGTAGCTTTAATCAATCATATAAAAGCTTGTCAAAAACGAGCTGCAAGCCAAAACTTTCGCAAGTATGCAGCAAGTTGGTTTTGAATGCAAATCAGACCAAGAAACATGATGCTACGTGCTCAGCTTTCAATCAAAGATTCAAAGGAAAAAAAAAAAATAAAAGAAAGAAGATGCTCCAGCTTTGAATTTCAACTACACCCAGTCAATTGATAATCAGAAAAGAACTAGCAAGATGGGTTCATACAAGTTATGGAAGTACGCGCCAATTGCTTGAAGAATCGCTCCGAACCTGTAGCAGGAAATCTGGGTAGCAATGATTAATCAAAGCCAGTCAGTACACAAACAAGAAATTGGAGGTACAGAGGAGAAGTGAGAGGATCGAAGCAATTACCCAATCTCAAACGCACAAAATCCAGTGCAGAATCTGGACATTGAGTTCAATCCATCTATATACCCCTTAGTAGCACAACACCTTCTCCGTTTCGAACTCTGACAGCCGGTTTCTGTCTCCAGTTAAATTTCCATCTTAGACTGCTAGAGATATTCTCCAAAAAAGAGACAGAGGTTATCGAGTTACCTGAGATGGGGAGTACGCCTGCTGCAGGGCCTTTACCAGATGGTCTAAGACAAATTGGGCTCAAATTGGTGTGGATATAAATTAATAGGTGCCCAATTCATGGGCATGCTAAATTGCCTATCCACGAATCTTGAAGCCCATTTCTAAACAGTTTGTCTCAATATTTGGGCCCGGCTAAATTTGTTTGTCGACAACACGAAAGCCCATTTACACGGCCCAATACAATATTCAACACAACGGGTGCCCAAATTAAATTCGGGTGTCGGCAAAAGAAATACATTTGATGGATTCAAAAATAAATACATGTACATCCGTTGACACAAAAAAAATTCTTCCAACACCAGAAATACAAATTCTCTGAACTACAATGGTTTGATCCCTTTACAGGGTATGTAGGCAAGCTAGCGATCCACTAGATGCAACCACAATTTCAAATCGAATCCCTGACTCCACCAGTCAAATTCACACCACAAATTCAAACATAATCCCTGACTCCACTAGTCAAATTCAGCCAGTCCTAAATTGAATCACTGGCTCCAGTCAAATTCTCCCAACACTAGAAATACAAATTCTCTGAACGACAATGGTTTGATCCCTTTATAGGGTATGTAGGCAATCTAGCAACCCACTAGATGCAACCGCAAGTCTAAACAAAATCTATGACTCCCTGGTTCATTCAATCCGAATTCCTGACCTCATCAGTCAAATTCCGCCAAACACTAGGAAACGTCTCAGCCTTTCTAAACAAATCCAAAACAAATCGAATCCGTGGTTCACTTACACCAAATTCTTCCAAACACTATTCTTATTCCAAAAAACAATACCTTCCAATGGGTCTTTCACCCATTGGAATTCTTGAACTACGAGTGACTTGATCCCTCACCAATGGTACGTAGGCAACCCATTCAAATATCCGGGTGCAGCCGCAAAAACAAACAAACAAACACACATCCACAATTGGTTTCTTCATAAATGGAATCAAATGGTGTTTCCCTGTAACAAGGGAATATAATTAAGAGACATATTCCGTCTTTAATGGGTCGAACCATAAATAATTAAAACTCTATTCACTAAATGAATATGAGTGAAATTATGTTGGGTGACATTTACGCTCACTGTGTGCAATTTTTCCTCAACACTGGGTCTTTGCCATTATTTGAGGGTTCTGAATCTTGGGTTTAATAAGATTTATGGTATAACAAGGCGTGTCTTGGAGAAATTGAGCCAATATCAGTGGCCAAAGCTATATATTATTGACAAGTTCGAGATATATTATTTAGAGGTTAAATAAAGCCTACCTGAAACACTATGGAAGATTATGCGAGCTGCAAGAAAAGGAAATGATGAAAACATGGAAATGAAAAGTCAACTTTAGCACATTTTCTTACTTCGACTAGGAGAAACCGCGCTAAACAAGGAAGGAGGGGTGACAGACTAACCAAATGAAATCCAAATGAGCTAAAACTTTCCAGATTGATTCTAGACATCCGAAGGACCATTTGTTATGAAGAATGCCAGAGCTATTTTTGAGTGGAAAGCCTTCAAACAATCGGTCCAATTTTCTACAGAAGCAAAACTGGAAAACTGGACATATGAGGAGTCCAGCAGTGTTTCCGGCCCAACCACATGGAATTAAGCTCTGAAATTTCACCACAATGATCTACACTCATTCTGGATTATTTGATATGATGAAGTCGAAGGCCCATTCTGATTTTTTGGTGGAGATATACTTGAAGGAATTAAGGAGCCGAAAGTGATTCAAAATCACTCCAAAACTCATCATTTCTATCTCCATTTAGTGCTCCACCTCCACCTCCATAATCTCCATTAGTGCTCCATTATCTTGATTTGTTTAAGGCCAACCACTTTGGCATGGTAGCCTATATATAGAGGCTAAAATGAAACAACACAACACATAATTAATCAACAACAATCTCTAAGATTATCCAAACCTCTCTAGAGCAATCCCTCTCCCTCTCTTACCGGTAGTCACACTCCAGTCCTAGTCTTCTCAGGAGCCGACTGTCAGTGCTACCAAACCCTCCAGCCAAGCTAAAGTCACGCTTTAGCAAGTTCTCCCCACTTCCAGACGATTTTCGCTCTGCTAGATCTATGACGTCGAGTATCGATTGTGTGATATTGAAGAAGCTCAGAAAAATTCCTCATCACGAGGCACAAAGACCCCTGCGACAAGGTTCGTGCTCTCCTCATCTACAATTACTTGAAAGAAGTCAGGTCAAGGGACACCCCCAACGACCGCACCCCCATAGTGTTGCAGGTAGGCTTTATTTAGCCTCTAAATAATATATCTCGAACTTGTCGACAATATATAGCTTGGGCCATTGATATTGGCTCAATTTCTCCAAGATACGCCTTGTCAGGCCAAAATACTCATTTTGGGTTCAAACGTTGCCCCCCAGACCTCAAAGTCAAAGGTCTTCATCTTGACTGAAGAGGTCTTGAATCAGTACTGCTCTTATAATGTCGTTGCTCCAAAGCCACTTTTATTGGCTTGAAATTACCTGACTGATTCCATATAGACCTCTAAATTGGCCATAAAGCTTGAACTCCACAATCTGAATTGCCTTTGTCATTGACTAACGCTTTCTTTACCAACTTTATTGCCCCGTCTATGATGTTTGGTATGCAGTGAATTGGCGAAACTTGGGCAGGTTGTAGGAGATTAGAACTTTAGCGTGCCCCCCATGCGAAGGAGATTGCTTTAGATCACGAATGAGGATCCTTCTCTTCGTTGGTGGTAACTTCGCCATGTGTATAGCAGCAAGTATCTGCCTTGTTCGCTGGCTCTCTGTTGATTTTCTCAAATGTAGGTGTTGGAGCCGCTTCGCTGGCTAGATCAAGTTTGACCAAGGCCTACGAACTTGGAGAAATAAGATGCAGAATAGCAAACTTTTTGCTATCATTTAATCCTTCGCGAGTCTTATGCTGAAGAGGATGATTGGATCATGGTTATCAACATCATGACATGTGACCAAGTGAAACCACCATACTTGCTGCAACTTTAGCATCTAAAACTGCATAGGTTTTAATCATTTTTTTTAAAAAAATATCAGGCCACTATGTTGGCCCTGCGGTTGTAGGGAAAGGTGTAATGCCATTTCTTCACTCCCGCCTCAGATGTAATTTACAAGATGGAATAATGATTAATTAATTAACAACTAGAGCCACTCACTGGCCCAACTAATAAATTAATCTCCAAAAATATCTGAGCTATAAATCAAGGTGTAATGGAGAAGTGTTCCTTGCAACCGAGAAATGGCACCCAAGAAACCATTCGTTATCGATCAGGCAGATGAAATCACTGAGAAGGCCGCATTCACCTGGCGGACTAACATGGGTGTTCGATGTAGAAGTCAGACCGGAGAGGAGAGAAGTCGACTGATGGTCTTTGGTGGAGGTGATAGTCAAGCGAGTTTGGGTCCTACACCTCGCGATCGTTTGGCAGATGATGCTATGGCCTATTATCGGCTTCCCATCCATCGTCCCATAGTGGCTATTCGGCAGGTGTTAGGTGATTTTAGCAGTTGGGGACCAAGAAGGAAAGTGGGCTTCTGGCCTACCATCATTCCCGAGGAAAATGTTTGGTATCAGGAGGTCCGAGCGAGAGATTTGGCCCAATGGGATGCGGTGGGTATCACCCAAACCATCGTTCTATGCTTCTGTCTTCCCCATAATACTAGCCCTACACCGCTAGCCGCCGCTCTTTGCTTCTGGAACACCTCTAGCAATACATTCAATTTCCAGTTTGGGTAGATGAGCATATCTCTGCTGGATGTTCTTACCATCACGGAGTTGCCCATTGACTTTGACCCCTATGTGCATGGTCAGTTTGATGGCATTCAATTTCCTTTGAGAATGGATATGGCTGGTCGGGGGTATCACAGCAAATCCTACACATTCTGACGCAACTGTTACTGCACCCAGCGTGACCATACAGGACGTATCGCATTCCTGGAATTCTGGCTTTGCAAATTTATCTTTTGCACTTTTTCCAACAAACCTACTGGGTCCTGGAATTCTCTGGCCACTGCTCTCTATAATGGTATTTGCATTAGCTTTGGGCAACCTGTATTGGGTGCGTTATATCGCTCCATTTTTAGAGCCGTAATGCTCCCCTTTGATACCGACATTAGTGGCCCTTTCTGGATCCTTGCCTTTTGGCTGCAGATTTATTTCCCTCGCTTCCGTTGCGGTGATATTCCAAAGGAACCTCCAGTCGATTCCCTTTTAGGGAACTGGCTTTGCCGCAACGTAAGGTATCGAGCTCCACCCTACTCCGAGTATTTTATTTACTTGTACTTGCTGAAAAAGATGCCAGACCCAAAAATAGTCCTTTCTAGGCGATTCCCTCCTCCCCTTGATGATGGCTTTCTACCCAGTGGACGGGATCATAGCGAAAGAGCCCTCATGGCCTTTCGTCGCGCTATCTCCTTCTTGGATATTCGTCTTGCCACCGACCGCGTAAGTTATGAGCTCTATGCCCCTAACCACTTTGGGTTGGCCTAGTTGGTACCCTGGCCTCTGCTTAATTATGCCAATTACTACACCTCTTGGCGGAGATTAGCCCCGCCTAGGTCTGTCCCCTTTCATAATCAGTTTACTTTGATAGTGAATCCCCCTTGGGTCAGAACACTGTACCTTCTCAACGATGTTGACGATGATTATGCTGATTGGTGGAAAGAAGTATCTGTGAACTGTTGGGACATGCAATATGACAAACTCTTTGCCCTGATCTTTCGTGGCATGAGTAGTCTTAGTCAAGAAGACCGCGAGATTCTTGAGCGCTTCTCCAAACCTGCAGCACAACCCCCGCGACCTATTCTACCTTATCGCTCATCGCGTCCAGGGATACAAATCCGCGAGCCTAGGGCAACAGTAAGTTTTTGTCTTTTTTCACCATTCCTTTTCCTTGTCTTGATTTTCCCGCTCTTATTCTTGAGTGTGTTTTGCAGCAAACCATCCAAGCAGGACATCCTCTATTCAGGCCGGGAAACGAAAGGCAATAGCAGAGGATACTCCTGAGGGAGAGTCTTTTCATGATGAAGATCCCGCTGAGGTAATTTGGATAAGAAAGATCCCAAACTTGTATATTTGGTGCTTCCCACTTTTTGAGTTGTGATTCTTTTCTCGTACAGGCCACTGCTGTCATCGAATAGAGTTTTGAAGCTGACGAACCTCTAGGAATGCGATTGGTAAACTCCGGCCCCATCTTATCCTTTTTAAATTTTAGAATCTGGGCAGGATCTTCACTATGTATCTTTTGACAGGTCCGTCAGAGGACCACATTTCCCTCTCGCCTGAGCTAGGCTGGATCCTCAACTGCTACAGAAGAGCCAACTCTCTCGCTAGTTCAAGCATCAACTAACCCCGTGGCACCTTTTCCATCTCCCACATCTACAGAGCATCTGGAAGGTCCTACCATTCTAATAACGATCTCCGGTGACGACTCCTTGGAGCAGGAAAGCGTGGAAAGCCACTCTGAGGCTTCTACCACTTATGAGGAACTGATGACGTCAGAGATTCTCGCCGCACTAGAGGTCCAAGAGGTGAATGAGGCGAGGCCTCTTTCTCTTGGTGATCATGTACCAGATATTGACCTGACAACTAGAGAGGTAAGCCACTGTTGGCCAATGCTTTCCATTTCCTTTTAGATCCAACCCCGCTTTCTGACATTTTTGAACCTGAACAGGATTCTGTTTGTACCAAGGAGATGGCTGCAAACGTTGAGGGTCCTATCGGAGGGACAGTTGCCCCAGAGATGGAAAATGGTACTGACGGTGGTGGTGCCCTCCAAGTCTCGCGAACAAATGAGACAATCGTCGAAGCTGAGGGCTCTATGCTTAAATCTGCTCCACTTGCCCATGGTGAGCCACGAATTGAGTTTCCAGATTCTCCTGCGGCTGAAGGGACAGACCGACCTGTTGAAGATGAAGAAATTGAGGAAGCTGTCCACCCTTTTACATTGGTGGTTCCTGATCCTGTGGCACCTCCGCTGCCTCCTCCTCCTCCCTCCAGATTCAAGAGATTGATGAGGGTGTTGGAGGTAACTCCTCCTTCTGCTGTGGATGAGGCTAAGATGGTGCTTTGCAAACATCTAGGTCCTCGAGTATTGGAGACTAACATCCTCTTGCGAGTCTTGGAAGCCCTACGGTATCTTTGCCAGGAGAAGGCATTGACCCTGCAGCAATTTAGTGCCATTGACGTTCTGCTGAATGAATTTGGTAGGGCCTGCCGACATCAATCGGCCTCGAACGCCCAGGCTCACGAAGCTCGAGAGGCTTTGAATTGCCTTTCTCGAGAAATAGACATCTCCTGCGGTATTTTAAATGAGCGAGCCATCCGCCTGCGGGAACTACAAATCCAAAGGTCTGACTTCAAACTTCAGATCGAGGATCTCCAAGCCCGTTTAGCCTTTGTTGAGAATGCGATTGTTGCAGAAGAAGCTCAACTCGATGAACCTTTGGCTGCTTCTGAAGAAATGGGCTGCAACGTGGCCCGTATTAGAGAACGGGCCACTCAGGCCGAAGCTGGTGCCATTGCGGCGAAACTCCGTGTGGAGGAACTTTGCTTGAAATTGAGCTTTGCGGGCCAATATCTGTAGGCCTCCTTGAAAACCGTTCAGTCTCCTCACAACTAATCCTTTGTAGGCCTCCTTGAAACTCCTCAAAAACCGCTCTTCACATGCTACTAGTCCCTTTTTCCCGAGATTTGGAATCACTAAGCTCAATTTACTAACATCGGTTTAACTCTTTAACCATCCATCCGAGGGGGGATTTGCCTGACGTCTCTATAAATAGTTGTATTTTGGGCGGGGAATACTCACAACAAATCTTCTGAAACATTCAAGAAATGGCTTTTCAGTCTTTGCTTCCTCTTTCTCCTTCTTCACAAATCTTCCCCTCATGAAATGACCTTTAGCCTCTAAATTTTAGGATTTATGGCGTAATCTTAAGCCTGGGTTAGGCCTTATGGCGTAATCTTAGCCAACCCTGTGTTTTTTACCTTTGAAAGCCTGGATGGAATGTATAGGCTTTCAGGGGAAAAAAAGTGCGGGGAGCTCCATTAGTGTGGGATCTCCAGTCATGCGAGATCATCTTTATTAGGATCCCCCACTTGGAGCAAATCGGGGAAGGGAGGGAAGCCAAATTGAGGCCAAATATCCTTCCTCGAACCCCTTCCTTCTGGAGTCGGACCAAACCGAGTCCTCCAGATGAGAAGGGCTTTGGTGGTCACCCTCTACTCATGCTCTCTCTTCTGAACATTAACAAAATCTTGGAGGGAGAGCATGGATTCGTGGAAGTAATGGGTATGAGCCACCTCATGACCGTTCCCACACTTCATGCTAACAGAATGGTGGCTGCCAAAGGTGAAAAGGGCGCATAGACTCAAGCCGATATTCAGTTCCTTCACTCTCTGCCCTTCTCGGAGATAATGGCGCGGCTTAACCCGACGTTGGGTTCTATAGCTACTTCCAAGTGAGGGCCTTGGAGGCTCCAGTTTCTTTCACTGGAGTCTTCCCTTCACATGGAAAATGGTGTTGGCCAAGCCTATGTTGGATTCCTCTGCCGCTTTCATGTAAAAGGGGAGCGGAGGCTCCGTTCATCCTCTGTTTCCTTTCTTGAAGTCTGCCCCTCCTGGAGATAAAAGCGCGGCTCAACCCGACGTTGGATTCCATCATTACTTCCCAGTGAAGAAAGATTCAGAAGTTATCTGAAGATTCCTGTTTTGTATTTTAGCCACCTTTGGTTTTGTAATGAATGTACTGCTTTTGGCCGCAAAGCCACTTTATGAATACAATACTATTTTCTTATTCTTATATTTATCTTTTGGATCCACTTGCTGGCTCCAACTCAAAACTCTTGGTTTTATCTTCTTAATGAATCTTTAACTTCGCATTAACTAACTGTTGAAAACTCCAACTTGAGAAGATAATATTGAAAATGGAACAGTTACCCCCTCGAAAACCTTTCGGTTCCCCACCGTGAGAAGATAATATTGAAAATGGAACAGTTACCTCCTCGAAAACCGTTCGGTTCCCCACCGTGCCAATAATCCCTTCTTTTCTCTTCGACTATCACATGCCTATATCTCATTATAAACCTAAATCCCCAATCCCAAAATCATTTCATCAACTCCAATCTTTCTAACAACAATCTTTCTTGATCATTCATCATTACCACTCTTCAATTCTCGCATTCTCTCAACCCATCACCAATGGAACCACAAACCCGGCAACTAACCAAGGATGGAGGAAGCAACAAAGCAGTCGGGAGTAGTACTAACATGTTTTGCAGGCGGAGCGGTACCAGGTGGACTCCCACTACAGATCAGATAAGAATCCTCAAGGAGCTTTAGTACAACAATTGAGTTAGGTCCCCAATTGTAGAGCAGATTGCGAGGATATGTCTTCAGTTGAAACGGTACTGAAAGATCGAGGGCCAGAACATCTTTTATTGGTTCCAGAACCTTAAGGCTCGGGAGAGGCAGAAGAAGAGGTTCACTTCGGATGTTCATGTGCCCATGCAAAGCTCAGGGCTTGTTGGTAATGGTAATGGTACCAATTGGAAACCTGAGGATCAGTATATTTACTTCGGATCTTCTGCATCTGCTTCTGCTTCTTCAGCTAGTGTGGTTGCTTTTAATGGGCAGATGGGGAACTGGGGTGGTTATGGCTCTATGAACATGGAGATTGAAACCCTTATCCTCTATTCCCCATGCATGGTGAGGACATCTTTGGCAACATGAAGACTACTTCCGAGGGAGGTAGCGGCTATTGCTACTACTCCGATGGATGGGGTGGCTACAACGGTGGCTCTGACATTTCCCTTGAGCTTAGCCTCAACTCTTACGGCTCGACCCTATTTTCATGTGAATTTGTTTTCTCTGTGAGAGAAGAGACAATGCTATACAAATTTTCTGGAGCCGCTGACTCGACTTAGTATTGTGTAGTGTTGCCCCTTAGTGTTGCTAGGCGTAGCAAAGAAATGATGTTGGGCCTCAAAAACAGGCCTTCATGATTGGGCTTCGTGAGTGTAGGAACACTAGAATTGCCCCCCATGTCTTATGCGAAGAAGTTGTCTACGACTCCTCCGAGTCCCAGACATTGGGAAAGTATTTCTTCAAGTATCTGCCATTGATAGGATTATGGTGGACATCTCCGTCTAGGTCCTTAAGATGAAAAGCTCCTTTCCCTAAGATTTTATAGATGATGTACGGGCCTTCCTATCTTAGAGTCCATTTGCCGCGACCATCTAATTTTTCGCTAAGTGGGAGAACTGCTTTCCAAACGAACTCTCTGTAGACCCCCGTATTCTTTATATTTTATTTATTGTTTATTTTAATTTGTCGAATAACGTATGAAGCTACGTATACGTATGGTACACAAGTATTCGCGCTTAGGTTAAGACTTTGAGGCCATTTAAAGGATTAAGAAATTTAGAGAAAATCCAATTTGGGTCTAAAAAAGTATCTTTTAAAGTATCAAGGCTTAGGATAAGCTCGGAAAAATTTTCCAGAAAGGATTCGGTGAAGTATCGGAGAAATAAGGGTGTTTGAAGAGGTAATTTTTGGAGTGGGCTTGAGGAAATTAAAAGGAAAATGAAATAGTAGCAGCCCAAGCCCATTGGCCCAAAAGGAGGGGCAAATTCGACTTTTCACAAATAAATTAGGGAGAGGTATTTAAGCACTTCATTCACCCCAAAACCCTAGCCTCTTCCTCATTTTCTTCTTTCCCTCTCTCTCTCTACCCGGCACTCTCTCTCTCTCATCCCCCTTCGCCGGAAATCGCCGCCGCCGCACCGCCGCCTCCGGCCGCCGTCGCCGGAATCCCAATCTTCACCAAAATTTCCAGATTTTCTTCTCTTCCTCCCCTCTTTCCATTTCTCCAACCAAAATCAAGAAATTTGGCCATTCAATCCTCCAAAAACCCTAGAACCCGAAGCTAAAATTGGGGCTTTTGTGATTTCTTCTTTCCAAGCTTAAATCAAGGTAATATCCCTCCTAATCTAGCCTCTATTCATCTGATCTACATCTATTTCTTCCTAAATCTGAGTTTTTGATTTGGGTTTGTGATTTTGTTTGCATGAACCCGATTTCTCCTTAAACCATGAAGCTAGGCTACGGGTTTGGCAAGGATTTTTGGTAAGGATCTATCCATGCAACCTTGTTTTCGAGTTTTTTTGGTTGAGATGTTGATGTTGGACGGATTTGTAGGTGAAGAAGGCCAAGGAGAAGGATTAAGACGTGATTTTTGAAGAGGAAAGGGTAAGGAATGGGTTTTGGACAAACCCTAGAATTTTTGGAATTTATTTGGTTGATTTGGTTTATGTTGAGCTATTGTTGTTGTTGGAAAAATTGTGAAATTAGAGATTTGAGGATGGTTAAATTAGTAGGATTTTATTAGCATAATTTTGAAAGTGTTGGAATTTTGGTGTTTATTGTTGTGTGTTTTGGCCAAAAGAAAAAGAAAAGGAAGAAGAAAAGGAAATGGCTTTATTTTTGAAAGAAAATAAAGAAAATGAAGAAAAGAGTAAAAGTTGGATTAAATGAGTTTTTACCTTGGTAAAGTGGTGAAAAGTGAAGAAGGTGAAAGTAAAGGTAAATTCGGTAAAAAGGAGGTAAAAGATAAAAGTGAAAGTGTGGGGGTAAAAGTCATGGTAATAGTGAAAAGGTGAAAAAGGAGAAGTAAATGGGTAAAAGTAAAAGTAAAACTTTATTTATAATTATTTATTTATTTATTTTTAATAAATAATAAATAATGGTAAATAAAAGATTACTTGGTCAAAAGTCAGAAGTCAAATGGTTGACCGACCTCATAAAATGTGAGGATCGACTCAACTTTGGTCGCTCGGATTGGCGAAAGTTTAGCGGAGCGATAAGGACGTTTTCCTTTTTTAGAAAGAAGTTAGTTTCCCAAATTAGTAAAGGTTGAAAGAAATAATTAATGGCCTCATTGAAATAAAAAGGATTAGTATGCTCGATTACTTTAAACTTGATCATGATGTTTACCTAGATAATTACTTACAAACTAAGTAATGGTTTAGAAAACACGATCGTTAAGGAAGCTTAAGCGGGAAGCCTCAGAGTGTGGAATACGCCGGCATATTCCAGGTAGGGTGAGCCGTCCCTTCCTTGTTAGAGGCTTTTCGATATATGTGGAATGCTCTAGTATAATATTATGTTGCCTGCAAGTATGTTTTTGGTTGTTCATTAGTCGATGCCTCGTGATACATGTGTTTTCAGAACTGGTAATTGTTGATTGTGAAAACCGAGGCTAGACTTGCATGTTGAGATACTGTACCCTTTTGTATGTTTGTGTTTGTGACCTGAAAGTGAATGGGACCTAGACGCGTAGATTCCTAGGGATCCCACGGTGTCGATAACCGTGAACCTCCGGAGGGGGCTGTGCTCCTATGTTTGTCAAGGAAAGGTAAATACAGACAGTGAACCAGTCATAGGGGACTCAGAGCCAGGAAATGGACACTTTCGCTACTTTTAGTCACAAGGACTACAGAGTAGTTGGCTGGTTCTCGAATTCAGGACGAACCAGGTCGGTCACCGATTTATTTTGGTTTAGTCGGCAGGTAAGTATCTCGGAGCTCCAAATTGTGTGAAGCATGCTGCATATGATTTCCTGAAACGAAACAACTGTGATTGTTTTTGTTTGCATTTGTTTTACTTGATTTTACAAATGCGCGCAACCTATATTCAAGTAGCTATGTTTTACCTATTAGATTTCAAACCTAACTAAGGTTGGGTCGGCCCCTATTGGGCTAGCGAGGACGAAATGCTCACCCCAACATTTCAAGTTACAACGAGGTCGTTCCGAACGATTTGGATTAGAAGTGGGTCGTTGGCCGAGTCCGTGTGTTGCTGTTCCTATTGCTTGAAGTTCTTCCCATTTGGTACTCTATCGATTTACTAGCTTCTCTTTCTATGTTGAACTCTGTGAGGTCCGCCTACCTGGGAGCGCGCCTCACCCCTTGTTTTATTGTTATTGTTGAACTCCTTTCATTTCGGTTATGATGTAAGCCATAAGGCATCACAGTGCACTTGCCCACTTTATTTTGTTGCTTTTCCAGACTTGTTGATTTAAATGTTGGGTTGTTGACTTAAAGTCATTTCTTAAAAGTTTTCTTGATCTCCTATTTTCTAAAAAGTGTGTTTTCAAAAGGCCTTGTAGTATTAAGTTGGTAGGTCTACGGTACGTCTACTACGTATCGAGCTCCTATTGGCTTAATATTACGGCGCTGTGGTATACCCATTCGGGTCGCCACAGTAGAGTGGTATCAAAGCCGGTTTCAAAAAAAAAAAAAAAAATTGTTTTTGTAAAGGCATTTTTGCTAAAAACCCAACAACCCAAAAACGTTTTCTAGAAAGTTTTCTTGGTTTTGCAAAGGTGTTTTCCTTTTCCCAAAAAAAAAAAAAAATAAATTCTTTGAGGAAAATCTTTTGAGTTTTCGTTGTCTTGCAAAATCGTTTCGATTTCAAAAGAAAGGGATTTAAGAAAAGAAGTTTCAAATCACCTGTGATGCCTAATCCCAAAACCATCGCTTCTCATTTAGATTCCTTTACACTACCCTAACCCTTCGCGTGGACCCCCTATCTACTTTGCTTCTTTTCGAGAGTCATTCATTCGTTGTATAATCCGATCATTGTAGTTTTGTGTTATTGCAAAAAAAAAATATTGTGAGATCTTCATTAGGGAGATTCCACCTCGTGCATTTGGCACATGAGAATGGAAAAGTCTTTGATTTGTAGACTTCAACTGGACGTTGAAGAGCTTATGTTTGATCTCATGCTGTGAGCTTTGTGAATCATATTGTCTTTTGTTCTGTCTCAGTTTGACTCCTGTTACGATGCCGTCACGACCCGATCCTAGAATGGCAGCAGTGCTAAGGGCATTCGAAGCCCTAGGCAATGCCCCGGAACAAACCCCAGAAGAACTTGAAAGATATAGGGTGATGCAATGCTTGGAGCAATTCACCAAGCTTAAACCACCCCAGTTCAACGGAATCGGTGAAGCCTGCGAGGCCGAAAACTGGTTGAGGCAAATCTTGAAGATCTGGGATATCTTACGGACACCGGAGCAGTACCGTGTGTCCCTAGCTGTATACCAGCTTGTCGGGGAGGCTGACAACTGGTGGGATACCGTCCGTAGCCTACGGACTGTCGCTGATTTAACTTGGGCAGAGTTCGAGCAACTCTTTCTGGAGAGGTTCTTTCCACCTGTTCTGAAGTCACAGAAGATCAGTGAGTTCTTCGCTCTGACCCAAGGAAACAAGACCATTCACGAGTATGTTGTGGCCTTCAACCCAGAAAAGATGCAGACCTCCACATGCCGCAAGACGCCCTAAACCCTAAAGTCCAGATTCGCCACACACGACACGACAAGGGAAGGGTTGCCCTGCCCCCGCTGTTGGCTGACAAACGCTCGACCTGCCAGCCGTCGCGTCCCCCGTTCCACCACCAATCTCAAATAGCTATTCCACCACTCGATCCTCCAATGGCGGCGCTTCCACCCCCCAAAACTTTGATGGCATCGAAATTCAAAACCCTACTGCAAAGAAAAAGACCTGACCAGGCAACTGCCACCGCAGTTGGCCCCCACCTCGCATCGCATGCCTCCCAAGGCCTCCATGTTCATGGAGGAAAATTCAGAGACGGACCGCGAAGGCAGCCTCTCTCTAGTCTAGCAGAATTCCAGGTTATAGCTCTTAACAATTTTCTAAGAATCTAAAATTAGTTTTTAAAAATTCGTAGTGAAATTGACTTTCAATTAAGTTAAATGTTAGCTAATTTGTTTTTTTTTTTTTTTTTTTTTTATCTCTATCCATGTAACTTAAATTTGTATTTGATCGTTATTGTTTTACTACTACTACTACTGTTTCTTTTCTTTTCTTTTTTTTTCTTTTCTTTGAAATAAGTATTACTGTTTCTTTGCCAATAAAAGTTTGATCATGAGTCTCTTGTACGATTTATGGTTTTGGGTAGAGTTGCTAACCATTAAACACGGTTTGGACTTTGGAGCTTGTTGGAAATACCGAAATATGTGACTTAGACTAATTTCAATTGCTCTTGACTACGTGGCCCACATAATGGAATAGATTCGTCATGGGGCATGGTGCTTCGTCGATATTTCCACGCTTTGCTCGACTCAGTTTCGATGCACTCATTTCCTCTTTCTTTTGACTTTTGCAACAGTCCCTCTTCAGACATTTTAACTCAAGAGATGATTCAGTACACCGACGTGCACTTGTACGACATAAATGGATGGTTAGATTATATTAAATACACTCTTAGGTTATTAATAAAAATTTTAATTTTAAATATCAAGGGTTGAAATCATCTTATAAGTGTTAGGTCATTTGCACCGTCGGTGCATATAGAATAATCTCCATTAACATTCTAACGCAGGTTCCCACCATTTCCGACCTCCATTTTCTTTTCTTCTTTGGCGAAGACACACCAGCGTCACTCTAGATGTACGCCTTGGGTTACGGAATTTCAAAGCAATTTCGAACACTAAAAATACATTATTTATGAATAGTTTAACGTGAACAGTTTCAAAGTGGACGCCATAAAAGAGACCAGAAACAGAGAGACTGAGATGTCCCGCATCACCATGAAATGAAAAGAGTACAAAGAATTTAATTATGACCTGAAGGCTGAACAAGCATACATATGATACTAGTGCAAGAGAGTTCACACACAAACTCTACAAAATATTATACTGTATATGTAGCTATTTCAAAAGGGGTTGTGCCCGTTTGCCCCAAAATTCATGGTATTTTGCCCAATCAATCCAACATCCTTGTATTTTGCCCATTTACACAACTTTTAGGTGAAAAGACTCATAAGGGTAGTCATTTTTAAAATAGTGCCTAGTGTATCATATGTTGACTTTTAGGTCCAAAAACTCATTTTTCTTAGAAAACCTTGTTCCAACTTCTGAGAAAAACAAAACTAGCCTTCAACATGCCCAAGTTTTTCACCTAACGGCCTCCTGCCTAACGGTTACTTTAGCAGGCGGAATCACTGCTGTTTGTTTCTATCCTAAGCTGTGGCAATTTTTTCTTTAAAAAAAACAAAAATTCTGAACTTAAAGAAGGTATAAGATACTGGCTGAACACGATTAGGATAACAGAAACACATAACAGAACTTTTAACTTAAAAATTTGATGAAGTGGGTGAACACACTGAAATTATTCATATAAACATAATTACAAGCTATAAATTCAGAGCCTCATTCTTAGGTAAACAGCTAAGAGCTGTTTAGCTATCCATAAGAATGATTACAATACTTACTTGAAATGAAAGCACACTTCTTCACACAGACAGGAAAGAGAATCACACCGCTACTTCTTAAAACTAATATGAACTGATGCTCTCCTCTCTTTCGATACCTTCTAAGAGAAGCTAAAGCTCCTTATATAGGGAGCGGAACTCAAATTACAACAAAAAATGTACAGCACGACTCCGTGATTTCCTGCTTTCCTTAGTGCTCCTGCTGGTGGAGGTCGGCCGGGGAAAAGCAGATTCCTTCTGGTGAAATGTTTTTCACCTGCTTTTTGAAAAGCAAAAAGTAGCTTTTGGAAAAAATCCAAAAGAACTTTCGGTGTTTTTCTACACCTGCTGCTTTACATGTTCTCATCGGTTTCTGAATTGTGACCAAGGACAAACGAGTCGTTATCTGCCTGGGCCATCCTTACTGTTGTTGCATTATCTTCGACATCTGTATCGACATACATTTTGTAGTGGTTGTCAGTTTCAAGCTTCTCCACCCACCGTAAGCATGCCAGTGTCGAATCTATCTCCTTTCTGGTAAGAGATAGGAATAAGTCACTGCTGACTACATCAGGATGATCGTAGGCAGTGATAATAATTTTTTCTCCTGCTGCCAGGAAGGTATTGTGGACGTCTTCAGAGATGATCTTCTTGATATATTCTAGAGTCATGGCCTTCATCTATGGAATGCTTGAGTTTGGTTGGCCATTGTACCCTACACAGGCTGGTTGAAGATATTTCCTTTGAATGATTCTTACATAGTGATATGGAGGAATATATTCAACTTCACCGTTTGCCTTCTGAATCCATTCTGGAGGAGTGGATCTGAACTTCAGTCGAAGCATACAGTCATTCTTTCTTATATTTTTGACTGTGTTGACAATGATAGGCGGCAAACCTTTTAGATCATCATTTGTTTTGGTCCATAGATTATGGATAAAACCATTTTCAACAAGCCAGAGCTTGTGTTCCTGAGGATGTTCACTTTGAACATTAACCAGGTATCTCCCAACATAAGGACCTGAAACAATAAAGAGAGTTGGGGGAACCAGGTCTTCCGGATTATGTCTTCCTATCAGACTATGGAATTCATGCCAGTCTGATTCATTCAGTGCCATGATTGGAACCCTAGCACTTTCAGGACTTTCCAGGAAATGGATTTTATCTTTTCTTACAGCACTCTGCTGTGTATGATTTTCTTCAAACTGTGGTCTGGCATTCTCATATAGTTCTTCAGCTAGTGCAAAGAGTGCCAGGAACATTAGACCATTGCTTCTTTCTTGAAAGGCAAATAAGAGATTATCTAGGATTGCCTTCTGGTGATAAGCTAATCTCCTGCCAGTTCTGAACACAGGAGTATCAAAAGTTCTTAATTCATAATTAAAAACATTTATGACTCCAGTTGGAATTGGTCTGCTTTTTGGCAAAGCAGCAGCCATCAATGGTTTTGATGAGCCTTTACCGTCTACCGTTTGAGACGGGCTAGTCAATCCTTTACCCTGGGATTGATCAGTTGAGGCTAGTCCTTTAGGACTTAGCAGAAACCTTTTAAGAACCTTTTCTTTGGTTTCCATAGGATCTTCTTGAGGTTCATGTTCTTTCCCAGTTCTTCTGTTTCTGGGATTACGACCTTCGTCGTCTTCTCTTTGGCTGAACATTGCCATTTCTCTGGTCAATGCGTCTGGAAGATAATTCTTGTTTCCTGCAATTAATTCAACATTATAATAATATTGGTTAAGAAATAATTGCCAGTTTGCTAATCTTCCTCTATCAGCAGCTTTATCAAGTTTAAAATTTTTGAAATTCTTTACTCTGGCACAATCGGTGCGGACAGTAAAGGGTTTTCCAAGAAAAGCTGGAGAATTTAAAATCGTTTTCTTGACAGCTAAAATTTCCTTTTCCCCTGTGGGATAATTCAGTTCTGCAGGGCTGAACTTGCCACTACAAAATTTGCAGATCTTTTCAATGTTAGTTCCAGGCGCTCTTGCCAGAACAACACCGGACCAGTAATTATCACTCGCATCTGTCTGGAGGATAATTTCATCATTCTCTTATGGTTGTTGAAGAGGAGGGAGGTTTTTGCAGAGATTTTTTATCTGCTTCACGATTTTTTCATCGTCTTCTGTGAAGTTCCATTTTCTTTTGGAACTTGTCTTAGGAGATAACATTGCTGTTAACCCTGAGATTTTAGGAATGAAATCTCTCCCATAATTTATGACACCAAGGAATCTCTCTAGACTCTTAGCATCAGGAATTCTGTCTGGAAACTTCCAGATCTTCTCAAGGATATGAGGTTGGAGTTTTATGACTCCATTCTTGATGTTTATGCCTAGGAAATCAACTTCATCGAGGATGAAGAAGATCTTCTTCTCTCCTAGGATAATTCCATGCTGAACTATCAGCTTTACTACCTTATGGAGGTGTTTCATGTGTTCTTCTCTGTTTTTGGAGAAAACTAGGATGTCATCTATGTAGACAACACAGAACTCTGCCACATGTTTGAAGATGTTGTCCATCTTTCTTTGGAAGATTGAGGGAGCTTGCTTGAGGCCAAAGGGCATTACCAACCATTCATAATGGCCTTGTGGTGTTCCAAATGCAGTGAGAGGAATGCTCTCAGGATGCATCTTGACCTGCCAAAATCCCGACTTTGCATCGAATTTTGAAAAGACTTTGGCTCCTCTAAGCTGGTTTATCAGCACTCTGACTTGAGCGATCTGATAGCCATCTTTGACAGTCTTCTTATTGACATCTCTGTAGTCAATAACCATTCTAGCTTTTCCTCGTAGATTCTCTGCATGGTTTCTCACATAGAATGCTGGAGCATGATGAGGGCTAGTGGAGGGTTGAATTAATCTCTTTTTCAGGAGATCTTCTATATCTTTTCTGAACTCTTTTTGATCTTCCTCTTTATACTGAGGAATGGCTTTGACATGGCAGATAGCATTCATGTCATGCAATTTCAATTCACAGACCACTGGGTCTTTTTCCCAAAACTTCTGAGGGTCTACATCGATATTCTGTTCGAGTAGTTTCTTGATTCCTTCGAGAGTGGGAACTTTCTGAGACTCAAGCTTATTCTGGAAATGCTTGAGATTATGCTCATGGATGAAACTAGCTTCTTCATCTTCACTAGTTCCTTCTTCTTCTTCTTCAGAAGATTCTTCAACAAGTAGTTCTTCTTGTTGTTTGATTTGGAGTATGGGCTCAAATTTGGGTTTGTAGGGGGTAAGATCACCACTATTCTGTTGCGATCTCTGATACTGAGTAGTAAAACCAGGACCTACCACACCTTTTGCCTGTGTGAGTCGGTCTGCCTAGAACACCCGTTCTCCTTTTCTGAAGCCGATTGCTTCTTCATCCTGAATGAACCGTTGTTGGAGAATAAAATTATTTCCCAACAAGAAATCAGATCCTTGGCCTTCAGATTGCCAAACATTCTGGATGGTAAATGTTCCACCACCAATAGTGATATGAACATTTTTTGCTACCTTTTTCATGGTGAGATGGCTTCCATCAAATGTAACACCAGTAGCTGACTTTTTCTTATCTTCTTTCCAGAGTTCATCTGGAATTGCAAATCTTTTTGCAACAGTAAATCCCGATCCATTATCTACAAATGCATGTAGATGATATTTCCTGTGATCAGGGAATTTCAGTCCAATCTCTATGTAGTTGCTGTATCTACTTGTAGAGACGACTTTCGACTGATGAAGCTCATTTTCTTGAGCTTGTTCCTTTGGAATGAATGGTTTACATTCTTCTGGAACATTTTCCCGATTGGGTGATTTATCAAAACTGGAGGGTTTCGTATCATCCCAGTCTGTAGGAATTATCTCTTTGCTGTCTAGATTACTGAACCATGACGGAGGATCATATCTGACTTTATAATCAAACTTGCCCGATGGTTGGCCAAGTAGATCCCATGTTTCAGTATTCTCTTGTCGTTCTAAGAGATGAACAGTTTCTGGTGGTTTCACCAGTTCAACATTTTCTGGTATTTCAACCAGTTCAATATCTTCATCGATGGTTTCTTCACCGATGTCTTCTTTCTTTCTTTCTGAGGAAGATGGAGGAGAAGGTTCCATAATTTTTTGGAACAGAGTTTCTACCTCTTTTTCTTCTTCTTTCTCTTTTTGTTCAGAGAAATATTCTTCATATTCTTGTTCAACCAATTGGCTGACAAGACCATTCTTGGTTTTTCTTCTAGCTTCAGCTATGAAGCATTCTTTGTGATAAGTCTTTTTTGACTCTTCACAAAACATAGGGAGACCATTCTTTTCGTGACAAAAGTAATAGTCACAAACGAATGTACCAGGGTTCACCTGATAAGAAGACATTAAAGCTTCTATCTTGCTTTCTTCCCAGTTTTTGATTTTCAAAACATTCATTTGTCTGGATTCGAAGTACTCTACTTCAGAATCTATCTCAGACTCTTCTGATGAAGTTTCTTCTTCAGACCAGGCAGAATAAACTGACCCGTCATCTTCATCATCAGAATAGGCTATTTCGTAGCCTTTCATGTTTGCTACTTCTACTATTTGCTCATATTCTTCAAAGAGAGCTTTAGTAGATCTTTTACCCTTTTCTGGGCATTCATTGGCATAGTGCCCTTCAGCTTTGCACAACCAACATCTGCAAGCTTTCTTGCTAGGTTGTTTATGCTGATGAGTATTCTTCTTTTTCTTGAAGAATTTCTTTTTAGGATCTTCATCCTTCTGTTTCTTGTAATTAGAACTTCTTTTGAATTTCCAATTCTTCTTTTGATTACTCTTTTTGAATTTTTTAGAGTAATATTTTTCTTTTCTTTTTCTGTGGAACTTGGATTCATGACATCCCCAGTTCGTGGGCATATCTAAGATTGCATAACAAAAATTTTCAACTCCTCTGAGTTGCTTTTTGGCCATCTTAGCTCTCAAATTGGCTTTACATTGCTCTTTCAGTAATTGCCGGATTCTATCGGCAATTCCTCCAACTGAAAATCTTTCAATTGGTTTTTCAGCTATGCTTTCTCTCACAGCTGTTCTCCATGGTTCAGGGAGCTTTCTGTGCAACAGATTAACTAGATCAGTATTTTCTAGTTCACCAATTGTACAGTAGTATTCCTGAAACTCATTCAGGTATTCTTCGAAATATCTCATGTCACAGATTTTGAGAGCATAGATATTCGACTTTGCTGTTTCTTTAGCTTTTTCACTCAGATTTGAAAGATCTCCACAGAACTGATCGTACAGGGGTACTGCAAAATCATACGGAGACTTTGAAGTCTTGATTTCTTCCAGCCACTCTTTTCCTCTGGCTGTTTCCTTGAAAGAGAAGTAATACTTTTTTGCTACCCCGGTGAGAGTAGTTTCAAAGTATATCTGAAGATCAGGAGCTTCAAATTTTCCAAGGGTAAGAGCAGAGGCCATCATTAGGCTGTCTACCCATTGGTCAAGAGTTTTTCTCTTGTCTAGAGCTTTATCCAGATCTAGCCAAATTCCATAATTGGAAATTGGTACTCTGGGTATCTTGTCCTCTGGGACAAATCTTTGAGAATTTCTTTCTCCATTTCTGCCCGTAGGGGCCTTCTGTATAGGGAGTTTGACTTTTCCCTTTTCTCGAACGATGGAAGTTTTGGAGCTCTCTCCTTCTTCCATTTCAATATCTTGATATGGAAAGACTTTTCTCGTCTTTCTGATTTTGAATTCTTTCATTTCCTCGATTAGTTTTTCTAATCGTTCAGGATTTTCACAATTCTCAGCTTCTTCATAAAGATCATAGAGCTTCTCAGTTCTGAGCATATGAACTGGTCTGTTTAGATCAGCTTCCAGATCTTCTTCTGATATTGGCTCTTCAATAGTGGGTTTTGTACCACTGACACTAGCTTCTCTAGTGCTGTAGCTTCTTCTCAGAAAACTGCTGTTTACCCTGAGGTTCTCAGGACAGACATCACTTTTCCTGTGATTGTCGAAGTTGAGGCTGATTTCTCCAGTTCTTCTACTCTCGTAGATTTTTGCTTTTGCTCTTTCCGGTTGCTTTTTTGGACCGGATAATTTCCATTCAAGAGGAAATGTTACTTCATTCCAAGTAACTTTGTGGATCTGCTGTGAATGGTTCTTTTGATTGGTGAGGAATCCAGTAGTAAGACCTGGGATATTTGTAATCCTTGTCTTAGGGGCTACTGTGGTACTCATCAATTTATAGTATATCATGTATACTATTGCGAGTTCTTGCATATCTTCTTTCATGGATATGCCATCTGTCTTGACTCTCAGTTTGAGGCAGTGAGCTGCATCTTTCAAGCTGGTGGTGAAGTTGGGGAAGCAGTTGAAATACGCCACTTGGTCGCATAAGGATGCTTCGAGTGTTCCCAACAAACTAGCTTGGAAGTCTGTTAACCTGTTGTCCTGTAGAACACATAGGACTGAACAGTTTATACCTTCACGAGCAAGCAGATTTATGCCTACTTAGACTGCTCCAATATGCATAAATTGATATTTTTTTGCTTGTGCTCTGGCAACTTCTGCTGGAGTGATCAGTAGAAGATCAGTCTCTCCACCTGCTGTTGCTGCGGTTGTAATCTCCAGTAGTTTAAAATAATGGCTGTCCATTAAATCAAACTTTCCTCTTTTGTAGATCTGTTTGAAATCTAACTTTGGGATTGAGGAATTTTTTATTTCTTGTTCAATCTCATTGAACTCAAATTCTTCTGCATTTAGAAGTTGTACTCCTTTCTTTTTCCCAAAGATGCTTAACATCTTCATTTCTCTTTTTTCCGGGTTTTCATACCGGATACTAGTAGAACTAGTTGAAGGATCCAGAAAAATCATGTTTGGAACAGGATTCTTGTCTGGCCTTTCTAATGGTTTGAATCCATTAGCTTTCTTTTTTACTGTAGGCACTTTCTTGTCCTTCAGTATATTTTTCATAGAATCCAGCGTTTTTTGCTGTTCATTGATTTTTCTACTGACGACTGTCAGCCTTTCTTCTTCCGTTTTTGGAAGTTCCTTGATATAATCCAGTTTGTTTTCCAATCTTTCCAATTGGTGGATTATAGCAGGTAATTTTTCTAGATGAGACTGGTATCTAGATAATTCTAGTAACAGCTTCTGATATTTCTCATCAGAAGATTTTAGTAGAGAATTTATCTTCTTTAATAACAATTCTGACATTGTCCCCATTAAGGAGGGGTTCTCCTTTGAGCTATTTTACAAGCTTTGATACCAACGATTGCGGATCTAACCAATGCTCAAATAATCAAGTGGTTTTTGTTCTATTTCTAGAACATATAAAAGATTATCAATATCTTCTTCTAATTTATAGATCCTAGTTTGGAGTCTATAAATGATATCCCAATAGTTGGGAGTTTCTTTGTTAAGACTATCTCTATAGTCTTTCAGCTTTTTCAATTTTTCTCTTTCTTTTTTCAATTCTTTGCTAGTATTCTTACAGATTGCAACTAATTCAAGTCTATCAACAATCGAAATTATGAATAGTAAAAACTACTGTTTACCGTCGAATGGAGGATACAATTCTGCTGCAATTATATTTAGACAAATAAATTCAAGATGGGCCCACCACGTTTCATCAAAAGAAAATAAAAGGAAACAAAAGAATAGTAAAAGCTTAGAGAAAGGGGTATTAATGGGATAAACATTAAGTGAAAGGAATAGTTGGGAGAAAAAGAGAAAACTTTTGTGTGAGTGGGGTTGAAAATAAGTTGGTGGAGTGTATGGGGTTGTATTTGGTATTCTATGGGTAAGTGGTCATTATCCCATTTCAAATGATCGGAACACTGATAGCATACAATACAATACCACATTCCAAAAAATCTCATCCACTCCTTCTCGCTTTAACCAGCGACACTTTGTGCGGTTTCATATACCTTAATTTCTAAACCTACCGTAATCTCTCAGCATTACTTTCCGAAGGCAATAAAAGATAGTAATAATAAAAAATAATGCATTATACAATATACAGGCTGGAATCTGCTTTGGGGTATTGACTTCCATTGATTGATTATGCAGTGTTACTCCCATTCTTCTAAAAGAAGCCCAAGTTGTTCATTCTCATTCTAAGAAGAGTGATGGGTTTCCCTGCCCGGCTTATCCTCTTGTCTTCCATTTGCCCGCTACTTTTTTTCTCTGCTCTGTTTTTCTGTGGCTTTATCTCGTTAGGGTTGTACCTGTTGTTCTTCTTCTCCACTGTTTCTATTTGTTGTTGCCTTTTGGCTTTCAATATTCGTCATAAACAGAGACCAGTAACACTACTGATCCACACTTCTTCAGTTACCACCAATACAGATATAATTCCTTCTTCTTCTTCTTCTTCTTCGTCGTTTTCTTCTCCACCATCCGGTAAACTCACGTACGATGTGTTCCTTAGTTTCAGAGGTACAGATACCCGCAAAAATTTCACGGACCATCTTTATACTGCTCTCAAACAGAAAGGTATATTCACTTTTAGAGACGATGAAGAACTCGAGAGGGGGGAATCGATTGGTCCAAATCTCTTGAAAGCAATCGAAGAATCAAGATATGTAATTGCTGTTTTCTCACGAAACTACGCCGATTCTGCATGGTGTTTGGATGAGATTGCCAAGATCGCCGATTGCATGAAAGCCATGGGACAAAAAGTCCTCCCAGTGTTCTACCATGTTGATCCATCTGAGGTACGAAGACAAACAGGGGATCACTTTGGGAAAGCATTTGAGAAGCATCAGAGGCGGTATAAAGCCGAACCAGACAAAGTAAAGAGGTGGAAGGACGCTCTTTTTCAAGTAGGCAATCTCTCTGGATGACATCTGCAAGATGGGTAAGCTTTGCATGTATCTATACTGCAGTTGATAATTTTTTAGATGAACCTTTTTATTACGCCAGTTGTGATTTGACTGATTTCATACGAATGTAAATGAGGAGTACTCGTTAATCAAAATGCAGAGCTAGTCCGTATTACATCTGTCTCAAAAACTTATGAAGGTGGCGAGAAACCTTGGTGTAGAACAAAATCAAATTAAATTTCTAATTCCTCTAATTAGAGATTCTGAATGAAGAAATAGATTGGCATTATATAATGTTCCACTATCTTTATCTAATTGTCGTTTTATACTTATACACATAATATATGTGAGAATATTTCATTACTTTACAGGTACGAATCCAAAGTTATTCAAGAAATTGTTGAAAAGATTTTCACCGAGTTAAATCAAATAATCTCAATATCCGAGGGTTTAGTTGGCATGGATTCTCACCTGAATGAAATGCTTTCATACTTGGACATTGGGTGTCCGGATGTTCGTATCATAGGGATTTGTGGGATGGGTGGTATCGGTAAGACAACTATTGCACAAGTGGTTTTTGAAAGGGTACAAGCTCAGTTTGATGGTTGCAGCTTTCTTGAGAATGTTAGAGAGGTAATTGAAAAGCAAGGTGCAGTGCATTTACAAGAGCAACTTCTTTCGAATTTGCTGAGATTTAGTGTAAATGTACAGAACACTAAAATGGGAAAAAATATAATGAGGCAGAGGCTATGTACTAAAATGGTTCTTCTCATTCTTGATGATGTGGACCAAGAAGAACAATTGGACGCATTGTGTGATAGGGAATCGTTTGGTCCAGGGAGTAGGATCATCATAACTTCTAGAGATGAACATTTGCTCAGTGAAGTTGAAGGAGATAAAGTATATAAGGTGAATCCATTAACTGATGCTGAAGCTCTTCAGCTTTTCAGTATGAAAGCCTTTAAGAAAGACCAGCTGGTTGGAGAATTCTGAAGCTATCCAAAGAGTTTTTGAAATATGCTAATGGCCTTCCACTAGCTATTAAAGTTTTGGGTTCTTCTGTTATGGGTAGAAGTGTAGACTTATGGTTAAGTGCATTGGATAGACTTAAAGAAAATCCTGAAAAAAAATTATTAATGTTAAAGTTAGTTTTGATGGATTAGAACCAAGAGAAAAGAAGATTTTTTTGGGCATTGCATGTTTCTTTAAAGGGGAGAGCATAGATCGTGTAAGAAGAATATTACAAGGTAGTGATGCCCACTGTCTGGACTTTGATGTACAAGTTCTCCTGGACAAATCTATGATAACTGTATTTGGAAAAAGATTGTGGATGCATGATTTGATACAACAGTTAGGTTGGGAAGTTGTCCGTCAAGAATGTCCTGAAGAGCCTGGAAAACGTAGTCGATTGTGGCTTCCAAATGAGATCATTGATGTTCTTGATCAGAATAAGGTAATGAAATAGTGCAAAAATATAAAAGCACTGTTCCAAGTTATCTTTTGTTTTGTATCAAACTATTTATCTTGTTGAATAACTAATTATTTGCTCGTTGTTGCTACTTGCTAGGCAACCACTGCAGTTCAAAGCATACTCCTCCAACGTCGAACAAAAGACGATGTGATTCACTCAGTTAATGACTCATTCACAAATATGGACAGACTAAGATTGCTCAAAATTTGGAATGTGAAGTTTGCTGGAAACATCAATTATCTTTCTAAGAAGTTACAGTTTCTGGAATGGGACGAATGTCCTTTAGACTCTTTCCCGTCAGACTTTCAACCGGATAACCTTGTTGAACTTCAGATGCATTCAAGCTGCCTCAAACAATTATGGAGAGGAAAAAAAGTACGCTCATAATAGATCTTAATAAATCTTAATTATACGTGTTCATATTTTCAATTGTTAATGTAAATTAAGCTGAAAATTTTTAGTCTTTTGTCACAAGATTTATTAGGAAAATGAAGTGGTCTTTTTGGAACTAAACAGTTCCTAGTTGTGCTCAGTTAAGCAACCATACAAGAACAAATAACTATGTCATCCTCACTCTAAAGTTGGACATTCCTTGCACTTTAAATTTTCTCATAATGTAGCTAACATTCTATATTGTATTGTTTCAATTTTCATTATGATCATCTTTCAAATTGTACCAGGGATGGAGAATGCTACGGCTTATTGATATGAGTAGTTCAGAATACTTGATGTCGACTCCAGATTTCACTGAGGTTCCATTTCTTGAGATATTGGTGCTTCAAGATTGTACGAGGTTGGTTGAGGTTCACCCTTCTCTTGGAGTCCTCAAGAAACTTGTCTCTTTAAATATGAGAAATTGCAAGTCAGTTGAGAGCATTCCACCTTTCATTAGTTTGGAGTCCCTTAAAACTTTGAATCTTTCACTCTGTTCAAAACTCAAGAAGTTTCCTGAAATTGAAGGAAATATGAAAAGCTTGCTGGAGCTTCATTTAGATGGGACTAGTATTGAGGAATTGCCTCTATCAGTTGAAGGTTTGACTGGTCTGACCACATTAAATTTAACAGATTGTAACAACCTTTTGCGTCTCCCCAGTACCATTCAGTCCTTGCCATCTTTGAAAAGTCTCATTCTAACAGGTTGTTCAAAACTTGATGAGATAAGTGAGAATCTGAATCATGTGGAATGCCTGGAGAAGCTTAATATAGGCGGAACTGCAATAAGAGATTTATCGTTCCTTGTAGGTATGAAGAATTTGAATGGTCTATACTGCCGAGGATGTAAAGGTCTAGCTTTAGGATCATGGAAAGGTCATTCTGAAAGTTTGTTGTTTCCTGCTCTATTATCCAGTTTGACTTCTTTGGTAGAGCTAGATTTAAGGGATTGCAATCTGGTGGATGGAACCATTCCCAATGATCTTAGCAGCTTAATCTCTTTAAGAGAATTAGGTTTAGGTGGTAATAGTTTTGTTCGATTACCTGAAAGTATCTCTCAACTCTCAAAGCTCGAGAAATTAGAGTTGAGCAATTGTAAACAGCTTCAGTTGGTGCCCAAGCTTCCATCAAGTGCTCGACTGGTGCTTGCAGAAGATTGTACTTCTCTGATAGATTTCCCAAATCAAATCAAATTATTGCCTTCAATTGAGTCTGGGATGACTACTATCAATTCACTCAGTTCTGCAAGTAGTTCAGCACTTAGAGACTCACATGGTTTCAGTACGTGGAAATCTTCAGCAAATGCCCAACCTTCTGAGGTGCTTTTGACACATGAGCATACAGAGTGGAAACGAGTTGATCAAGTGTCACTGCCACTTCCAATGCTTATGAAAGACATTGAAGTATGCCTTCTTTCTCATAACAAAAACAGAGTGGTGTATTTATCTGTTGTCCTACTTTCTTACTTATAATGCTAGCTTTCTGTTTTATGTTGCAGCTTTCTGATCCATCATCAAAACCCAGTGATATCATTTATTTTGATAATGAAATTCCAGAGTGGTCAGCACTACATCTACCACCAATCCTATATCAATCTCTATACCTCCAGATCTGACAGATGATGACAAGTGGAAAGGGGTTACAATGTGTGCTTTTTTTGCAGTCAAGGGACATACTGTTCTCTCTGTTATTGAATCGGATTTAGAACTTTCAAACTACTTCTATCAGTGCACAATGGAAACAGATGTTTTTCGTATGAAACCATTCATCTTTGACGGGGAAGAAATCCGCCACCTTCGATCTAGTTCTCATCTGGTTTTGATTTCCTATGTAGCTAGATGGCAGTTTCCAAAGTGGGAGTTAAATCAATCAACCACGGTGGCAGCTAAATTTGAAACCAACAATCCATTCATGGAGGTCCAGAAATGTGGGATTCGTCTAGTTTATGAGCAAGATGCTGGATGGTATACCAAACTATTCCCTGGGGTTAATGCAATTTGTCTAAATGAAGTGATGGATGCTATGCTGAAAACTGGCTGGCTTAGTCAAGTGGATCAATATTTGAAAAGGTAAAATTTAATTTTCTGATAACTACTCTAGATGCCACTTTGTATTAAAACTTACCATTAGGTTTCTGTATACATCCTTTGATATTTATAATGAAATTGTTCATTCTCATGTGTGTTGCAGGGAGAAAATTATTCCCCCCATCGAAGAAGACTCCAGTACAGTTCTGCTAAGGAAGAACATCGAGTCTGTTCTTCCTCGATACCTTGAGGTTTGTCCGTCTGTCACTATCATTTATATGAACTCTCTGTCTTTAAAATCAAAGACATTACTAATTTCCAGTTTTTCAATTTAAGGCATTGAACCATTATCCTGCAACATACAAATTTAACCTCAGAGGAAGCCCGTCGTGGTTTGAGTCCTTTTTCACTGATACAAGGTCAGGGTCGACTCTAGTGTCAATTAAGCTGCCTCAAAATCTACACAAGAGTAAGAAGTGGATGGCATTTGCAATATGCGCATCAATTGCAGAGGAACAGCAAGAGGACTATCATGTTTATTTTAAACTCAAAACGGGTGAATACAATGAGGATCTGTCCCGAGAACTTGAGTACATTGTGGCAATGTCGTCACAAGCAAATCATTATCAACTTTTGGTTGTGTACATACCGCGGGCATTGATTCCCGAAGTCTTGCTCGCTCGGACATCAACAACTGATATGCACATTTCCTTCAGAGTCGATACTCCTGGTGCAGAAGTTCAAAGAAGTTGTGGCCGTATTGTTTACCAGGAAGATTTAGAAGGGTTTGTTGAAACAATCATCCGGTGCATGCAAAGAGAAGATACTCTTGAACCTTATGATAAATGGGTGGTAGAAGATTGGATAGACTTGATAGGATTGCAAGGGGGTCATTTATGTACTCCATACAAATGCAAATCCATAACAGAACGGGAAAGGAAGTTTGAATTGCTCTCTCAGAAATATAGGAATCGGGTCTCTCTAACATACACTTCGCCATTTTTTTTTTTACTAGACACAAGTCACATGAAGAACCATATACTTACATTTTGAGCTTTTATTTGCAGGACTGGGCTATGTCTCCTCCTTATATTTGCGTCTTCTTTGGAGCTGAAATTTCCAAGTGGAATTGGTTCATGCACTTCAATGAGGGAAACACTGCAAAAATCCAACTGCCTCCTAATTTGTTCTATGATGCTAATTGGATGGGGATTGCTGTATGTGGTTTATGTTGGGCGTCCCATGAAGATTCAAACATTATACTAGACGGTAGTCCTGACACAGAGTATAATGTACTCAATTTGTGTCTGGACTCTGATGTCGGTTCGGACGGCTTATTTGATGTCAAATTACAGAAACTTTTTGGGAAACTCAAGCCATGGGAATTTGAAACCGATATCACATTTTTCTTCTATATACCTCGTGTTAAATATTTAAAGTTTTGGAGACAATTCAACCTTGCCAGGGTTACTTTTTCATCTTCTAGCCCATGCTTAAGAGTCTATAGTTGTGCCCTTCGTCTAGTCTTTAAGGAGGACGTTGAAGATCTCGTTCGGACACTGACACTCTCCGAAATACCGTGAACGTGCCACATACCATCTGATGCTCATAACAGAGGATCTGTTGCAACCTGTGAGTAGCCTTGTCTTAATTTTTCATTCATTTAATTTTGTTACTTGGAATAACTTGTTTGACATATAATTCTCATTTGGCTCGGCAGAAGTACTGATATTTCATCAGGCGAAGGATTTAATTCCTTTTCTTTCAGACCTGTCAATGAGCAAACAAAGTGTTGTGTTATTAAACAGGGGATGCATATTCAATATCATCACAGATATCAGCTACACATGTAAAGCCAGAGTAGAATGCATAGTGATCGTAGATTTTGCTGGACGCTATAGCAAAGTAGCATATGGAAGTATCAAAAAGGTTTATTCTTGACTATCCCAGCTTTGGACCTGGTGATCATATGGTGTGTTTTTGCATTCGCAGAATGACGTGATAACACAGGTTGAACATTCTGCACATTTGCGGTGTATTCTATAGTCGCATGAACCCTAGTTGAGCTTGAGTCTTGTTGGATAGGTAAAAATGGCCACCGATTGTCCAGGAGTACGGACAAGTAACTCCGTATTAATTGTCACATGGAGGAGCAGAAGCAGGTGATGAAGTAGAACCTGTTGCAGACTGAGAATGGATATGAAGAGAAGTGGAACCTGTCACATTGTGTTTGTGTTATCATGAATTTGTGGAGTAGTAGATATGGATTGCGCAAGTAGTGGCATGAGAATTCAGAGGGACATTAGATGTATGTAACTGAACTACAGAGGTATCTATGCATATCCTCGACTGTTCCTTGAAGCGGAAGACGGTCCTCTTTTTTTTCACCTCCTATTAATGAATTTCTTCGTTGATATAAATCATGATTTGGTGGTATCATCTGCTTACCTACTCGAGAAGCAATTCATTTGTTCCAAGTTTACCTAAAAAAAATCATTTGCTATTTTGCTTTTGAATGACCTCTTCCTTTATTTTTTTTGTTCAGTAATACCAGAAACGCACTATCTTACTTTTAATCTCTTGATGGTTTCGATCAAACCTCACAAACCAACAACATAAATTAGACATGATGAGGTCCCCCCGTTAAGGTTAGCTTTTCTCACATAAAAAGTGGTACCAATTTCTCTAAGTTGTATGTGTTACATTAAACAGGTTCAAACTCTTTTTTATCATAATCTTAATGTCACAATGGGGGCAGGAGTGAAACTCTTTAATCATCTTTAAAAAAAAAAAAAAAAACTCAATCCTTCAGCCTTCCTCTCATATTAGACTAATCCAAAACGCGTAAATATAATGTGTGCAAGTTTGTATTGTTTTCCAACCTTTCAATCTGAATATCCGGTTACCACTCTTTATTTATTTATTTTTTTTCAAGTAAATGGCACTCTTACCTGAAATTTTATTAATAATCAAATAAAAAATATATGAAGTAAGGGGGCTAAACAAAAACTTACAAACAGTACCTGAACTACGAGCCACTAATAACTTTCGTACCTCAACTTCAAAAAATATCATTTTGGTACCTGGACTTTTCATCCCGACCCAAGATTCATACCTGGAAAAAGTAAAACCGTTAACGGGGTTAAAAGTTAACGACTATACCCTTGAAAAGTTAACCCCATTAACGGTTTTACTGTTCCTAGGTATGAATCTTGATTCGAGGTGAAAAGTCCAGGTACCAAAATGATATTTTTTGAAGTTGAGGTACGAAAGTTATTAGTGGCTCGTAGTTCAAGTACTGTTTGTAAAAAAAAAAAAGACAGTATTATGGAATAGTTACCCAGTCTTGAAATGATGCAAAAGAAACCCGACCAACTACCACCAAATATTTTTTTATGTTTTCTGGGAAGACAAAGATTCCGACCTTATTGGTCATGAGCCCTCTCATGAGTCTCATCACTAATGAGTCATAACATCGAACACAACGTGAATGCCGTGCTTCATCATGTCCGCGCATTGGGCGATTTCATTACTATATGCATACTATTCTGTATATAATATAAATTTGTAAATGTAACCTGTGGCTGAAAAGGGTGTAAATGAGTTCAAGTCTGAGATTGTAAATTTGTAATGCTAACTACAGTGCCACTGGGTTGGCCTTACTGACTATTGATTGAAGGGAAATGAGTGGTTGATTGTCTATGAACATTCATCTCAAGGAATTCCTAGTAGGCTTTGTAACCAAAAACAGAAAGGTGTGAAGCTGCTCGAGTGAATTAAGACACGGAACAATTCCTTGATCTTACAAGAAGGTTTAAGTACCTCATTTTAATATTGGGCTACTCAACACGCCTGTTGGATACATGTTATGTGGCATGCTTTGAGTGCTCGTTATATTGAAATGAGGATCTCTGTTCGAAACAATAGATACCGACACCCATGCAATCTCACGATTTCTTGAAGCTTATTTGTGTGCTTTGTCTTTGAGTTAGATTTCTGTATATGTTAATAGTTATTTGGGTGAAATAAGCTGTACACACAATTTTACAGAATCAGATTGAGGATATAAATGAAGCAATAAATCCCAAAAATCTAGAAACACAAGAGAGCAAAACTCCAAGAACACAAGATTGGTCTGTGCAGTAATTGTTTGAGCCCAAAAATATTTGGGTTAATTACATATAAGTGCATCTTAGAATGTTTTTTTAGCCATAAGGCCACCAACTAATTTTTTCCCTCATAAGGCCACTAGATTTAAAATGGTGTTATATTTTGGATATAAAAACTAATATATTTACATAAATGCCACTAGAGTAAAAAGCCAACAACCATTCTCTCTCTTCCCTCCGGCGATGTCTCCGGTCAACTCCGGCCGGTCTCCGGCCGACCTCGGTCCAACTTCCGGCGAGTCTCCGACCAACTTCCGGTGGGTCTCCGGCCAACTTCCGGCGACTACAAAAGCTACTGTCACAAACACCAAAAGCTACTGTCGCTAGCAACAAAAGCTACTATGGTGAGATTTCTGGCAATCTCCGGCGAGGTCACAAAAGCTACTATCACTAGCAATAAAAACTACTGTTACTAGCAACAAAAGCTACGCTGGTGAGATTTCCGGCGAGGTCACGAAAGCTACTATCACCAGCAACAAAAGCTATTGTCACCAATAAAAGATGCGCTCCAAAAAATCAAAAGCCACTAATATCATTAACAAAAGCTACTATCACCGACACAAAAAGATACTCTCACCAGCAACAAATGGCTACTGTCACCATCACCAGTAACAAAAGCTATTGTCACCAATCAAAATGAAAATAGAAAAGCTACTGACATCAGCTTGAAAAGATACTAACATAGGTACAGAAAGCTACAATCGCTATGATGGAAAACCACTATAATAGTTACAAAGAGGTACTGATTTGAAAACAAAAGCTATTGACATTAGCTTGAAAATATACTAACATAGACACATAAAGCTACTATCACGATATTGAAATGCCATAGAACAATTACACGGAGCTGCTAACTTGAAATAATGAAAATGAAAATAGAAGCTATTGACATCATGTTGAAAAGATACTAACATAGACATAGAAAGATACTATCACTATGTCGAAAAGCCGCTATAACAGTTATAGAGAGTTACTAACTGCAACAAATAACATACAAGAAATGGTTCATTATTCATCAATCAAAATACATCACAACACCATCAGAAAACAGAATTCAACCACAAAAACAAAAATACAAACCAGACTAAAACACCATCAAAAACATACATACCATAAGATCAAAATTGAACAATGAGACAGAAAATTAAGATCCAATTTCATTACCATAACTCAAAACAATACAAAAGCTACTCAGAAATCAAAACAATTGTAAAATTCATAGTAATTGCCCAAATCAAACCAAAGCTATCAAACTGAATGAAAAAAAAAATACAGGAGTTTCTGCCATTTCCAAAAACAGTAGCAATACATGATTCAAACCACAAATCTCTAAGAAAATCAAAAACTTAGCACAACGAACCATAGAACGATCAATTCCGGTGAGCTATATTCCGGCGACGTGGCAGTACAGTACCTTTTTCTTGGCCTCTTCCTCCTCTCTGTGCTTTTGGAAGGGAATCTTCTTCCGCGTAATGGAAAGGAGCACAGTTTGCATCAAATTCTGAAATTAGTTAACGCCGATTCATCAATTAAATAAAATTTGCATACAGCATGAAAAATAGATATCATTCTAAGCTAGGAATTTCAAAAGCCGATCTCCGAACCAAATCTACTTACCGAGTTTGCAGGCTTGAAGCTCAAGCTATGGAGGAGGACGACTGTACGATCAAACCACACTTAAGATGGAGGAATCTGAGCGAGTCGTCGAGGGAGCTTGAGACGGAGACGTGGCCGGTGGAGTTGAGAGGAAGAGGAGAGAAACGGAGACCTGGTTCTGGTCGCCATCGTGCATCAGAGATCCATTTTCTGCGTCCGAGATCTAGTCGAGAAACGGCGCGTTTGTCAGGGATTCAGTTCCAGTCGCCGATGTGAAGGTGGAGAGGAGTGTTTCGCCGGAGAGAGAGAGAGAGAGGCAGAGGAGAGAATCGGAGATCTGGTTCCAGTCCGCGTCGTACATCAGAGATCCAGTTCGTGCGTCAGAGATCCAGTCGCGAAACGGCGTCGTACGTCGGAGATTCAGTTCCGATCGCCGACGTGACGGTGGAGAGGAGTATTTCACCGGAGACGGAGGGGGAGAGAGAAAGAGAGAGAGTTCAGAATTCTTTTTTTGTAATTGGGAAGAGATATGAGAAATTTTGTTTGTTATAAGGTGGATGGGCAAAATTGTCATTGCTGAAAATAATTTGGGTCTGAAATGGCCTTATTTGTACAAAAAACAATAGGTGGCCTTATGGCTAATTAAAGTTTCAAAGTGACACTTATGAATAATTTTCTAAAAATATTTTTGACAAGATCCCTTGAGGGGGTTTAGCAATTAGCATAGTGGGCCAATTCCTACGGCCCAAAATTAATTATACTTGGGTTTGGATTATAGCTTCGCCCATTTCGAGATCCATAAGAAAAACGAGCCCTTATTGGAATCAAGTAGCGGAGATTGAATAGGAAACTTCAATCAATAATCATTCTATGACAAGGAACAGTCAAAATCATAGGATATAAATACTAGGTTTCAAGGACGAAGAAAAAAACAACAACTCTCTCAATCAATCAATCTCAACGATTATCAAAGTTTCTCCGGAGCAAACCTACCTTCAACCTAGTTGAAAACCAGCGTAACCAGGGTAACGCCCTAGCAACCCAGCGAAGCTAAAGTCACGCTTTAGCAAAACCCGTGTTTTCTCCTACTTCCTGGTGATTGCTCTGCTTAACCTACAACGTTGAGTATCGACTCGGTGACGCGAAGAGATCACAACACAAGCCCTTATCTGTAAGCCAAAAAGTCCTTTTCCGAAAGGCATAGAAAAGAACCTTGTGACGAGGTTGGTGCTCTCCTCATCCACGGCGTTTGATCAAGAAGTCAGGTCAAGAGACTCCCCGACGACTGCACCCCATGGTGCTGGCACGCCTCCGCACTCAAAAGAGACTGTTTGCAACCAGACTGGTTTTGGAGCCAAACAGTAATAACTGCGGGGCCTTTATTCTGAAAGATCCCAATGAAAATAATTCACTAAATGGGTATGTACGAGTTCTTTACAAACAATAAACAACGCAGACCTCAGCTAACTTACTAGACACACCTAGTAGATTGTCTGAACATGTCCTCATAGAACTTCTCCACCTTTGAACTGTCTTCTTTGATTGACAAGTACTAACCTTAAACTTCAATCTTCAGTACACACCAAGTACTCCAACTGACCTCAAGAATAATTTGATATGCAAGATGTAATGAAAGAGTGTTAGACTCGATGATTCACTTTAACAAGTAACTAGTGAATCAATGACTCAACATGAAGAACATAGTTTTTCTTGAAATGATGAATCCTCTAGGATCAGTCGAGGCGGTGCCTGTGGCACTTCCTCTGCCTTCTCGCTCCTTGTGGAGGAGGCGGGAAAATCAAATTATGCTTATGCATGCCTTACGGTAATTATTATCATGTCATCGTAATCCTTGGGTGAGGTGGTGTTTAACTCGTACAGGAAAGATCCTGCCTTGAGCTCTTGGCGGAAAGCCATCTTGGCCAATCCTCTATCAAGATCCCTAAATCTTGTTGCCAACGACTGCCATCGATTTAGGAATGCCTTCATACTCTCGTTATTCCCCTGTGGGATTTTGAAGAGTTGAGTTGATGTATGATACCCATTGATTTGCAGGATAAACAGTGCCACAAATTTGTCAGCAAATTGCCTAAATGATCCTAACAAGCTTAAGGCTTCTCCCAATAGGCCAATAGTGTTTCATGGAAAACGTGGCAACAAGCAGCATCAATATAGTCTTTAGCACTAATATGTGACCGGTACGCATCCTGAAGTTGATAAAGATCAATGATTCCAATATACCGCTCCAACTTAAGCACTTTGGTGTCACCTTAATGAGTCCTGTTGAGTATATGGCGTGTGAGTGGCCTTAGGTGTTCCTCAAAAGTCAAAAACCACCATTGATGGGGCACCACGGGGCCCTACTCTCGCTCATCTCTGTCCTGGTTTGCAAACCAACTATATTTTGTTTCATCTGCAATAGAAGTGTTGTATTGATGTCTGTGTTGGGATGCTAGGGAGATTGCTTGACGGTTTGATCCACTTTGGTTGGCGTCGGTGGTGGTGGCATAAGTTGCATATACTTTCCGAATTTAAATCCACCGGTATGTAAATCACGTTGGGGTGATCCCTATGACTGGTTTCGCTTCGACCGAGGTAGCCTTGTTACTACTTCATGTCTCTCCAGGCAGCCTTGTTACTGCTTCATGTCTGTCGGGTTGGTGACATGTCTTGCTGTTGTCGTTCATGGTATCGATATTTTGCCCGAGTGTCTTGATACGTGATGCTAACCACAGCAAGTGTCATCAGTTTATGCGTCAGTTTGTCTTGATTTCTGGCTCGCATGTACAGAGACTACCACTAAAATTACCAAGGTTAATTGAATGTGATTGACTAAATTGACTCATATTAGGAAACTAAATTTCCTAAGCACTAAATTGTTATGCAAAACTGATTTATCTTATAAATAAATGAGGTCTTCTGACATAAGAGATAATTTCTGAGAAACCGTGAGGGACAAATGCATTTAACGGCTGAGGATAATTATATAATTTTAAATTAGTCTAATTTCAACATTTAATATTAATACATGTGATTGAGATTCAGTTGTCCCTCAGACATATAGATAATACTAATCCTAAACAATTAATATCAGAGATACTCGCTGGTAATCTAACAATAAACACACACAATTCTTTCTAAACTCAATATTGTTGTATGAGGGATGCCAACACCTACACTAATGTGTGCATGGTTTGTATTGTTTTCCGATTAGAAACAAAGAACAAGAAATCATTTCAACCTTTTTTCGATGACAGTAAAAGAAAACAATTAAAAACTAAAACAATTTGAACCTAATGTCTTGAATTGATGAAAAAGAAAGAAACCCCTGTAACAAAAAAAAAAAGAAACCCGACCAACTCCCACCAAATATTTTATGTTTATTTTTTAATGTTTTTTTTGGAAAGGCAAAGATTCCATTCCTCTCGACCTTATTGGTCATGACTCTTATCAACACACGAAATCAAACACCATTGTCAATGCCGTGTTTCCTCGACGAGAAATTCTTGCGTAGGGGCACCGCAGGCGGTGCGGCCCTCCAATCAGAAAAAATAAATATTTTTTTTTTTCTGAAATTGTTCTTAATTTTAATGTAAAATACTCAAAATATATTCCTTTTTAGGTACTAATCGGGCTGCCGCACTGCCACGTGGTGCGGGAGTCATACGGAAGTCTTCCTCAACGTGTCCCACACAGTGGACGATTTCTTTACTATATAGTATATGCATGCTACTCGGTATATTAATATAAATTTCCTAATGCTTTAAAGATCAGGGATTACTGGGAAGAATGCTAAGGCTTTACATCAAGCAATTTCAGAAAGCGATCCCCAAGACTTTTAAAAGAACTACAAGTGTTCGATCTTCAATCCTTTGTTCTTCCCATTCTTAGATTTTGTTCTAAGAAAGTGATGGGCTTGTCGATCCGCCTCAGTGTCTTGTCTGCCACTTCCCTACTAGTTTTCTTCTCTGCTCTGTTTCTCTTTAACTTTCTCTCTTTATGGTTGTACTTCTTGTTCTTCTTCTCCACTGTTTGTATTTGCGGCTGCCTTTTGGCTTTCAAACTGAGACCAACAACACTCCCCAGTAGTTCTTCAGTCACTACCAAAGAAGATATTCCTTCTTCTTCTCCTCCATCCGGTAAATTGACGTACGATGTGTTCCTCAGTTTCAGCGGTAAAGACACCCGCAAAAATTTCACAGACCATCTTTACACTGCTCTCAAACAGAAAGGGATATACACATTTAGAGATGACGAAGAACTTGTGAGGGGGAAATCGATTGGTCCAAATCTCTTGAAAGGAATTGAAGAGTCAAGATATGTAATTGCTGTTTTCTCACGAAGTTACGCCGATTCTGCATGGTGTTTGGATGAGATTGCAAAGGTCGCTGAATGCATGAAACGGAAAGAAATGAAACAAATAGTCCTCCCAGTGTTCTATGATGTCGATCCATATGAGGTACGGAGACAAAAAGGCCAACACTTTGAGAAAGCATTTCAGAAGCATCAAAAGAGGTATAAAGGTGATCCAGACAAAGTGAAGAGGTGGAAGGATGCTCTTTTTGAAGTAGGCAATCTCTCTGGATGGCATCTGCAAGATGGGTAAGCTTATACTTCTTCCATTTATTTCTCTGTTAGTGCTGATATTGGTCTGTTGTTAAAATACCACTTTATTGATTTTATTTGGCAACACTAAATAAAAGAAATGTTTGCTTTTCTTTCTGTTTGCTGTTTGTAAGGTTTCTAATTGCCAAAAATAAATAAATAAATAAAAGAAATGTTGTAAAAGACTTGGAAATAAAGGGAATGGACCTTTGAGTTTGAAATTTGCTTTATATTTCATTCATTCTATTGCTATTTATACACACTTGGTGAAATCCTACCTGTACAATTGCTGAATTCGATGTGTACGGGTGGCTTGATATTTAGCAGTACTCAAGGTCCTTTTATTGATTTATTGGTTCCCGGTTTGTCTTGTCTTACTGCACATTCATTATGCAGTGGAGATTTATGCCACTTATTGTGGCTTGTAGCATAAGGATAGGCATGGACATGCTTGTGAGTGCAGTGGAGGATTGCTTAAGTCTGGTCTTGTGATTCAGATAGGGCAGAAGCCTGGTCTGTTGGTCCACTGCATTATTTATATGGATGCGCAATTCTAATTTAGGATAGTTATGAGCCCCGATATCAATTTTCGATCCTAAATGAGGACCATAATCAATTAATGATCCTAAATGTTTAACACTGAAAATTTTTCTCTCTCTTCTATATGTATAAATATATTCGATCAACCCTCTTTTATGCAATATGAGAACAATGGATAATTTTTATAATGAACATCTCTATTTGATCAACCCTCTTTTATGCATCTACTAGAGCCTTACGGTTAGTTTTCTCTCCTAGCATGATTCATAAAAATGTAACTTGCATTACTTGCATTTCTGATTATTCTAATTACACATTCAGAATGAAGAAAAAGATTGCATTATATAATGTTCCGTTATCTTTATTTAGTTGTTGCTTCTTTTTTTCTTTAATCTTCATTATCTGTTCTACTTGTTCCTTTACCTTATACATAGAACATATATGTGATGATTATTTATGACTTTCCAGGTATGAATCCAAAGTCATTCAAGAAATTGTTGAAAGGATTTTCACTGAGTTAAATCAATTAATCCCAATATCTGAGGGTTTAGTTGGGATGGATTCACACCTGAATGAAATGCTTTCATGCTTAGACATTGGGTGTCCTGATGTTCGTATCGTAGGGATTTGTGGTATGGGTGGTATCGGTAAGACAACTATTGCACAAGTGGTTTTTGAAAAGGTACAAGCTCAGTTTGAAGGTTGCAGCTTTCTCGAGAATGTTAGAGAGGTAATTGCAAAGCAAGGTGCAGTTCATTTACAAGAGCAACTTCTTTCAGACTTGATGAAATGTAATGTAAATGTACAGAACACTAAAATAGGAAAAAACATAATGAGGCAGAGACTACATGCTAAAATGGTTCTGATCATTCTTGATGACGTGGACCAAGAAGAACAATTGGAAGCACTGTGCGAGCGTGAATCGTTTGGTCCAGGGAGTAGAATCATTATAACTTCAAGAGATGAACATTTGCTCAGTGCAGTTGAAGGAGATAAAGTGTACAATGTGAATCCATTAACTGATGCTGAAGCTCTTCAGCTCTTTAGTATGAAAGCCTTTAAGAAAGACCAGCTGGTTGGAGAAGAAGTTCTCAAGCTATCCAAGGAATTTTTGAAATATGCTGATGGCCTTCCATTAGCTATTAAAGTTTTAGGTTCTTCTGTTAAGGGTAGAAGTGTAGAATTGTGGTCAAGTGCATTAGATAGACTAAAAAAAAGTCCTGATAAAAAAATTATAAATGTTCTCAAGGTTAGTTTTGATGGATTAGAACCAAGAGAACAGAAAATTTTTTTGGACATCGCATGTTTCCTTAAAGGGGTGAATATAGATCGTGTAAGAAGAATACTACAGGGTAGTGATGCCCACTGTCCAGACTTTGATATACAGGTTCTCCTGGACAAATCTATGGTAACTCTATTTGGAAAAAAAATGTGGATGCATGATTTGATACAAGAATTGGGTTGGGAAGTTGTTCGCCAAGAATGCCATGATGAACCTGGAAAACGTAGTAGATTGTGGCTTTCAAGTGAGATCATTGATGTACTTGATCAGAGTAAGGTAACAAAATAGTACAAATATGAAGTGCTGATGTAACTAATCTTTTGTTTTATATTTTATTATGCTCTATCTTCTGTAATAACTAATTCTTTGGTCTTTGTTTCTAGGCAACGAGTGCAGTTCAAAGCATATTCCTCCAAGGTCCAACAAAAGATGATGTGGTTCACTCAGTTAACGAGTCTTTCTCAAATATGGACGGATTAAGATTGCTCAAAATTTGGAATGTGAAGTTTTCTGGAAACATCAAATATCTTTCTAAGAAGTTACAGTTTCTAGAATGGGATGAATGTCCTTTAGATTCCTTCCCTTCAGACTTTCAACCAGATTTCCTTGTCGAACTTCACATGCATTCAAGCCGCATCAAACAACTATGGATAGGACAAAGAGTAAGATCATAGTAAATCTTGTGCATGTTCATATTTTTGAATGTTATCGTAAAGCTGAAATTTTAGATTCTTGTCTTTTGTTACAAGATTTATTAGAAAAATGATGAGGACTTTTTTTAATTATATAAGTTCCATGGTCAGTTAAACATCCGTACAAGAAAAAACTTAATGTCATTCTCATGCTAAAGTGATGTAGGACGAAAATTGGGTCATCTGATTCTCATCCTACAACATAAAGTAGGACATTGGTTACGATTCAAATTTTTCTAATGTAGCTTACATTCTACGTTGTCTTCATAAACTATATAGTTATATCTAGATTCATGTATTTTTCGGAGTAAGAAATATTATCTGCCTATATAATTCACTTTTTCTCATCATTAGATGTGTTTATATAGAAAAATGACTACACACACACACAAAGGAATGCCTGTCCAAAAAAGAATGTATCTGATACAGGATAATGCAATTTTCACTTCAAGAGTCAAAAAGATTCATTATGGTAATTCAAGATAATTTTCATTTTCACAACATAATGATAAGGTATTTGTGGACATTATTTTCACTCTTTTCCCGTACATAATTTGTATTATTTTTTATAAATACAAATTTAATGAAAACATAATGTGTTATTTCAATTCACAAATCACATGATGATCATCTTTAGCAGGGATGGAGAATGCTACGGCTTATCGACATGAGTGGTGCACAATACTTGAAGTCAACTCCAGACTTCACTGAGGTTCCTGATCTTGAAACGTTGGTGCTTCAATATTGTACAAGCTTGTTGGAGGTTCACCCGTCTCTTGGATTTCTGAAGAAGCTTATTAATTTGAATATGACATGTTGCAAGTCTATTAAGAGCATTCCACCTTTCACTGCCTTGGAATCCCTTCAAATATTGAGGTTTTCATTCTGTTCAGGACTGAAGAAGTTTCCAGAAATTAAAGGAAATATGAAAAGCTTGCTGGAGCTTCATTTGGATGGGACCAACATTGAGGAATTGCCTCCATCAATTGAACGCTTGACTGGTCTTACCATGTTGAATCTAACAGACTGTAAAAACCTTTTGCATCTTCCCAATGACATTGGGTGCTTGACATCTTTGAAAAGTCTCTATCTTACAGGTTGCTCCAAAATTGATGAGATACCAGAGAATCTGAATGGTATGAAATGTCTGGAGAAGCTTGCAATTGGTGGGACTTCCATAAGGGAGTTATCTTTCATTCTAGGCATGAAGAATCTACAGTATCTATCCTGCCAAGGATGTAAATATCTAGTTCCAGAATCATGCAAAGGTCTGGCTTCATTGTCGAATTTGATACAGCTAGACTTAAGTTATTGCAATCTGATGGATGGAGCAATTCTCAATGATTTTAGCAGCCTATTCTACTTAACATTGTTAGATTTAAGTGGTAATTGCTTTGTGCGATTACCTGAAAGTATCTCTCAACTCTCAAAGCTCGAGACTCTGCGCTTGAGTAATTGCAGACAGCTTCAATTGCTGCCCAAGAAGCTTCCGTTAAGTCTTCAATACCTGTATGCAGAACAATGTACTTCACTGACAGATTACCCAAATCAAATCAAAGTATTGAATTCATCGGAGTCGGGAGTGACTATTGTGAATTCCCTCAATTCTTCAGCACCTGGAGACTTACAAAGTTCCACAATGTTTACTTTTCCAAGAACTGAGGGGGAATCTTTCCAACTGCATTTGACATATAAGCATACAGAGGGAAAACAAGTTGATCATTTGCCACTGAGAACTCTAGTGCATCTAAAACAAGTAGTAGCTCTCTCTCATAACAAAAACAGTGCATATAACTATAAGTCTATTCTTTTTCTCATACTACTAGTTAACGATGCTTTTGTGTTCTACGTTGCAGATGCCTTTCGGGTCAAATTTCAGTAGCATATATCCTACAGATGAAATTCCAGAGTGGTTCAGCACTGTATCTACCAGAAATCCCATATCAATCTCGATACCTCAAAATCTGGCAGATGATGACAAGTGGAAGGGATTTGCCGCGTGTGCCATATTCTCAGTCAAGGGGCATACTGATCTCTCCCTTATTGAACCGGATCCTGATTTTCTTAATTACTCGTATCAAATCACATTTGAAACTGATGTTATGCGTCTGGAACCATATGTGTTGGAGTGGTATGAAGCACGCCGCCCCCTTGGATCAATTTCTCATCTGCTTATGATTTTCTATATATCTCGTTCGGAGGTTCCACAGAGGGGGTTTAATCAATCAACTGTGGTGAGGGCTATGTTTGAAACCACCAATGCATCCATGGTGGTCCAGAAATGTGGAATTCGTCTAGTCTATGAGCAAGATGCTGGATGGCATTACAGAATAGTCGGGGGCGATGATCCGATTTGTCTGAATAAAATTGAAGACGACGCCTCTCTATTGGAGTCTGGCTGGCTTAGTCAATATATGGAATGGTAGAATATTTAATTTTCTGATCCACAACTAGTTAAGTGCCGCTTTTCTATTTCTATCCGCATACTTTAATGCATTCTCAATTAAATACTCAATTAATTATTTCAGGGAGAAATTCATTCCACCCTTGGAAGAAGAATCCACACTTTTGCTGAGAAAGAACCTTCAGTCTGTTCTTCCAAGATACCTTGAGGTTGATCCTTCTGTGTTTCTCTCTAGCTAGTTTTATGATATCTCTATAATCCCTAATCTCTATCTTTGAAATAAAAGAGGTCACTAATTATTTAAATTGTGCATTTTCAATATTCTAGGCACTAAATCGTTATTCTGCAATGTACAAATTTAACCTCAAAGGAAGCCCAGGGTGGTTTCATAAGTCATTTGTCTCTAATACGAGGTTAGATTGGGCCAAAATGTCAATCGAGCTGCCTCAAAATCTACAAAAGAGCAAGAAGTGGATGGGATTTGCAATATACGCATCACTTGTACAGGAAGTGGGGCAGATAACGAAACAGAACAACTATCGGGTATATGTTACACTAAAAACGAGGGATAATTTACCTACATGGGTGGTTCGAGTACTTACCCTTAAGCACATCAGGCCATTGTCAGAAGAACATCATCAACTATTGGTTATTTACATACCACGGGCACAGATTCCTGAAGTGTTGTTCACTCAGACATTAACAACTGTAATGGACTTTTACATCAAGATCTGTGATAGCCCTCAAGTAAAGGCTCAAAGATGTGGGTTCCGCATTGTGTACCAAGAAGATATACAAGGGTTTGCTGAGACTGTTATCCGGTGCATGCAGAGGGAAGATTCTCTTAAATCTCATGATAAGTTGGTGGTTGAACAATGGATACAGTTGATACGATTGCAAGGTGCCCATATAGAGGGAATGAAAGAACGGGATTCCAAAACCCACAGGAAAACTACTTCGAATTGCGTTCACGAAAATATAGAAATTGGGTCTCTCTCTCTCTCGCACATATACGTACTTTTGATTATTACTTCTTCTCTTTTGGCCTTTTTATTGACATTTGAACTTATATTTACAGGACTGGTCTGACCCTCGTCCTGTTTCTTGTCACTTCGAGGGAGCTGAAATTGTCAAGTCAAAATGGTTCATGCCTTTCATCAACCAAGGCAACTCTGCAGAAATCCAACTGCCTCTGAATGTGTTCGATGATGATAATTGGTTGGGATTTGCCGTATGTTCTCGCTTGTCCCACGACCAATTTACAAACATTAGTCCTGGCAGTACTGCTCCTGATCCAGAGGATGCTATACATACTTACCGTCTGGACTCTGATGTTGATTGGCACGGCTTATTTGATTTCACCATGCGTGCAGATATTAAGAAACATAAGCCATTGGAATACGATGCAACTCTGTTCCTTTATATACCGCGCACTAAGGTTCTTAGTAAGATGTGGAGACAATGCAAATTGGCCAGGATAACTATGTGGTTCTCTAGCCCATGCTTAGCGGTGCATAGTTGTGCCCTTCGTCTACTATTTAAGGAGGACGTTGAACATCTTGTAGAAACATTGACCCACGCCGAATTACCTTGAACATTCCCCAGCATCTGCTGCTCAATCATGGAGAAGTTTAACTTGTGAGTAGCCTTTTGGCTTAGATTAATTTTTGTAAGTCGCAATACCTTCTCATTTGGCTTGGCTGAAATTCTGATATATATAATTACACTGACAGGAGGCAGAAGTCTGCAAGCAAGAGGTTCCTAATGGAGAATGAGATAAAAACGTCGTGTGATATTTTCTTAAGCTTGATCATATCTAGTGCTTAATAATGTGGTGTTAAGAATGTTGTTTGCTCCTACTCCAGGAGCAATTAATTTTATTAGTATTACATTGAATGACCTGTTCATTTTGTCTAGTAATGTTCATGAATGTGTTTGCCTCAAAATCGTCTCGGCCGAAATGAGAGCCGAGGGACTTGTGGTTGAATCGTCCTTCTGAAATTGCGCGGGCGTGCCAACTCGCGGCCAAATGGCCAAGCGAGGTTTCTGATTGGAATGGTGTGTGATCTGACTTCTTTCAAATGATTGTAGGCCGAGGAAGGAACCCTCTCGGCCTTTAGGTTCTGATGCCTCTGTTGCAAGGACTTCGGTTAGGCGTCAATCCTGACCGGGATCTTCTATCACATTCACTTCTTGGATAAACTCAAAGGTTCGAGTGACAAGCGAGAGATCTATTGGGTGAAGGTACTCGCAAATCACGGTAAAGACGAAGGTGAAGTGGATTCGGTTGTCAAAACATTGTGAGATGATATGTGTGTGAATGGCGAATCGCATCAATCCAATCCGGACTGGCCGAAAGAGATCAATGGATGATAATTCTATGTTACGAACTACTCCTAAGTGCGAAAAGTAAAGTACATATAAAATAAAGAACAAGAAAGTGAAGTGCTTGAATGTAACGATTGAAATAAAAGTAAGAAACTAAAAATGAAAAAAAGTTATGAAAGTTGAATAGAAGGCAAAGTACCTATGAAAGAGTAAGAGAAAGGTTTGAGTAAAAGTTGTATATTGATTTGTTTGTGTGGTGCAGAACCTTTTACAATGAGTTACAATGTGCTATATATACAAGTCAAAAACCCTAGCTAACTTGTCCTCCAAGACGTGGAATTGAAGTAGGATTCTCCTTCCTTCTAGGATTGATTCGTCTCATAAAATCCTGACTTGGCTGATATCTGAAATCTTCACAATTGAAATCTATAATTGATTCGAACTCCTTCCTTGCGAGGATTCCTCAGTCGATATTGTTGCCTAAACTTGGCCGAACACTTTTAATTCTCATTTCGGCCCACATGCGTAACCACCCTTTTGAACTCGGACTAAACCAAACATATGGCTGCATGGTCCAACTCACTGATTTTTGGGTCGTCCGTTCCTAAAACCTCAAATCAAGCTGGGTGACCAACCGACACTTTTCCCTCAGTTGTATGACTTCACTTTTCCCTCGGTCGTCAGTTGGGTGACCGACCGACACTTTTCCCTCGGTTGTATGACTTCATTTTTCCCTCGGTCGTCCGTTCCTAAAACTTCAAATCAAGCTGGGTGACCGACCGACACTTTTCTCTTGGTTGTATGACTTCACGAACTATTTATCTTGAATGGGTGCCAACTCAGTCCCATTTCTTCTCAACATGGTCGTACACGAGAGTAGCGAAATTCAGGTCCAAACAGAATGAGCTGTTCATTTTCTGATTGTCCCATAAACTGATTCACGATTATAACAATGAACATTGGTCCAGATTCTTCGTTGTGGTAGATTGTATCCGAGAGTACGAAACAAAAATAGATACCCTGGAATTTTTTTAGGAAAACCAGAAAGGGGTAGTGTAATAGCGACCGTCAGTCACAAATACATAGAATCCAGTAAACTCTTTAAGATTCAAATTACACGTAAACCTAATGGAGCATTGTAACGCCCCAAACTGCACCTCACCAGCTTGAGTACGTTACAGTGCCGCGAGTCTCTAAAACATAAACCGAAAATTCGATTTACATTCTAGAAATTCGCTAGGCAAATTTGTTCAAAATAAAATTTTCACAAAAATACACAACGGAAGCTTTTTAATTCTTTTGAGGTGAAAACCTTTCTAAAACTTTAAATTCAAATGTTCGTCCAAAACTTAACGTTGCAAACAATTGAGGACTAAAGGATTAAGCACGCAACAAACAGTTTTCAACAAATTCCGGAAATACAGCTTGTAGAAACAAGGATAGGATTTGGAACTCGGAACCTGGTTTACACAAAGATACATTACTGAAATCCGCACACCCAGCTCCATCTGCTCCAATCCCGTTACCAATGCACAGTACCTGCATCCACACTATTGTAGGGGTGAGCTTTCGTCCTCGCTGCTCAATAGGGGCTTCACCCGACTAGGTTTGAAAACCGACACACAAAATAGAAATTTGGGTACCCAGTATGAAAAAGTTAAACCATTTCTTTAAAGAACGACAAACTTCAAATATCTTTCGGACTCAAAATCCAAAGCACAAAACTCAAAGAAATGCATAATACCTGATGGCCGGTCCCATGGACCAACTACACGGCCTTACCTCAAATATAATCATCACCAGGTAAGCGTAGTGAGAGTGTCCACTTACGCCATATCACCTAGAAATAGTGCCACACCTCAGAGGATGTCAGACACCATTCCGTCCATACGGCCCCTCCGGAGGTTTAGGGGATCGAAGCCCAAGGAATCGCTATGTTCCACTCACTCTCAAGCCATCAATAACCAAACCATGCAACTCAAATATGCATAAACATTTAATTCAAAACGGAAAACAACCAACTGAATGAGTCCCGAGTCCCCTACCTGGATTTCGAAGCTTTAACCTTTTACGTTGTCCGAGATTCACGAACCTTCCGTTCTTCGGGTAACTGGAAATCCTAGATTCCGACATAAATAACGTTAATAATTCGTCGAACAAATATTTAAAGCCAACCCTTCCTGGTTTGACCAGGATTGACCAAGCTTTGACCAATCACCACAAATTCGATAATTATCTCAATCATCGAAAATTTTACCATTTATCGTTCTTAGACTTTTCACCAATCATAACCATATCAAGATGTTTCTCAAATCAACACAATTTCCTTTTCAATTAGGTGCACCCCAAAAATTACTAAGGGCACCCAACATTAAACATAAACCATGACCAACTTTATATTTAAATACCAAGGTCTCATGGTGTAGCATTCAGTATCCAGATACCATGATAAACAAAACCATGATTATGCCATATTGATTTAGTCTCAAACCAAAATATCATAGCATGCCCTGGTTAATTTTCCATGACCAATAGTCAAGCAAAAGGAAACCACCACGTACAATTCAACCTCACATGTCCAATTAACAATCAAGATTGACCGCCTTTAATTCTAATCAGAAAGCAACAACCCAATCTAAACACACACTAACTAACACAGGATTCCACGTACACTACTCGTGTGCTATGAAGCACAGATACGCCATTTTGGCCTCGTATCCCGTACCGATCTGGGATACGGGTACGATACGCGGTGGATACGCGCGGATACGTGAATCTGGATTTGGATACGGTTTGGATACGTCCGTATCTGAATAGGATACGAATTTTTGTAATTAAATTGGATACGCGGGGGTAATAGTGACTTTTTACGCTGGAAAAAAAAAAAAACCAAAAACAAAAAACCAACCCAGATCGAGATCTCTCTCTTTAGCCAGTTCCTTGCCCTGAAAAACTCCAGTCCTCTGCTTTCCTCCCTCCTTTCTTCTCCTCGTAGCCCTCTGCTTCTCTTTCTCTCTCCCTCCTCTTTATATATCATTCCTTTCTTCTTCTCTTAATCAATCAACATGAGCTCATATTGGAAACCAAATGTTGATGGAAACTGGCATAAACAGATCCTCTCCCGAATATATAAACATAGATCGATAGCAAAGTTCAAGCATAACAAGGGAGAGACGAGATCTGGAAACTCAAACTAGCAAAGAAGAAGAAACAGATGAAAGAGATTGGGGGGGGGGGGAACTGAGAGAGGTTGTGGGGGACCGTAACTTTTTTTTTGTTTTTGCCTCAGGCAGGGATTAAAAAAACAGATAGATAAGTAGGTAGTAGGTAACTAGGTACACACATGTATAATATAAATTGTGTATTTTTCAAGAATAATTATGTATTTTCATATTTTCTTTTCTGATTTTTATTATATATATATATATATATATATATAATCGACGTATCCTTCACGTACCCGTATCCTATTATATTTAAGATTTGCCGTATCCACGAATCCGATCGTATCGTATCCGGATACTCGTACCCGTATCGGTGCTTCTTAGCTCGTGTGCTCCCAACAAATCAACCCCAACACAATTGATATATTCCAAAGGTTACGTGAATGACATGCAGCTCACCTCTCCAACCAAATAGAAGGCAGATTATTCATTCAAGCAAATCCTGTCTCGGAGCGAAAAGTACAACAGAGATGAAAACTACCACGACGAGATTCTTCTTCTGCGTTAACATATAAGGTGATAAATCAATCATGAATCCGACTTCCAAAATGAACCCAAACAATCGACAATTTCTTACCTTCATGCCAATCTAAGTTCTAGGACTAGGAACATTATCAACGTCAGCCCAAGAAGCACTGGAAAAGCCGCCGTGCACTGAGTTTCCGACAAAACCCGTAGACACCCAAAACATCAATCATTAAAACTTGATCGAAACCAAAAACCAATCAAAGCACGACGGATATAACGACGAGAGGGTTATGTTTCATACCTCGAACAGCCTAAAAGATCGCCGGAAAAGTCGCCGGCGTCGGTGACAGCGTCGAGCTCAAAACCAACCCAGAAACCAAATCATCAAAACTTAATCGATTTCAAAAACCAATTACACTAGAGTGTAGAGCATGATGAGAGGATGGACTTTCATACCACATGCAAGTAAAACGGTCGCCGGAAATTGCAGAAACTTTGCCGGAAAACTCGAAGCTTTCGGGCTTCCGTTCTCTGTCCTCGCTCCATGCATGGACGATCTGTGACCATAGGCAGAACCACGACCACAAGACGCGTCGAACATGACCGGTGCGCCATCGTGTCGTTGCCGGACGCGGGAGTTCCGGTTGGGTCACCGTCGCGGGTCTCGAGCTGGAGAAATGGGTCGATGCTTCTGTTCGTTTCTGCAACGATCTAGTGCGTCCATCAAGTCTCCTCACTTTCCCTTAAACGATTTTGGATGGCTCAGATGAAGCGGTGAATGTTTCAACGGCTCAGATTGTGCCAAAATATTTCCTTTTTTATATAAAATGAATTTCCATAATTCCTAAACTTCGGAAATTCATAATAAATAGGCTGGGTGTCCGAAAATTTCCCTGAAAATTCTCACGGACTCGTCACATCGCGTACTTCATTATAGAGTCCAAATTTTGAAGACTCCACCTTGTGAAAAATCTCAATAATTATTCCCGAAGATTTTAACAATTACCGAGATCGTCAAATTTATTCCAAACGATCTCACCTTATCTCGATAAATTTTTCCGGGGCTCACAAGCATCTTCTAGCATTACCATGTAATACTCTCGATCAAAAACCTAGTATAGAGATTCATTGTTTTCTACATCCGAAGCCACCAACTAATACATATTCTACTGCAACGGTCAGAATCCTAATCCCCTTCTGCCAGACTTGAAAGCCTGCACACAAATAATATACAAGTATTATAATACGATAGTAAAAAGAATTATTAACACATGAGCCCTACAACTACAGCCAGTTAAAAAAAATAAAAAATATATATAAGAAAAAACCCTGATTTGCAAGTCTGTATATGATTCCCAGAGTACTCAATAGTCAATACTATGAGCAAAAATTCAATGAAAGTAATTCTCAAAAGCTTTGCAAACAAGTGTAGCAGACTTTTTGAGATCTGCAATAGTTAGATAGCAATGACCATGGACTACGTCATAGCCACTCAACCATTTGCTAATTTCGTGTCTATGCAGAGAATTGAAAAAGATGTTCATATTGTATGATATTAAGGAATGCAATAATTTGTTATTCTAGTTTGCAGAACAAGTAATCGGATTTGGTTGTGCAGAACAAGATTACATAAAGGAAACATAATTAATAATGGCCATACCTTGCTGCAGACTGAATATGGATATGAAGAGAGGTTGGAGAAAAAGGTGATCGAAATCATAAATTTGTGGAGTAGATCTGCATTACACAAGTAGTGGTGTAAGAGCAGGGACATTAGATGAATGTGACTAAACAACAGAGGCATCTTTGCATATCTTCACCTGTTCCTTGAAAGGGAAGACGGTCCTCTTCTCTTGCCTATGTTTTGTCATACCCGGTTTGTCTAGGAAGTGTCTAAGGAGTTTCTTTGTTGAAATAAATGATGATTTGGTGGTATCATATGCACTCGAGAAGCAATTCATTTGTTCTAGGTTTTACCTAAAAAGAAATCATTTGCTTTTGAATGACCTCTATCTTTATTTTGAATGACATCGTCACAAATCATGGGCATATGATTTGAATGATGACAACAGTATACATAATTATCCACTCCCAAAACATTAATTAGAATAAGGAAGTTAACGCGAGACTCCTCTAATCTCTAATAGCAATAACAATATCCCCCAGAACAAGCAATTAATGTGAGAAAACGTGAACTATAAGAAGAGTAACCTGATATATGTTTCCACACAGTAACCAATCACAGTGGAGAGAATTGCAAACATAACCCAAAGTTGGATAGATACCTTGTAAACAAGCCAAGAGATGGGGCACCTATTACAAGATTGCTTATAGTAGACTTAGAAACTCCTCTGCTACTGCATTTGCCACATTATCTGACTCAATGACTACAACACCAACTTGCACCTACATTCAAAATAAAGCCGATTCGCGTTTGTTCCCTGGACTTCTTTACATCAAATTTCAACAATCAAGAAAGTAAGACCTTCTTAAGAGCACACATTTTCTAGTGGAAAAAGCAGCTCACTTGTCTGCCACTCCACGTTCTTTCTATATGCAGCTACTACATCTTCTTGTACTTCTGAAATAGGAAACAGATTCCCTACTATAATCACAAAATGAAGAAGGTATCAGTCAGTCGGGTTCAATTTTTTATATAGTATACATTTTTAAAAGAAAAAAAAGTTCCATAAGATATACAAAGCTTGGCTCCAGGAATAAACTTCTCTTGCTTGGACATATATCCACTTGAAAAAGATGTTTCCTTCAGGAATAAACTTCTCTAGTGCCTACTTCACAGTGTATTTTCTTTTTCTGTTGCCATTGATAGCAATGGCAACAACTGACAGAGCGGAAGGTATCTGCAATGTGAGATTGTCCTATGCTTCAATAATTTCACTTCTATCCATTTCTCTGCCACTTATCTGTTACGCTGAACCCCGAGGAAGCACACGAGCACCATTAGTACTCGCAATGAACCAGATCAAAGAGAACAAATTAGCATTTGAAACATACATTTTCTTCATACCTCAAGTATGGAGCATCATACCCAGCAAGGCAAATCAACATGCAATATTAGAAAGTGGTAAATATCAGAGCAAAGATGCAAAAGCACACAAATACCACAGAGATGCGAGGAGAGTGAAAACATCAACAAGAAAGAAAGAAGAAAGAACTAGGGACACAGGGATATCTAGTAGATTAAGAAAACAAGCAAACCTCATACACAGGCGGCAAAACATAAAGCTTTAATGTCACAGGAGCAGTTGAAAATACCCATTTCATGGCTAAAACCCAACACTACCAAGGCTAGTTTTCTTGATTTATCAAGAAATGAAACAAAAATAAGAATATGACCCACAAAGGCAAAAGGTAAATGTCCAATATAGATTCTTTCAGAAGTCAATTATATACAGAGCAACCCACTAACACACACAACCTAAAAGTCACATCCCACCAAACCAAAGATGCAAAAGCACACAAAGACCATCAGTTCCACTATAAAGAACATAACCCATATCAAATAGCTGACATAACAAGCAGAATACTAAACCAAATGAAAAAATATTGGGTTTTGAAGTGGTGGGTGAGGACCAAAAATGTAAGAGACAAGAACAATGGCAAGCTTGGAGTAAGGAGAACGGTGAGATAGGAGTCGAGACCACCAAGCTGCTCATTATGATTTTGAACTGCTTACCCATTACAATCCTAATCCTGTTTCATCATCCTCACATCTAACTTGGCTTTTGCATAAAAACTTGTCAATTCACTACCGAAGCAGCTGTTGTAGGTGACCCTGATGATTTCTCAGTGGCTACAGGGGTTTTCTTACTGCCAGCCCTATACCATTGCTGGTCTTAGAAGTCGACCACCAAGTAAAAAGCCACGGCGAATTTCTTGAATGACAGTCCCCTCTGGGAATTCTTGAGACTCTTCTCATGCAATAGCTTCATGCACCTGTAACCGAAAGTTGAATACTTAAAATAGTTTAAGAAATTTATGAAGCTCAAATTCATTGGTAGCAGGAACAAAAGCACAAACATAAAAAAGAAGCTACATATTGAGGCAAGTAAAGAAGTAAGCAATGAGGCATAATTCAATATCTAGAATATACATTGAACCAAAAGCTGTCACTTACCCAAGGATCAAAGGGTTTTTCCCTTAGTTGGCACAGAGGCCGCACCCAAGCTCCTCATAATCTCAACAAATTGATTGTATGTAACTTGTATCAATCTTCTTCTCCTTTTCAGTTTCAGGTCTAATTTGTTGTTTCCCTCTTTCAAAATTGTAAACCATGTGCAAAAGGCTCTCAATTACTTCTCCTTGAGCATCAGTCCTCACGGTAGGTCTCTCTTTCTCAGATTTTTTCTACAATTATCAAAATCTGCTTGCAAGCAGATAAGCTTTTGCTTCCCTGATGTTACCTCTGCAGATATAGATGATACTTTCTGGACTAATTCATTCTGCTTATTTTCTATTACTTCTATCCTAGCCTGAATTTCGGATACAATCTTTTCATCTTCATTGAAAATAGCATCCTTGTAAACTTTAAGGATGGTCCTCAAACTGGGCAAATGAACAGATCTGCTCCACTAGAATCTACATTATCCTCTTTTGCATTCACCTAGAAATAAAATGCATAAGTATATCATGTACAAGTGAGAATCCATCTGAAAATATCAAAATGAAGTATAAACAGAAAATATCAAATGAAGTATACATATGTAAGTTTGAAAATGTCGACTAATGACCTGCGCAAATTACTGAGATATAAATATGGAAGGTGTAGAAACAGCATTGAGATTTAACCTAGTATAAACAGACTGTGGCTTTCAAGGGTCTAAATGAGTTCAAGTCTGAAATTGTAATGCTTACTATAGTCTGCCACTTGGTTGGACTTATTTACTATTGATTAAAGGGAAATGAGAGGCTTATGGTCTATGAACATTCGCCTCAAGGAATTCCTAGTAGACTTTGTTCAACTGGAAACAGGAAGGTATGAAGCCGCTTGAATGAACAAAAAGACTGAACATTTCCTTGTTCTTACAAGAAGGGTTGAATACCTACTATGTTTAGCCAACCAAAGTCTGCAACTTCACTGAAAGTTTTGAGATCAGTACAAATAGTTCTTTCAGCTACAACTGCCTAGGTATTAAAGCTACCAAAACCAAAGGGAATGATCGACCTTGTATTTTCAAGTGGCCCATACCTTTCTATTTTCAAGTTAACAAATACTTTGTAAAAGTCGCAGGCTAGAATTGTAACCTACCGCAATGCCAGACCTTACAAAACAAGCCTTATATCTCCAACTTGAACTCATCTACACTCTTATCAACTACCATTTCCATAATGCAATTCGGTTCTTTCTTTTTGACCAAAATAGTTCGATATCAACACGACTAGAATATGACCGAAAACAACGTAGTGGGTCACCCGTATTCAACCAAAGCAAGCATCTTGAACACACCTGTTGTACCAAAACTAAGCTTAAAGCTAAACCCATGACCATTTCCTCAAAATCCCGAGATGAATTACGGCAACAAATTCATGGAAATAATCGAAAGCATAAAAACTTAGAGAAGAGAGAGATTGATCAAAGCGTACATACTGGGGGAACAGAACCTCGAGCAGCAAGATGAGATTTGAAAGACGAGGCACGCCTGCTGCTGCTGCGGCTATGTAAAACTATGGGGGAAGAATTGGTGACTGAAAAGCCTACAAGAGGTTGAGGAGCGATGGGTTTTGAGGAGAAGAAAGCAGAAACTCGAGGAGGAGGTATGACCAAGTAGTTGTTTGGGATAAACAACGAATTCGCCATTAGAGCTTTTCTAAGTCACAAAAGGAGCTCTGATTGGTTAATTTCTCCGCCAAGGAGCTCAGCGGTTCAGCTTGGCTTAGACTGAGACAAAAATAGATGGAGACGGTGGGCAGTGGTTAGGCGAATACGGGTTTCAGATTTTGGGTCGTTTTATTTGGACTGAACAGAACTGGATTTTTGTTTTGTGGATCGGGGAGACGAATTTGGGTTTTGGTTCATATCTTACTGTATCATTATGGGAAATCCACACGAATACACCCCGTTTTTTTTTTTTTTTTTTATAGAAGATACTTTTATTAATTACTGGATAGTAATACAATAACTGAAATAACCGGTTGCGGTGCTAATGCCACTACACACATTCCTTACATCAATATTGGTTACGGGTTTATCATTATCAATGATATGCATGAGCCAACGAGGACCAAGCCCCAACCAAATTAAACGCCCATTTTCTTGGGCTACAAATTGAGCAATAGCACGAGCAACCGAATTTTGCTCTCTAGGGACATAATAGATGCCTGAAACTTGCAGCAAGGCCATCAGCCCCTGTATCGCTGCAACCAAATGGCCCTCTGCTGCATAACATTCTGACACCTCCCTGTTTAACATATGAACTGCAAGCAAACAGTCTGTCTCTACCATTAACCCCCTTCCATCCCTTCTCTTGCATCAATTCAAGGCCTAATTTATTGCTTGTAACTAGGTTTACAAGCAATAAACCTAAAACAAAGATTCTCGAGTCCACCAGAGATAAAAGAGAAAACTCTCAATTTTGATTGATAATATGATAAAAGATAGTTCTGCAGCCGTTTAAGGTTGCTTATATATGGGAAAAGAAACCCTAGGGCGACTAACAATGAAACCCTAAAGCTCACGGATTAAAACAAAACAAATCCAAAATAAACTAGAAAACCTAAAATAAAAAGAATGTAAAACTAACATAAAAATATTAAATCACGAATCGGATAATTAAGAAGATACATTTTGGCTTAAATCTGATAGGGCTCACTAAAGTGAGTCTTGAAGATCTCGTCGTTCCCATTTTGGAAAGGTATTATGCGTTTCAAACGGACATTCTGGCCAAAAGTTAGTCAAATCTGATTCAAAATCAAAACATGACTTTTCGCACGAGAAACCCGAAAAGTCCAAAACCAAATCTTCTTCAATATTCCAGCGGCTAGTAACCTGATTACGCGTGAGTTACCTATTTTCCAATCACTCTTCTTGATTCTACACCGCTTCTTTACTTTTATGGTTTTTCGGCTAAACTGGGTCCATTCTCGTCAGGGTTACTTCCGCCCGCGTCACAGAGGGGAATCAATTGGTCCAAATCTTTTGAAAGCAATTGAAGAATCAAGATATGTAATTGTGGTTTTTTCTCAAAACTACGCCAATTCTTTGTGGTGCTTGGATGAGCTTGCAAAAGTTGTTGAATGCAGGAGAGCCATGGGACAAATAGTCCTCCCTGTATTCTACCATGTTGATCCATCTGATGTACGAAGACAAAAAGGCGATCACTTTGAGAAAGCATTTGAGAAGCATCAAAAGCGGTTTGGAGGCAATCCTGACAAATTGCAGAGGTGGAAAGACGCTCTTGCTGAAGTAGGCACTCTCTCTGGATGGCATCTGCAAAATGGGTATGCTAGCTCACACAGTTACACTTATTCATTTAGCGTTGAACTTTTTTTTTTTTGAACGTTCATATACATTAAACTGCATATCACATAGTTTAAGAAATTATATTCATGCATCTTTGGATTTAGATCTAGAAAATTTTATTGTTCACTAATATACCAATGCATCAAGTAAGCTAGATTTGATATAGAGGTACATATTCTCCATGAATAAGTTGACTAGCTTGACTTGATCTCAAATTAGTCTACCTCTGTATTGAGTTAATCTAGCTACCTCCATATCGAACTAATAGACCACTTGATATATCAGTACATTAATGTACTATAGACCACACTACCCCATCCCCAATCTGACCGACTGACCCAATTGTTGTCGATCATCCTCCTGCCAACACCACCCGCCGCGATGCCTCCTACAGCCGAAAGCAGAGGAGGCTCAGGGACTTCTTAAATTCAAGTAACAATTGAATTTATGTTGTTTGCAATTTATAAAAGAGAACCCTTTTCCGGATGCCCATATTGTCAAAATATCTGCGCTCCTCTTCAACTGGGTTCGAGCGAAATGGGGTTGGGTTCGCAATTGGGTCAGCCGGTTAGATTGGGGATGGGGTAGTGTGGTTGTGGTGGCGGTGGTAGTGGTGATGGTGGGTGAGAAGGAAATTTGTTGAGCAACGTTATTTTATTAAAAAATATGCTTTAATTTAAATTAATGTTTTTTTAATTATAGTTAACCATAGTTAACTCTTATACCATGTGGCGAGTTTTAATAGGACGGTGATATCACCACAAACCTAGATATGGTGAGTAAATTTGAATCCCATAATATTTGATTCACAACAAAATTATGGCACGTTTACTTACTTGGAATGGGAATGAAAATAGAGAGAATGATTACGGGGTAAATTTATTCCTACGTTTACTAACATATAAAGGAATCGGAATGATTCCGGGCAAAAATATTCCCGCGTTTATTAACACATGAAGGAATCGGAATGGGTGTAGGTCCCACCTCCTTATAAGGAATCGATTCCTGAATACTCAGGAATTTGATTACGAAGGGGGGAGATGAGTTTAGGAATCAACTCTTCCGGAATCAATACCGATTCATTTCTTCTCCCATTCCAGTTGTCTTCGATTCATGATTATTTTCCATTCCAAGTAAGTAAACGTGCCATTAATCTCTAACACCACAAAACGCAAAAAACACCAACGCAATTTTCTTTGTCAACCACGCGCTGCACGCACTTTAGCTGGTCAAGGATTTTAAGGAGTTCCTCTCGTTAGGTGGTACCCTGACGTCAGCGCTGGGTTGACAGTGATGGTCGACGTCGACTTCTGGTTTGAAGCAACTATGAGGCAAGGTAGGTCGTGGCGGCTTGGAGCGCTAGGGGACCCAAATCCGATTGGAGGGTCTGTATTGTATGCATAGGTTTGTTGGTGTGTCTTGGGTGGTGGCGTCTAGGTGTTGCAATGGTGGTGTTCCTTGTTCTGTGGCGATGGTAGATGCGCTCGCAGTGTGCGTGCAATGGACCTGCACATAGAGGCAGAGACTGGGCTTGGGCCTTGGGCCTTGGGCTAGGACTTTCCTATGGGCCATGTTAGGCTGTTGCCCTTTTTTTCCCGGCAAATCCCTTCTAATTTTTTGGGAGGAGTTAGTAGCTTTCGGCCCCGTGTATGCACTTTTTGTGTGTTCTTTTTTCCTAGTTAGGTGACGAACTCTGTTTGATTTGTCTAGTCTATCCTAACTGAAGTTCTTCTAGGAGTCTTTTTAGAACAGTTATCTAAGTGTTCTTGTTTGCTTTTCACCAAGCCGAGATCAAACTGTAGGATAATCTGACCTACCTAGGTCGGCGCTAGAAACGATCGGACAAGGTTGCCATTATGCACAAAAACTAGACTTACGGCTTTCTTTTGTTCCTTATTCTCTCACAAACTATATCCAATATGTCCTCCAATATCCATACAGTTGCTTCTTCATGCTTCTCCATCGATGTTTGTGGATGAAAAGAGAGGGATTGAATTTTAATTTTACATAAGGGTAGCATGGAGATTAAACTTTTACAAAAATTAGGACAAGTCGACGTATAAAATGTAGAGGTATGACTATAAATGGAAGCATTCACGAAGAAAAAGAGTACTGGCGGCATTATAGAATATTACAGTATCCTAATCTATTTGTTCTTTTACCCCTTATACACACAAGATACATAAGATGATTGTTTATGACTTTCCAGGTCTGAAGCCAAAATTATTCAAGAAATTGTACAAAAGGTTTTCACTAAGTTGAATAAAATAATCTTCACATCTGAGGGCTTAGTTGGGATGGATTCTCACCTGAATGAATTGTTTTCCTACTTAGACATGCATTGGGTGTCTCGATGTTCGTATCATAGGGATGTGTGGGATGGGCGGTATCGGGAAAACTACTATTGCACAAGCGGTTTTTGAAAGGCTAAACGCTCAGTTTGAAGCTGGTAGCTTTCTTGAGAATGTTAGACAGGAAACTGAAGATAAGCAAGGTAGTACAATTCATTTACAAGAGAAACTTCTCTTGAACTTGCTGAATAGTAATGTCAATGTACAGAACACTAAAATGGGAAAAGACATAATTAAGCATAGACTATCTACTAAAAGGGTGCTTATTGTTCTTGATGATGTGGATCAAGATAAACAATTGGAAACATTATGCGATCGTACTTGGTTTGGTCCAGGGAGTAGAATCATCATAACATCCAGAGATGACACTTGATCACTGTATTTGGAGCAGATAAAGTATACAAGGTGAAGAATGCATTAACTGATCCTGAAGCTTTTGAGCTCTTTTGTTTGAAAGCCTTCAATCAAGACGAGGTTGGAGAAGATTTTCTCAAGCTATCCAAGGGATTTTTGAAATATGCTAATGGCCTTCCATTAGCTATTAAAGTTTTGGGATCGTCTGTTCGTGGTAGAAGTGTAAAGTTATGGTCAAGTGCATTGAAGAGACTTGAAAAAAATCCTCAAAAAGGGATTATTGATGTTCTTAAAGTTAGTTTTGATGGATTAGAAGAAACAGAAAAGAAAACGTTTTTGGACATCGCGTGTTTCTTTAAAGGAGAGAACAAGGATCGCGTAATAAGAATACTAAATGGTTGTGACGATGACGGTGTGGACATGGATGTACAAGTTCTCATGGACAAATCTTTGGTAACTCTATTTGGAACAAAATTGTGGATGCATGATTTGATACAAGAAATGGGTCGGGATGTTGTTCTTCAAGAATCTCCTAATCCTGGAGAACGTAGCAGATTGTGGCTTCCAAATGAGATTATCCGTGTACTTGATCGGAATAAGGTAATGAAACAACTGAGTGCTGAAACTCATCTTTTGTTTTTGTTTTTTACTTGTGCAATAAGTAATTCTTCGCTCTTTGTTATTAGGCGACGAGTGCAGTTCAAAGCATATTCCTCTTTAATAAAAAAGAAGAAGCATATTTCTCTTTTGCTTTTCTCAATAACTAGTTCTTTGCTCTTTGTTATCAGGCGACGAGTACAGTTCAAATCATATTCCTCCCATGTCCAACAGAAGACGATGTTGTTCACTCAATTGATAATGCCTTCTCGAAGATGGACAGATTGAGATTGCTCAAGATTTGGAATGTGAAGTTTTCCGGAAACATCACATATCTTTCTAATGAGTTACAGTATCTTGAATGGAGTAATTGTCCTTTGAATTCTTTTCCGTCAGACTTTCAACCAGATAAACTTGTTGAACTTCGCATATGGGGCCGCATCAAACAACTATGGAGGGGAAAAAAAGTAAGATCATAATTAATTTTATGCATGTTCATAAAGCTGAGATTTTAGATTCTATATAGATCTCATTTATTAGGAAAGATGAAGTGGCTTTTTTGAATTACATAACTATATAAGGTCCCTGGCCTGTCGTCCTCAGTTACACATGCACATCTATAAAAATTAATATGGCATAGATATTCTCATACTAAGATTGGACATTACTTTCACGTCAACGTGTCTGTAATTCTACTAATTTCTATAATTTGGAATCACAAAGGAATGTGTAATAACTATTTTAAATCACGTGAAGGTAATCTTTGAAATGATGCCAGGGATGGAGCATGCTACGGCTTATTGATCTGAGTGGTTCACAATACTTGATGTCGACTCTAGACTTCACTGAGGTTCCTGATCTTGAAACGTTGGTGCTTCAATTTTGTACAAGCTTCGTGGAGGTTCACCCGTCTCTTGGATTTCTGAAGAAACTTCGCTATTTGAATATGGCGAAGAAGGATCTTTGGCCTCAATTTGGCTTCCCTCCCTTCCCCGATTTCCTCCAAGTGGGGGATCCTAATAAAGATGATCTCGCATGATCGTGGATCTCACACTCGGAGCCTACTCGTGTTTCTAAACCAATCTGAAGCCTGGCATTGTTGTTGCAAGATTCCAGAAAGGCGAAACAAGGGGTTGCCTAAGATTACGCCATAAGGCCTAACCCAGGCTTAAGATTACGCCATAAAGCCAAAAATTTAGAGGCTAAAGGTCATTTCATGAGGGGAAGATTTGTGAAGAAAGAGAAAGAGAAGCAAGGACTGAAAGGCCATTTCTTGAATGTTTCAGAAAATTTGTTGTGAGTATTCCTTGCCCAAAATACAACTAAAGGGACTTCAGGAAAATCCCCACCCTTGGATGGATGGTTAAAGAGTCAAACCGATGTCAGTAAATCGAGATTAGTGATTCCAAATCTTGGAAAAAAAAAAAAAGGAACTAGTAGCATGTGAGGAGCGGTTTTTGAGGAGTTAGCTATTAAAAGAAGGGATTATTGGCATTTGAGGAGACCAACCGGTTTATGAGGGGTCCTACAAAGATTGGCCTGCAAAGCTCAATTTCAAACAAAGTTCCTCCACGTGACGTTTGGCCGCAATGGCACCAGTTTCAGCTTGAGTGGCCAAATCTCTGATACTGGCCAGGTTGCGGCCCATTTCTTCAGAAGCAGCCAAAGGTTCATCGAGTTGAGCTTCTTCTGCAACAATCGCATTCTCAACAAAGGCTAAATGGGCTTGGAGGTCCTTGATCTGAAGTTTGAAGTCGGACCTTTGGATTTGTAGTTCCCGCAGGCGGACGGCTCGTTCATTTAAAATATCAAGGGAAATGTCCATTTCTCAAGAGACACTATTCAAAGTCTCTTGAGCGTCGTGAGCTTGGGTGTTCGCGGCTGATTAACTTCGGCGGGCCATATCAAGTTCATTCAGCAGAGAGTCAATAGCACTAAATTGCCACGGAATCAAAATCTTCTCCTGGCGAAGATACCTTAGAGCTTCCAAGACTCGCGGAAGGATGCCAGTCTCCAATACCCGAGGACCCAGATGTTCGTGAAGCACCATCTTAGCCTCGTCCACAGCAGAAGGAGGAGTTACCTCCAACACCCTCATCAATCTCTCGAATCTGGTAGGAGGAGGAGGCGGCAGAGGCGCCACAGGATCACGAACCACTAATGCAAAAGGGTGGACAGCTTCCTCAGTTTCTTCATCTTCAACAGGTTGGTCTGTCCCTTCAGCCTCAGGGGAATCTGGAAACTCAACTTGCGGCTCACCATGGGCAAGTGGAGCAGATTCAAGCACAGAGCCCTCAGCTTCGACGGTTGTCTCATTTGTTCGCCAGACTTGGGGGGCACCACCACCGTTAGTATCATTTTCCATCTCTAGGGCGACTGTCCCGCCGATAAAACCAGCAGCGTTTGCAACCACCTCCTCGGTACAAATAGAATCCTGGTCAGGTTCAGAAATATCAGAGAGCAGGGTTGTATCTAAAGGGAAATGGAAAGTATTGGCCAAACAGTGGCTTACCTCTCGAGCTGTCGGGTCAATATCTGGTACGTGGTCACCAAGAGGAAGAGGCCCCACCTCATTCACCTCTTGAACCTCTAGTGTCGCGAGAATCTCTATCGTCATCAGTTCCTCATAAGCGGCAAAAGTCTCAGAGTGACTTTCCACGCTTTCATCCTCCGAGGAATCGTCATCAGAGATCGTTATTAAAATGGTAGGACCTTGCAAATGCTCTGTAGTGGGAGATGGGAGAGGTGCCACAGGGTTAGTTGACGCTTGAACTAGTGAGATAATTGGCTCTTCTGCAGTAGCTGAGGGTCCAGCCTCGCTCAGGCGAGAGGGATCAGTGGTCCTTTGACGGACCTGTCAAAAGATACATAGTGAAAATCCTGCCCAGATTTTAAATTTTAAATAGGATAAGATGGGGCCGGAGTTTACCAGTCGAATTCCCAGAGGTTCATCATCTTCAAAACTCTCTTCGACGAATTGAGCTCGATTGCGTTTGCAAGCAAAGACAGCAGTGGCCTGTACGAGAAAAGAGTCATAACTCAAAAGGGGGGGAAGCACCAAATATACAAGTTTGGGATCATTCTTAACCAAATTACCTCAGCGGGATCTTCATCATGCGAAGACTCTCCCTCAGAAGTCTCCTCTGCTATTGCCTTTTGTTTCCCGGCCTGAACAGAGGCTGTCCTGCTCCGGGTAGTTTTCTGCAAAACACACTCAGGAATAAGAGCGGGAAAATCAACACAAGGAAATGGAATGGTGAAGAAAGACAAAAACTTACTGTTGCCCTAAGCTCGTGGATTTGTATCCCTGGACGCAATGAGTGAGAAGGTAGAATAGATCGCGGGGTTGTGCTGCAGGTTTGGAGAAGCGTTCAAGAATCTCGCGGTCCTCCGGACCAGGGCTACTCATGCCACGAAAGATCAGGACGAAGAGTTTGTCATGTGGCAGGTCCCAACAGTTCACTGACACTTCTTTCCACCAATCAGCATAGTCATCATCGACATCGTTGAGGGGGTATAGCGCTCTGACCCAAGGGGGAATCACTATCAAAGTAAACTGACTCTGAAAGAGGGCAGACCTAGGCGGGGCTAATCTTCACCAAGAGGTGTAGTAATTGGTAGAATCAACCAGAGGCTAGGGTACCAACTGGGCCAACCCAAATTGGCAGGCAAAGTGGTTAGGAGCGTAGAGCTCGTAACTTACGTGATCAGTGGCCAAACGAATATCCAAGCAGGAGATGGCGCGACGAAAGGCCAGGAGGGCTCTTTCACTATGATCCAGTCCACTGGGCAGAAAGCCATCATCAAGGGGATGAGGGAATCTCCTAGAAAGGACTATTTTTGGGTCCGGCATCTCTCCCAGCAAGTACAAGTAAATAAAACACTCGGAGTAGGGTGGAGCTCGATACCTTATGTTGCGGCAAAGCCAGTTCCCCAAAAGGGAATCAACTGGAGGTTCCTTTGGAATATCGCTGCGACGGAAGAGAGTGAAATAAATCTGCAGCCAAAAGGCAAGGATCCAGAAGGGGCCACTAATGTCGGTATCAAATGGGCGCATTACGGCTCTATAAAGGGAGCAATATAACTCACCCAATACAGGTTGCCCAAGGCCAACGCAAATACCATTGTAGAGAGTAGTGGCCAGAGAATTTCAGGGCCCAGTAGGTTTGTTGGAAGAAGTGCAAAAGATAAATTTGCAAAGCCAGAATTCCAGGAATGCGATACCTCCTGTATGGTCACGCTGGGTGCAGTAATAGTCGCGCCAGAATGGGTAGGATTTGCTGTGATGCCCTCGACCAGCCATATCCATTCTCAAAGAAAATTGAATGCCATCAAACTGACCGTGCACATAGGGGTCAAAGTCAATGGGCAACCCCGTGATGGTAAGAAAATCCAGCAGAGTTATGCTCATCTGCCCAAACCGGAAATCGAATGTATTGCTGGAGGTGTTCCAGAAGCAAAGAAGCATAGATCGATGGTTTGAGTGATACCCACCGCGTTCCATCGGGCCAAATCTCTTGCTCGGACCTCCTGATACCAAACCTTTTCCTCGGGAGTGACAGTAGGCCAGAAGCCCACTTTCCTCCTTGGTCCCCAACTGCTAAAATCACCAAGCACCTGCCGAAGAGCCGCTATGGGACGGCGGATGGGAAGCCCATAATAGGCCATAGCATCATCTAGCAAATGATCGCGAGGTGTGGGACCCAAACTCGCTTGACTATCATCGCCACCAAAGCCCATCAGTCAACTTCTCTCCTCTCCGGTCTGACGTCTACATCGAATACTCATGTTAGTCCGCCAGTTGAATGCGGCTTTCTCAGTGATTTCATCTGCCTGATCGATAATGAATGGTTTCTTGGATGCCATTTCTAGGTTGCAAGGAATACTTCTCCATTACACCTTGATTTATAGCTCAGATATTTTTGGAGATTAATTTATTAGCTGGGCCAGTAAGTGGCCCTAGTTGATAATTAATGAATCATTATTCCATCTTGAGAATCGTATCTAAGGCGACAGTGAAGATACTTCTCCATTACACCTTGATTTATAGCTCAGATATTTTGGAGATTAATTTATTAGTTGGGCCAGTGAGTGGCCCTGGTTGATAATTAATGAATCATTATTCCATCCTGAGGATCGCATCTAAGGCGACAGTGAAGATATTCCACCTTTTCTTACCACCGCATGGCCAGCATAGTGGCCTGATGTTGTTTAATTAAAACATGATTAAAACCAATACGGTTTTAGATGCTAAAGTTGCAGCAAAATATGGTGGTTTCACTTGGTCACACATCATGATGTCGATAGCCATGATCTAATCATCCTCTTCGGCATAAGACTCGGGAAGGATTAAATGACAGCAAACAGTTTGCTAATTTGCATCTTATTTCGCCAAGTACTGTAGGCCTTGATCTAGCCAGCGAAGCGGCTCCAACACCGACATTTGAGAAAATCAACAGAGAGCCAGCGAACAAGGCATATACTTTTTGCTCTACACATGGCGAAGCTACCACCAAGGAAGAGAAGGATCCTCATTCGTGATCAAAAGCAGTCTCATTCGCATGGGGGGCACACTAAAGTTATGATCTCCTACAACCTACCCAAGTTCACCAATTCACTGCATACCAGAGATCAGATCCATGGGGGGCAATAAAAGTTGGCAAAGGAAGCGTCAGTTCATGACAAAGGCAATTCAGTAGTGGCATTCAAGCTTTATGGCCTATTTAGAGGCCTATATGGAAACAGTCAAGCCAATACAAGTGGCTTTGGAGCAACAACATTATAAGAGTAGTGCTGATTCAAGACCTCTTCAGTCAAGATGAAGACCTTTGACTTCGAGGTCTGGGGGGCAATGTTTGGACCCAAAATGAGTATTTTGGCCTGTCAAGGCACGTCTTGGAGAAATTGAGCCAATGTCAGTGGCTCAAGCTATATATTGTCGACAAGTTCGAAATATATATTTAGAGGCTAAATAAAGCCTACTATGGAAGCATGGAAGCATGAAAAGTCAACTTTAGCACATTTTCCTACTTCGGCTAGGAGAAACCGAGCTAAACAAGGAAGGAGGGGTGGCAGACTAATCAAACGAAATCCAAATGAGCTAAAACTTTTCAGATTAAATCTAGAAAGCCCAAGGATCATTTCTTATGACGAGTTCCAGAGCTATTTTTGAGTGGAAGGCCTTCAAACAATCAGTCCAATTTTCTGCATAAGCAAAACAGGAAAACTGGACCTGTAGGAGGTCCAGCAGCGTTTCTGGCCCAACCACTATACCAAAAGCTCTGAAATTTTATCAAGATGATCTACACTCATAGTGGAACATTTGTTATGAAGAAGTCACGGTCAAAATCTGAGTTCTTGATGGAGATATAATTGAAGGAATAAAGGAGCCGAAAGTGCTTCATTATCTCCAAAATTCATCATTCCTTATCTCCAATTATGCTTCCTTGTCTCCTTATCTCCAAAATTCATCATTCCTTATCTCCAAAATTCATCATTTCTTATCTCCAGATAATGTTCCACTATCATTTGTTTAATGCCAACTGCTTTGGCATGGTAGCCTATAAATAGAGGTTACAAATTCATCACTAGACACACATTCACAACAACAACATCTCTAAGATGATCTAAGTCTCTCTAGAGCAAACCTCTCTAAGTGCAACTCCTCTCCTTCTTTTTCTCTTACCGGTGATCACACTCCTAGTCCTAGTCTTCTCACAAGCCGACTTTCAGTGCTACCGAACCCTCTGTCAACGTACTTCGGTCCTAGTCTCCTCGGGAGCCGACGGTAGTACTGCGACCACAACGGTTACAGAACCAGCCAAGCAAGGGTAACGCCCTAGCAACCCAGCCAAGCTAAAGTCACGCTTTAGCAAGTTCTCCTCATTTCCTAGTGGTTCTCGCTCTGCTTGATCTACAACATCGAGTATCGATTGTGATTTTCAAGAAGCTCAGCAAAAGTCCTTGCCATGAGGCACAAAGAATCCCACGACGAGGTTGATGCTCTCCTCGTCTACAATCTCTTGAAAGAAGTCAAGTCAAGGGACACCCCCGACGACCGCACTCGAAAGGTGCTGGCACGCCTGCGCAAGAAAAGAGACTGTTGACCAGTTGCAACAAAATTGGAGCCAAACAATTGGGAAATAAAAAAGAATATAATCAATGGCACACAAAGAAATTTATGTACATGGAGGGAAAAAAAAAAGGTTAAAGGAAATGAACAAAAACATAATTTTCAATGTTTCGATATTGATAATAATTTCAGTGAATACATATCATCACAAATAAAAGAACTACGAACGTAAGAATCAATATACTTTGCTGTACAAATTATTTCTATGTATTTGCCATAAAGTATACTCCCTACATTTCCTAGCAAAACAAAAATAATATTAGAAAATCAGCCTGCATTAAGAGGAAAACGCCTGAAAGGGATTGAAAACCAGTCTGTTATAAACTAAAGAGTAAGAAAGAGAACTGGGTCAAGTTTCTCACTCAAAACAAAACACACAACACTCTTCCCCCCCCCCCCCCCCCAACTTTTCCCGAGTCAAGCAAACCCGTCCTTGGTTTGAGCAGAACGGCGGCAGGCTTTCTTCGGTGGGTGGCTGATCTAACACCGGCGAGATTCCTCGTCAGGGCGAGGTTTGCGTAGGGAGGCGCATGCGAGTCGAGGAGAGATCGGGGTGGAGTCAAGGATCGCGTTGCAGGGTCGGCAGATCCAGATTTCTTCTTACAATCTTCTGGGCTAGGGGACTGCAGCTTGTCGTCGGCGACGAAATTCCGTGCTGCTTCTCAACTCTTTCAATGACTACCAAATTAGATCTTCCTTCTTGTTCTTCTTCTTGTCCTCCTCCTCCATTCTAAACTTCTTCAATGACTACCAGAATAGATCTTCCTTCGTCTTCTTGTCCTCCTCCTCCTCCATTCCGTAAATTGACATACGATGTGTTCCTCAGTTTCAGAGGTACAGATACCCGCACAAATTTCACAGACCATCTCTATGCTGCTCTCAAACAGAAAGGCATATACACATTTAGAGATGATGAAGAACTTAAGAGAGGGGAGACAATTGCTCCAAGTCTCTTGAAAGCAATTGAAGAGTCCAGATATGTAATTGTGGTGTTTTCTCAAAACTACGCCGATTCTGCGTGGTGTTTGGACGAGCTTGCAAAAGTCGCTGAATGCAGGAGAGCCATGGGGCAAACAGTCCTCCCTGTGTTCTATGATGTTAAGCCGTTTGAGGTACGAAGGCAAAAAGGTGATCACTTTGAGAAAGCATTTCAGAAGCATCGAGAGCGGTTTAAAGAAGAACCAGGCAAAGTAGAGAGGTGGAAAGATGCTCTTGCTGAAGTAGGCAATATCTCTGGATGGGATCTGAAAGATCGGTAAGCTTTCCATATATCTATACTACAGTTGATAATTTTCGGGATGAATTTTTTTTATTACGCCAGGTCTCCAGTTGTGATTTCATATGTTTTAATTTAGTGATTGAGAATTCGTTAACCAAAAGCAGAGCTAGTCCGTATTACATCTGTCTCAAAAACTATAAATGCGTAGAACTGAAATTAAATTTCTAATTCTACTAATTAGAATTTCATAATGAAGAAATAGATTGGCATTATATAATGTTCCACTATCTTCATCTTTATCTAATTGCTGCTTACTTACTTTATATCTTATACACATAATATATGTAAGATTATTTCATTACTTTACAGGTACCAATCCCAAGTCATTCAAGAAATTGTTGAAAAGATTTTCACCGAGTTAAATCAAATATTCACAATATATGAGGATTTAGTTGGGATGGATTCTCACCTGAATGAAATGCTTTCGTACTTAGACATTGGGTGTCCTGATGTTCGTATCATAGGGATTTGTGGTATGGGTGGTATCGGTAAGACAACTATTGCACAAGTGGTTTTTGAAAGGGTACAGGCCCAGTTTGAAGGTTGCAGCTTTCTTGAGAATGTTAGAGAGGTAATTGAAAAGCAAGGTGCGGTTCATTTACAAGAGCAACTTCTTTCGAATTTGCTGGGAGGTAGTGTAAAATATAATGTACAGAACACTAGAATGGGAAAAAATATAATGAGGCAGAGGCTACATTCTAAAATGGTTCTTATCATTCTTGATGATGTGGGCCAAGAAGAACAATTGGAAGCATTGTGTGATAGGGAATTGTTTGGTCCAGGGAGTAGAATCATCATAACTACTAGAGATGAACATTTGCTCGAGGCAGTTGACGGAGATAAAGTATATAAGGTGAATCCATTAACTGATGCTGAAGCTCTTGAGCTCTTCCGTATGAAAGCCTTTAAGAAAGACCAGCCGGTTGGGGAAGATTTTCTCGAGCTATCCAAGGAATTTTTGAAATATGCTAATGGCCTTCCATTAGCTATTAAAGTTTTGGGTTCCTCTGTTCGTGGTAGATGTGTAAAATTATGGTCTAGTGCATTGGAGAGACTTAAAAAAAATCCTCCAAAAGGGATTATTGATGTTCTTAAAGTTAGTTTCGATGGATTAGAAGAAACCGAACAGGAGATATTTTTGGACATCGCATGTTTCTTTAAAGGGGGGTACATAGATCATGTAACAAGAATACTACAAGGTAGTGACCATTGTCCGGACATTGATATAGCAGTTCTCATAGAGAAATCTTTGGTAACTCTGTTTGGAAGAAAATTGGGGATGCATGACTTGGTACAAGAATTGGGTCGGGAAATTGTTCGCCAAAAATGCCGTGAAGAGCCTGAAAAACGTAGCAGGTTGTGGCTTCCCAATGAAATCATCCATGTACTTCGTCAGAGCGAGGTAATGAAAGAGCTAAGTGCTGAAAATCATTTATTGTTTTTTGTTGTTGTTATTATTATGGTCTATCTTGTGCAATAACTACTTTGCTCTTTGTTATTAGGCGATGAGTGCAATTCAAAGCATATCCCTCCAATGTCCAACGGGAGACAATGTTGGTCACTCAATTGATAATGACTTCCCAAAAATGGACAGATTGAGGTTGCTCAAGATTTGGAATTTGAAGTGTACCGGAAACATCAGATATCTTTCTAATGAGTTGCAGTATCTTGAATGGCATGAGTGTCCTTTGGTTTCTTTCCCGTCAGATTTTCAACCGGATAAACTTGTGGAAGTTCACATGTATTTCAGCCGCATCGAACAACTATGGAGGGGGGAAAAAGTAAGATCATAATTAATTTTATGCATGTTCGTAACAGTATAACACAGATATTTTAGATTCTGTTTCCATTTATTAGGAAAGATGAAGCAGCTTTTTTGAATTACATAACTAAATATATATGGTCCCTGGTCGTCCTTAGTTACACAATCCATAAAAATTAATATGGCATTCTCATACTGAGATTGGACATTACTCTCACGTCAACCTTTCAGTAATTCTACTAATTCTGTAATTTGGAATCACAAAGGGATGTGTAATTATTATTTTAAATCACGTGATGATCATCTTTGAAATTATACCAGGGATGGAGCATGCTACGACATTTAGATTTGAGTGGTTCACCATACTTGAAGTCGACTCCAGACTTCACTGAGGTTCCAGATCTTGAAAAGTTGGTGCTTCAATTTTGTACGAGCTTGGTGGAGGTTCACCCGTCTCTTGGATCTCTGAAGAAACTGTCTCTTTGAATATGACACATTGCAAGTCTGTTGAGAGCATTCCACCTTTCACTGCCCTTGAATTCCTTCAAATTTAAGGCTTTCATCCTGTTCAGCACTGAAGAAGTTTCCAGAAATTGAAGGAAAATGAAAAGCTTGCTGGAGCTTCATTTGGATGGGACCAGCATTGAGGAATTGCCTCCATCAATTGAACGCTTGACTGGTCTGACCATGTTGAATCTAACAGACTGTAAAAACCTTTTGCATCTACCCAATACCATTGGGTGTTTGACATCTTTGAAAAGTCTCTATCTAGCAGGTTGCTCCAAAATTGATGAGATGCCTGAGAATCTGAGTGGTATTAAATGTCTGGAGAAGCTTTTCATTGGTGGAACTTGCATAAGGGAGTTATCTTTCATGTAGGCATGAAGCATCTGCAGTATCTATCCTGCCGAGGATGTAAATGTTTAGTTTCAGAATCATGGAAAGGTCTGTCTGTATCGAGTTTGATAGAGCTAGACTTGAGTTATTGCAATCTGATCGATGGAGCAATTCTCAATGATCTTAGCAGCCTAATCTCCTTAAAAGGTTGGATTTAAGTGGTAATTGTTTTGTGCAATTACCTGAAAGTATCTCTCAACTCTCAAAGCTCGAGACCCTGGACTTGAGTAATTGCAGACAGCTTCAATTGCTGCCCAAGAAGCTTCCGTTAAGTCTTCAATTCGTGTATGCAAAAGATTGTACTTCACTGACAGATTACCCAAATCAAATCGAAGTATTGACTCCATTGGATTCGGGAGTGACTACCGTCAATTCCCTCAATCTTCAGCACTTGGAGTCTCAGAAATTTCCAGAAGCTGGGTGCTTCCAAGAAATGAAGTGGAATCTCACAGCTGCGTTGAGACATCGGCATACAGATGGCAAACAAGTTGATCATTATTTGCCCCTGAGAAGCCTGTCGCTTCCAATAGAAAAAGAAGTATCTCTCTCTCGTAACAAAAAACAGAGCATATTGTGTTCTATAAATCTATCCTTTTTCTCAACTAGTAGTTAACGATGCTATTGTGTTCTACGTTGCAGTTGCAGATATCTTCCAGTTCAAATTTCACTTCCAACTTCCAAGAGATGAAATTCCAGAGTGGTTCAGCGCTATATCTACCAGAAATCCCATATTAATCCCCATACCTCAAAATCTGACCAATGATAACAAGTGGAAGGGATTTGCCGCGTGTGCTATATTCTCAGTCAAGGGGCATACTGCTCTCTCCCTTATTGAACCGGATCCTGATTTTCTTAATTACTCGTATCAAATCACATTGGAAACTGATGTTGTGCACCTGGAACCATATGTGTTGGAGTGGGATGAATCCCTCCGCCGCTTTGGATCAAGTTCTCATCTGCTTATGATTTTCTATATATCTAGTTTGACATTTCCACAGTGGCGGTTAAATAAATCAACTGTGGTGAGTGCTATGTTTGAAACCACCAATCCATCCATGGTGGTCAAGAAATGTGGAATTCGTCTAGTCTATGAGCAAGATGCTAGATGGTTAGCCAGAATAGTCGGTGGGGATCAAATGATTTGGCAGAATAAAGTTGAGGACGCCTCTGTATTGGCGTCTGGCTGGCTTAGTGAATCTGAGAAATGGTAGAATATTTACTTTTCTGATGCACAACTAGTTAAATATATGCCGCTTTTGTATTTCTATCTGCATACTTTAATGTATTTCCAATTAAATATTGCAGGGAGAAATTCATTCCACCCTTGGAAGAAGAATCCACAGTTATTGTGCAGAGAAAGAACCTCGAGTCTGTTCTTCCAAGATACCTTGAGGTCGATCCATCTATGTTTCTCCTAGCTAGTTTATATGATATCTCTCAAATCTCTAATCTTTGATATCTCTCAAATCTCTATATCTTTGGAATAAAAGAGGTTACTAATTAATTAAATTTTGCATTTTCAATTTTCCAGGCGCTAAACCGTTATCTCTGCAACGTACAAATTTAACCTCAGAGGAAGCCCAGGGTGGTTTGGGTCGATTTGCCCTGATATGATGAGGTCAAATTTGGCCAGAGTGTCAATTGAGCTGCCTCAAAATCTACACAAGAGCAAGAAGTGGATGGGATTTGCAATAATTATCACTTGTAGAGAAGCGGGGCAGACAATGAACAAAGAGACTTCTATTTGGTATTGGTTACACGAACAACTGGGGATGAATCTGCAGGTAGTACGGTGTCCCAAGAACTTATGCACGTCATGCCATTGTCAGAAGAACATCATCAACTTTTGGTTATTTACATGCCGCGGGCACAGATTCCCGAAGCGTTTTCACTCAGACATTAACAACTGCAATGGACTTTTGCATCACTATCGTTAGCCCTCATGTAAAGGTTCAAAGAAGTGGGTTCCGTATTGTGTACCAGGAAGATATACAAGGGTTTGCTGATACAATTATCCAGTGCATGCAGAGGCAAGATTCTCTAAAATCTCACAATAAGTTGGTGGTAGAATGGATACAGTTGATGCAACTGCAAGGTGCCACCATAGAGAGAATGACAGAACGGGGATTCCAGAACCCCACGGGAAAAACAATTTGAATTGCACTTACAAAAATATAGAAATTGGGTCTCTCTCTCTCGCGCACATATGCACAACTTTTGTTATTATTATTATTTCTTCTTTTTTGGCATTTTTATTGACATTTGAACTTATATACAGGACTGGTCTGACCCTCGTCCTGTTTATTGTCACTTCGAGGGAGCTGAAATTTTCAAGTTGAAATGGTTCATGCCTTTCATCAACCAAGGCAACTCTGCAGAAATCCAACTGCCTCTGAATGTGTTCGATGATGATAATTGGTTGGGGTTTGCCGTATGTTCACAGTTGTCCCGCGACCGATATCCAAACATTAGTCATGGCAGTATTGCTCTCAATTCAGAGAAGTTTGGCTTGTTTATCATCTGGACTCTGATGTTGTTGGACGGCTTATTTGATTACAGGATGCAAGCAGAGATTAATATACGAGCCATCAGAATACTATGCTACTAGTTTCCATATATTACCGCGCACTTCGGTTCTTAGTAAGATGTGGAGGCAATGCAAATTGGCCAGGATAACTATGTGGTTTTCTAGCCGCACATGCTCAGCTGTGCATAGTTGTGCCCTTCGTTTACTATTAAGGAGGACGTTGAGCATCTTGTAGAAACACTGACTCTGGCAGAATTACCTTGACATTCTCCAGCATCTGCTGCTGAATCATGGAGAAGCTATAACTTAATTGTGAGTAGCCTTTTGGGTTAGATTAATTTTGTGAGTCGCAATAACTTCTCATTTGGCTTGGCTGAAGTTCCAAATATATATATTTGCATTGGACAGAAGGCAAAAATCTGCAAGCACAAGAGTTTTCTAATGGAGAATGAGATAAAAATGTTGTGATATTTTCTTAAAGCTAGATCATATCTAGTGCTATCTAGTGCT
>CM045498.1:64777441-64984188 GCA_024704745.1 Rosa lucieae
CACTTTAGCTGGTCAAGGATTTTATAGGAGGTCCTCTCGTTAGGTGGTACCCGACGTCAGCGCTGGGTTGACAGTGATGGTCGACGTCGACTTTGTTTGAAGCAACTATGAGGCAAGGTAGGTCGTGGGGTTTGGAGTGCTAGGGGACCCAAATCCGATTGGAGGGTCTGTATTGTATGCATAGGTTTGTTGGTGTGTCTTGGGTGGTGGCGTCTAGGTGTTGCAATGGTGGTGTTCCTTGTTCTGTGGCGATGGTAGATGCGCTCGTAGTGTGCGTGCAATGGACCTGCACATAGAGGCGGAGACTGGGCTTGGGCCTTGGGCTAGGACTTTCCTATGGGCCATGTTAGGCTGTTGCCTTTTTTTTTCCGGCAAATCCCTTCTAATTTTTTGGGAGGAGTTAGTAGCTTTCGGCCCCGTGTATGCACTTTTTGTGTGTTCTTTTTTCCTAGTTAGGTGACAAACTCTGTTTGATTTGTCTAGTCTATCCTAACTGAAGTTCTTCTAGGAGTCTTTTTAGAACAGTTATCTAAGTGTTGTTGTTTGCTTTTCACCAAGCCGAGATCAAACTGTAGGATAATCTGACCTACCTAGGTCGGTGCTAGAAACGATCGGACAAGGTTGCCATTATGCACAAAAACTAGACTTACGGCTTTCTTTTGTTCCTTATTCTCTCACAAACTATATCCAATATGTCCTCCAATATCCATACAGTTGCTTCTTCATGCTTCTCCATCGATGTTTGTGGATGAAAAGAGAGGGATTAAATTTTAATTTTACATAAGGGTAGCATGGGGAGCTGTGATTCCATTTGTTGTGGAAGATGAGATAACAACAGTAAAGCAAGCTATGGGGAGCTGGGTAATGTGGCCAAAAAAAACTGATCATATTTGATGAAAAGGTACATATATTTGTAAATGAACAGCGAGTTTTTATTTTGATATTGTGAGGATTTTCCTATTGGTAACTATCTTGTTTGTTCATTTAGAAAAAAACAAGTGGTAAAGCAAGTAGGAAGCAGAAAAGGAATCATTTTGCGGAAGATGTAGAAGAAGAGTTTGACTTGCAGTCACTTGAATCAAGCTTGCCAGCCGCATTGCAGAAGTTATATGAGTGGGGAAAAGAAGGATTCAAAGATCGGAAAGCTGTTTGCTTTTATAAAGAAGAGCCCGTATTCGGTATTAATGCTAAGAGCTATCTACTTGGCTTGGATGTTAAAAGGCTTGCAAACATGGCGGAAGTAACAGGAAACCATCATAGTGCTGTACATGAGGTAAATTTATTACGGTAACATGAAGTTTAGAACCTTTTTGGTTATTCGTTAGTATGTGATATATGTATGTTCCCTGTGCTTTAGGTACTTATATGATGTGCTAAAAAAGTCCAAAATGGTAGACATGGTTGGTTTCGTTGACCCAGCCTTGACTGGTGAGATAGGGTGTGGGAGTGCAACAACGAGGTCCCGAAGTATAAAAGATCGCCTCATAAGTGCTTCTCCAAACCAGATTTTCTTAGTGCCTTACAATGCATCGTATGTATATGCTTAAACCAAAGCTTTATTATTCATATATTTGCTGCTTTTACATGCACATGGTTATTTTCCTAAAATGATTTTAATGAACTGTAGTGCTCATTGGGTATTAACTGTGATCGATCCGGACAATGACACTGTCTATTTCATGGATCCGTTAAAAAGACGCCTTGGAGGTAACGGAGAATGAAAAGATATTGTTGACACGTAAGTTGCTCAAAAATTACTTGTTCACTGGAAGTTTGTTCAACTATGCTGGTCCTTTCTATTGTTGGTCACCTTATACATTAATTGTTGGTCTTTTCTAATGTTGATCTGCTTATATATAGTGCCATATCAATGTTTAGAGCGGACCGCAACAAGAAAGGATGAGGTTTTCCTCAATGGAAGAACATGGCAGTATGTGTTTGATATATTCATTTACTTTTGAATAATACTTCAGTTAATAATGAGTAATATATGTATATGTTGTTAATTGATGGTGCACGTTGTGTATTTTTGAATGGTATTCCATCACAGCCAAATGACAAACAGTGTGGCTATTTTGTGATGAGATATATGAGGGACATCCATGATACAAACTTGGGTTTTGCAGAAAAGGTAACTGAAGCTTTTCATTTTGAAATAACAAAGTCTGCAGGTTTGCTGTTAGTTTTCAAAGTAGTGCGTACTATAGTTTCAGTTTATCAAATGGCATGGCATGAGTTTAATTTGTGATTTTAAACTATTACAGTGGGGTAGGAGAGCTAACCATGTTTATAGTCAAGTGGAAATTGATGAAGTCCGTAATGAGCTCGCAAGTTATGTGTTGAAGAACATCCTGAAGTTGTAAAGTTTGCAGTTGCTCATGGCCTACACCCTCTGATGTGAAATAGGCAAGAAATGTGTTTTTGTGGTCTGAAGTGATGATTTAAAGTACATTTCTTCACTTATTTTGCCATTGGAGTAGCATATATAGATGTGCTCCTTATTTTGCTATTGGAGTAGCATATACAGATGTGCTCCTTATTTTGCTATTGGAGTAGCATATACAGATACGCTCCTTATTTTGCATTGTGTAATCCATTTAGGTACAATCATGTGGGTTATTATAACAATATTGATCTATATATACATTAATCTAATTACTGTTCATTTGGTAATTACTGATTTTGGGACTGTCGTGTGAAAGCCTACATCTAGCTAATTTTCTATTATCTGAGTTCAAAACAGACAATGGATGCTTACAAGAAAAAAAGTGGTGTGAGTAAAAGTCCGACACACGCACAAAAATAAACAACCGTCGTCTGAAAACAAAACAGACAATGGATGCTTACAAGCAAAAAGAGTGGTGTGAATGAAAGTCCCACAACGCGCACAAAAATAAACAGCCGTCGTCTGAATTCAAAACAGACAATGGATGCTTAAAAGCAAAAAGAGTGGTGTGAATGAAAGTCCCACAACGCGCACAAAAATAAACAACCGTCGTCTGAATTCAAAACAGATAACAGCTTCCTTGTAAAGAGCGTTGTGTGACTTAAACTCACACAACGGCCACAAAATAAAGCGACGTGTAATTTGCAATCACACAACAGCTGCTAAGGGTACCCGTTGTCTGAATAATAGTCACACAACAGCTAATGCTGTCGACAGGCTGCCAACATGCTGTCGACATGCTGCCGAGCCCTTCACACGACGGTTCCCTACAATCGATCTTCATCAGACGGCGCCTTGATAGACGACGCTTTACCTCCATATCAGACGACGGTTTTTAGCCGTCGTCTGATTCAATTTTTGTAGTAGTGAAAAAAAAAAGATTAAAGGAAATGAACAAAAACATAATTTTCAATGTTTCGATATTGATAATAATTTCAGTGAATACATATCATCACAAATAAAAGAACTACGAACGTAAGAATCAATATACTTTGCTGTACAAATTATTTCTATGTATTTGCCATAAAGTATACTCCCTACATTTCCTAGCAAAACAAAAATAATATTAGAAAATCATCAGCCTGCATTAAGAGGAAAACGCCTGAAAGGGATTGAAAACCAGTCTGTTATAAACTAAAGAGTAAGAAAGAGAACTGGGTCAAGTTTCTCACTCAAAACAAAACACACAACACTCTTCCCCCCCCCCCCCCCCCCCAACTTTTCCCGAGTCAAGCAAACCCGTCCTTGGTTTGAGCAGAACGGCGGCAGGCTTTCTTCGGTGGGTGGCTGATCTAACACCGGCGAGATTCCTCGTCAGGGCGAGGTTTGCGTAGGGAGGCGCATGCGAGTCGAGGAGAGATCGGGGTGGAGTCAAGGATCGCGTTGCAGGGTCGGCAGATCCAGATTTCTTCTTACAATCTTCTGGGCTAGGGGACTGCAGCTTGTCGTCGGCGACGAAATTCCGTGCTGCTTCTCAACTCTTTCAATGACTACCAAATTAGATCTTCCTTCTTGTTCTTCTTCTTGTCCTCCTCCTCCATTCTAAACTTCTTCAATGACTACCAGAATAGATCTTCCTTCGTCTTCTTGTCCTCCTCCTCCTCCATTCCGTAAATTGACATACGATGTGTTTCCTCAGTTTCAGAGGTACAGATACCCGCACAAATTTCACAGACCATCTCTATGCTGCTCTCAAACAGAAAGGCATATACACATTTAGAGATGATGAAGAACTTAAGAGAGGGGAGACAATTGCTCCAAGTCTCTTGAAAGCAATTGAAGAGTCCAGATATGTAATTGTGGTGTTTCTCAAATACTACGCCGATTCTGCGTGGTGTTTGGACGAGCTTGCAAAAGTCGCTGAATGCAGGAGAGCCATGGGGCAAACAGTCCTCCCTGTGTTCTATGATGTTAAGCCGTTTGAGGTACGAAGACAAAAAGGTGATCACTTTGAGAAAGCATTTCAGAAGCATCGAGAGCGGTTTAAAGAAGAACCAGGCAAAGTAGAGAGGTGGAAAGATGCTCTTGCTGAAGTAGGCAATATCTCTGGATGGGATCTGAAAGATCGGTAAGCTTTCCATATATCTATACTATGGTTGATCATTTTCGGGATGAACTTTTTTTTATTACGCCAGGTCTCCAGTTGTGATTTCATATGTTTTAATTTAGTGATTGAGAATTCGTTAACCAAAAGCAGAGCTAGTCGGTATTATATCCGTCTCAAAAACTATAAATGCGTAGAACTAAATCAAATTAAATTTCTAATTCTTCTTATTAGAATTTCATAATGAAGAAATAGATTGGCATTATATAATGTTCCACTATCTCTGTCTTTATCTAATTGGTGCTTACTTGCTTTATATCTTATACACATAACATATGTAAGAATATTTCATTACTTTACAGGTACGAATCCAAAGTCATTCACGAAATTGTTGAAAAGATTTTCACCGAGTTAAATCAAATATTCACAATATATGAGGATTTAGTTGGGATGGATTCTCACCTGAATGAAATGCTTTCGTACTTAGACATTGGGTGTCCTGATGTTCGTATCATAGGGATTTGTGGTATGGGTGGTATCGGTAAGACAACTATTGCACAAGTGGTTTTTGAAAGGGTACAGGCCCAGTTTGAAGGTTGCAGCTTTCTTGAGAATGTTAGAGAGGTAATTGAAAAGCAAGGTGCGGTTCATTTACTAGAGCAACTTCTTTCGAATTTGCTGGGAGGTAGTGTAAAATATAATGTACAAGAAACACTAGAATGGGAAAAAATATAATGAGGCAGAGGCTACATTCTAAAATGGTTCTTATCATTCTTGATGATGTGGACCAAGAAGAACAATTGGAAGCATTGTGTGATAGGGAATCGTTTGGTCCAGGAAGTAGAATCATCATAACTTGTAGAGATGAACATTTGCTCAGTGCAGTTGAAGGAGATAAAGTATATAAGGTGAATCCATTAACTGATGCTGAAGCTCTTCAGCTTTTTAGTATGAAAGCCTTCAAGAAGGACCAGCTGGTTGGAGAAAAAATTCTCAAGCTATCCAAAGAATTTTTGAAATATGCTGATGGCCTTCCACTAGCTATTAAAGTTTTGGGTTCTTCTGTTAAGGGTAGAAGAGTAGAGTTATGGTTAAGTACATTGGAAAGACTAAAAAACAATCCTAAAAAAGAAATTATCAATGTTCTAAAAGTTAGTTTTGATGGATTAGAAGAAACTGAAAAAAAAATATTTTTGGACATCGCATGTTTCTTTAAAGGATGGACCATTGCTCATGTAGCAAGGCTACTACAAGGGAGTGGCCATTGCCCGGACATTGATATAGAAGTTCTCGTAGAGAAATCTTTGGTAACTCTGTTTGGAAGAAAATTGTTGATGCATGACTTGGTACAAGAATTGGGTTGGGAAATTGTTCGTCAAGAATGCCGTGAAGAGCCTGGAAAACGTAGCAGGTTGTGGCTTCCTGATGAAATCATCCATGTACTTGGTCGGAGTAAGGTAATGAAATTGTTGGGTGCTGAAACTCATTTATTGTTTTTGCTTTTTTAATTATGGTTATCTTGTGCAATGACTATTTCTTTGCTCTTTGTTATTAGGCGACGAGTGATGTTCAAAGCATATTCCTCCAATGTCCAATAAAAGACGATGTTGTCCACTCAATTGATAATGCCTTGTCAAATATGGACAGATTGAGATTGCTCAAGATTTATAATGTGAACTTTTCCGGAAACATCAGATATCTTTCTAATGAGTTACAGTATCTTGAATGGCATGAATGTCCTTTGGATTCTTTCCCGTCACACTTTCAACCGGATAAACTTGTTGAACTTCAAATGTGTAATAGCCGCATCAAGCAACTATGGAGGGGGAAAAAAGTAAGATCATAATTAATTTTATGCATGTTCATGAAGCTGATATTTTATATTCCATATAGTCTCATTAGTAAAAATGAAGTGGCTTTTTTGAATTACATAACTATAAAGGTCCCTGGCCGGTCGTTCTCAGTTACACACATCCATAAAAATTAATATGGCATTCTCATACTTGGACATTACTTTCACGTCAACGTTTCTGTAATTCTACTATTTTCTGTAATTTGGAATCACAAAGGAATGAGCAATAACTATTTTAAATCACGTGATGATCATCTTTGAAATTATGCCAGGGATGGAGCATGCTATGGCTTATTTATCTGAGTGGTTCACAATACTTGATGTCAACTCCAGACTTCACTGAGGTTCCTGATCTTGTAGCGTTAGTGCTTCAGAATTGCACAAGCTTGGTGGAAGTTCACCCGTCTCTTGGATTTCTGAAGAAACTTCTCTATTTGGATATGACAAATTGCAAGTCTATCGAGAGCCTTCCACCTTTAACTAGCTTGGAATCCCTTGAAAAATTATGGCTTTCACTGTGTTCAGGACTGAAGAAGTTTCCAGAAATTGAAGGAAATATGAAAAGCTTGCTGGAGCTTCATTTGGATGGGACCAGCATTGAGGAATTGCCTCCATCAATTGAACGCTTGACTGGTCTAACCATGTTGGATCTGACAGATTGTAAAAACCTTTTGCATCTTCCCAATACCATTCGGTGCTTGACATCTCTGAAAAGTCTCTATCTAACAGGTTGCTCCAAAATTGATGAGATACCTGAGAATCTGAATGGTATGAAATGTCTGGAGACGCTTGCAATTGGTGGAACTTCCATAAGGGAGTTATCTTTCATTGCAGGCATGAAGAATCTACAGTATCTATCCTGCCGAGGATGTAAATGTCTAGTTTCAGAATCATGCAAAGGCCTGGCTTCGCTATCGAATTTGATACAGCTAGACTTGAGTTATTGCAATCTGATGGATGGAGCATTTCTCAATGATTTTAGCAGCCTAATCTCCTTAAAAAATTTAGATTTAAGAGGTAATTGCTTTGTGCGATTACCTGAGAGTATCTCTCAACTCTCAAAGCTCGAGACTCTGGACTTGAGTAATTGCAGACAGCTTCAATTGGTGCCCAAGAAGCTTCCGTTTAGTCTTCAAACTGTGTATGCAGCAGAATGTACTTCACTGAAGGATTACCCAAATCAAATCAAAGTATTGATGTCACGGCAGTCAGGAGTGACTATTGTCCATTCCCTCAATTCTTCAGCACTTGGAGTCCCACAAAGTTCCAGCGAGTTTTGCTTTTCAACAAATGTGGGGGAATCTAAAGGCCTGCAGGCAACTCTAGCGTTTGGAAAACTAGTACTCTCTCTCTCTCTCTCTCTCTCTCTCTCTCTCACTCTCTCATAACAAAAACAGAGCATATATCTATAAATTTATCCTCTCTCTTACTACTAATGCTTTTGTGTTACGTTGCAGATATATTCCCGGACAGAATTCGCTTCAGTATATCCTAGAGATGAAATTCCAGAGTGGTTCAGCACTATATCTACCAGAAATCCCATATCAATCTCGATACCTCAAAATCTGGCCGATGATAACAAGTGGCAGGGATTTGCCACATGTGTTATATTCTCAGCCAAGGGGCATACTGATATCTCCCTTATTGAACCGGATCCTGATTTTCTTAATTACTCGTATCAATTCACATTGGAAACTGATGTTGTGCGTCTGGAACCGCATATGTTCGAGGGGTATGAAGCACCCCACCAATTAAGATCAAGTTCTCATATGCTTATGATTTTCTATAAGTCTCGTTCGATAGTTCCACAGTGGGAGTTAAATCAATCAACTGTGGTGAGAGCTATATTTGAAACCACCAATCCATCCATGGTGGTCCAGAAATGTGGAATTCGTCTAGTCTATGACCAAGATGCTGAATGGTATTCCAGAATAGGCCTGTTTGATTACCCGATTTCGCTGAATGAAGTTGAGGAGGCCGCCTCTGTACGGGAGTCTACCTGGCTTAGTCAATCTTTGGAATGGTATAATATATTTAATTTTCTGATGCACAACTAGTTAAATGCCGCTTTTGTATTTCTATCTGCTTGCTTTAATGTATTTCCAATTAAATATTGCAGGGAAAAATTCATTCCACCCTTGGAAGAAGAATCGACACTTGTGCTGAGAAAGAATATTGAGTCTGTTCTTCCAAGATACCTTGAGGTTGATCTGTGTTTCTGTCTAGTTAGTTTATATGACATCTCTCTAATCTCTGGTCTCTATCTTTGAAATAAAAGAAGTTACTAATTATTTAAATTTCGCATTTTCAATCAATATTGCAGGCACTAAACCGTTATTGTGCAACTTACAAATTTAACCTCAGAGGAAGCCCAGGGTGGTTTGAGTCGCTTACCTCTGTTAATACAAGGTTAAATGAGACCGAAGTGTCAATCAAGCTGCCTCAAAATCTACACAAGAGCAAGAAGTGGATGGGATTTGCAATATACGCATCACTTGTAGAGGAAGTGGGGCAGACAATGAAAGAGGACAACTATCGGGTACATTTTACACTAACAACTGGGGGTAAATCTCGTAAGATGATGTCCCGAGAACTTGAGCACGTCAAGCCATTGTCAGAAGAACATCATCAACTATTGGTTATTTACATACCGCAGGCACAGATTCCCGAAGCGTTGTTCACCCAGACATTAACAACTGCAATGAACTTTTACATCAAGATTAGGGATAGCTCTCATGTAAATATTCAAAGATGTGGGTTCCGTATTGTGTATCAGGAAGATATACAAGGGTTTGCTGATACAATTATCCGGTGCATGCAGAGGGAAGATTCTCTTGAATTTCATGATAAGTTGGTGGTAGAAGAATGGATACAATTGACACAATTGCAAGGTGCCCATTTAGAGAGCATGACAGAACGAGATTCCAGAACCCCACTGGAAAAATACTTTGAATTGTGCTCACGAAAATATAGAAATTGGGTCTCTCGCTCTCACATATACATAATTTTTACTATTACTATTGTTATTATTTCTTCTTCTTTTTTGGCCTTTTTATTGACATTCGAACTTATATCTACAGGACTGGTCTGACCCTCGTCCTGCTTATTGTTTCTTCGAGGGAGCTGAAATTTTCAGGTCGATATGGTTCATGCCTTTCATCAACCAAGGCAACTCTGCAGAAATCCAACTGCCTCTGAATGTATTCGATGATGATAATTGGTTGGGGTTTGCCGTATGTTTTCAGTTGTCCACCGACCAATATCCAAACATTAGTGTTGGCAGTACTGCTCCTGATTCAGAGGATGTTATTATTAGTTGCCATTTGGACTCTGATGTTGCCTGGCAGCGCTTATTTGATTACCAGTTTGAATCAGGTTTAAAGATTCAAGAGCCATGGGAATGCATTGTGACTTGCTTCTGTTATATACCGCGCACTAGAGTTTGTAGTAAGGTTTGGAGGCAATGCAAATTGGCAAGGATAACTATATTGTTGTCTAGCCAACGCTTAGCAGTGTATCGTTGTGCCCTTCGTCTACTATTTAAGGAGGACATTGAATATCTTGTAGAAGCACTGACCCTCCCCGAATTACCTTGAACATCCCCCAGCATCTGCTGCTCAATCATGGCATGGAGAAGGTAACTTGTGAGTAGCATTTTTGCTTGGATTAATTTTGTAAGTCGCAATAACTCCTCATTTGGCTTGGCTGAAGTTCTGATATATATTTGCATTGACAGGAGGCAAAGGTCTGCAAGCAAGAGTTTCCTAATGGAGAATCATTTCCTTACTCTGATGATTGTTACTTAATAAGTCATATCGATATCTTGTTTGTTACACTTCTGCGCAACACTTGTGTTTGAATAGCATCAAATTCCTCCTACATAGCTTGTTCCCATTTTGGATTTCTAGTTGCAGCTCTGTAATTTGAAGGTTCAATATCATCACAGATATCAGCTATACATGTAAAGCCAGAGTAGAATGCATAGTGATCGTAGCTTTTGATCGACACTGAAGCAAAGTAGCATCTGAAATCATCAAAAGGTTTCTTCTTGACTATCCCAGCTTTGGATCTGGTGATCATATAGTTTGTTTTTGCATTAGCAGAATGATGGGATAACACGGGTTGAACATCCTGCACATTTGCGGTGTATTCTGTAGTCTCATGAACCGCAGTTGAGTTGGTATTTTGTTGGATAGGTAAAATGGCCTCCAATTGGCCTGGAGTAAGGACAAGCAACTCTGTATTGTCACATTCAGGAGCAGAAGCAGATGATGAAGGAGAACTTGTTGCAGATATGAAGAGAGGTCGGAGAAAAAAGATGAAATTGTGTTATAATGAATTTGTGTAGTAGTTCTGGATTGCACAAGTAGTGGTGTAAGAATTAGATGAATCATGAATGGGAATGAACAACAGAGGTTTCTTTGCATATCCTCAACTATTCCTTGAAAGGGAAGACGGTCCTCTTCTCTTGCCTATGTTTATTTTCTATCCAGATTTTTCTTCGTTATACCCGGTTTATCTGGGAAATGTCTGAGGAGTTTCTTCGTTGAAACAAATGATGATTTGGTGGTATCATCTGCGCTCGAGAAACAATTCATTTGTTCTAAGTTTACACCTAAAGAGAAACCATTTGCTTTTGAATGACCTCTATCTTTATTTTGTCTAGTAATATCAGAAACGCCCCATCTTACTTTCAACCTCTGCTTCTTTTTCAATCTCTCTTACTAGATTTCAAGCATGTCATCCAAAACTCAAATTCAATGCACAAAAAACTCTCCAACTTTCATGCCTCGTCTTATTATATCCCAACTCTCAGTTTGCAATGCTTTTGAATGAACCATTTTTGGAGCTTCATTTTCGTGTCTCCAGTAAATGAGGCTGTTCTTGTAGAATATTCTGTAAATATTTACTTTTCTTGTATGTGTAGATTACGTTTTCTGTATAATTGTAGATCTTTTCCTATTAGGATTACACTTGTATCTCTATATAAACCTCCTACTTGGAGATGAATAATATATTGAAACATTCCAAACACATCGAATTCTTATTTTCTACTTGATATCAGAGCATGCTCAATACCTGCACTGTATTCCTCTGAAACCCGAAACCTGAATTTCTACCTGATCACATTGATTTTCCCCACCATCCCAAGGCTATTTCTAAACTGCCATCCCAAGGCTATTTCAACCTTGAACACCGTAGCACAGCAGCACCACGTGGCTATTTCCACCTTGAACACCGTAGCACAGCAGCACCACGTGGCTATTTCAACCTTGAACACCGTAGCACAGCAGCACCACGTGGGTAGCTGCTACGCCTACATCACTCCACCGAAATTGCTGCACCTCCTTTGATTAAGTACTAGCCGACAAAACCTTGTTGCATACCTCTTTTTTTTGGTCACGTACAGATTGTTAGTTCTTTGCTCAATGGAAGACAACGCTGCCACTCTTGCACTCCACAACATACCTCCAATCATCAATTATTATCATACCACCGCTCAAGATAATTCGGCGTTTCCAACTGGCGTTGCCTTGAATGAATCCAACTATACCATATGGGCACCTCTTATGAAGATGAGGATTGGAGCACGAGGAAAGGTCGGCTACCTCACTGGGGCCAGAGCTGCACTAGAGGCGAACTCGGCTGAATTTGAAGTTTGGGCCACAGACAATGAAAAAGTGAAGAGTTGGCTCATTGATTCTATGGAGCCATCACTCATGAATCGGTATATCCGACTCCCAACTGCCAAAGATGTTTGGGAAGCTGTTGAGAAGACCTTCTATGATGATTATGATGAAATCAGGGTTTTTGAATTAAACAAAAAGTGCTTTGGAGGGAAACAGAATGGCCAGACTCTTCCTACCTACTACAATGAATTGGTGGGAATGTTTCAGGAGATTGATCAGCGTATGGCCTCTCAAAATAACACTGTGGCTGCAGTTGTTCAAGAAACTACTGCCATGGCAAGGATGCGAGTTCACATGTTTCTTAGTGGACTCGATTCAGAGTATGATCAAGTCTGTGGTGAGATTCTGCGCAAAGACCCCAAAATTCGACTTGGAGCAAAGTTATGCCTATGTTCGGAAGGTGCATTCTGAGAGACAGGCAATGGGACATGCCTCTGGGTCCTCTATCATGGTGGTAATTACACAACAAACTTATATACTCAGCTAATTAGCTTTGTGGTGAAGCAACTGTTCCGCTTGCAAGGACGGAGGGTTGGAGGAATACGATGGGTTGCCTAGGTGCCTAACTTGTAGGCCGGGCAGGTGGTTTGTTATTTAAAAAAAAAATAATAATAAACTTAATTAGCTTAAGCTCGCCTATTGATGTAGAACGCCTTGCAGAAAAATTCGAAGAGCAGCTTGAGAAACGCATTGATAAACAACGTCGTAAGCAAGCATAAGTTTCCTATAATTCTTAGGTTTATTTTCCTTATCGGCTTAGCATACATTTACTATTTCAATAAGGACTTCCAGTCCAGCAAGTTTGTTATTTCCTAGTTCTAAAATAAATAGGATTATGAGTTAGGGCCTATATAAGGCACCCTCTACGTTGTATTAGGCATTCAACAATTCAATAGCAATTCAGTTTTCCCAAGAGATTTATCTCTCTCATTGTCCTATATTCGGTTTGACGCTTGTCTACCGACTTCAGTTATCATTCTTACAGCTTTCACTGCATTAGTTGGCATCAGAGCATGGTTTCGCCTGTATTGATGGCAGACGACGAAGCAAGAGTTAATATCACAACACTCGCCGATGCTAGTCGGGAGATTACTACTATGAAACAAGATATTGGGAATTTTCGTCAAGACACCAACAGGAATTTGGCAAATTTAACAAATCTTGTGGATCAATTGGCGAATAACGTTCAGCAGCTTACAGTGGCAGTGCGAGCCGAAGGAGTTGCCCGAGGCCAACACCGTCGGCAAGAGCGAAACTACGATTCTGAGGAAGAAGACGAAAGGGGCCCACCAAACAATCAACAACAAAACCGCCAAGAAGAAAATTATAGAATGAAAGCTGACATATCTTTCTTCTATGGAAACTTACAGATAGAAGAATTTCTTGATTGGCTTTCTGAAGTGGATAGGTTTTTCAGTTTAATGGATATCCCAGAAAACAAGCAAGTAAAGACAGTTGCTTGGAAGCTAAAAAGCACAGCTGCCTGTTGGTGGGATGATTTGCACGAGTCACGAATTCGACAAGGAAAAGAGCCTGTCAGAACATGGCGGAAGATGAAAACCCTTCTCAGAGGACGTTTCTTACCTCGAGATTATGAGCAGACTTTGTTTGAGAAGTACTACGACTGTGCTCAGCAAAATCGATCTGTATTTGACTATAACCATGAATTTATGCGACTTAGCGAGCGCAACAGATTGGAAGAAAGGGAAACTCAGAAAGTTGCAAGGTATCTGCATGGTTTGAAGCCGGAAATCCGAGACAAGATAGGGTTGCAAGTGATATGGACTCTAGCAGAAGCCATGAACCTAGCATTAAAAGCAGAAACCTTACTAGCAAAAACTAAAGTCAGTCAACAGACTACCATGGGCTATCGTAAAAATTGGGCCGAGTCATCTACTTCAAAGGGGTTGCAAATTAAAGAACCTTTGAGGGAGCAGCACATTAGAACAGAAACAATTGGTGAAAACAGAGGAAAGAATACTGTTCCGTTTCGAAAACAAGGGCAACCAGGTGGTTTAGGAGATTATGCCAAACCAAGGGGTGAAAAGTGTGATCGATGCGGTATTCCTGGTCATACTTCTGATAAATGTACTCAACGAAAAGGATTGCATTATGTGGAGGAATATGAAGATGATGAAGAGCAGAATGGAGTTGCAACTACTGAAATCGAAGACCGAGATTTTGATGATATCCCACCGTTTCTAATTTGCCAACGACTTTTGTTAACAAAGCAAGGACCGGAAACTCAAAGGCATAACATATTTCGCTCTAAGTGTATCATTGGAGGCATGGCATGCAATCTAATCATTGACACTGGCAGTTGCGAAAACTTTGTGTCTAAGAAGGTGGTTGACTGTTTTAAGCTTCCAACAACAAAGCATCCGACTCCTTATTCTGTGGGTTGGATTAAAAAGGGGCCTGCAGAGCCTGTGACAGAAACTTGCAGAGTTCCTATAATTATAGGACCATACAAGGACGATGTCATATGTGATGTTATAGATATGGATGCCTCACATATTTTACTTGGAAGACCGTGGCAGTATGATGTAAAAGTTGGATTTGATGGCTATAAAAATATCTACAGTTTTGTTTGGGATAAAAACAAAATTGTTTTGAAGCCTACTAGCCCACATGGGAACAAAATTGTTGAGAAACTGGAGGCAACAAACTTTCTCACTCTATCAAGGTCAGAACGTGAAATGGAAGTTGAAATTAAGGAAGCACTAGCTTGTTGTCCTATTGTGATGAAAGGTATCTTGACCACTGGACACGAATTAAAGGAGACACAAATTCCAGCAAAGGTTCAGCCTATAATTCGTGCTTTCCAAAAGTTGGTGTCAGAAGACTTGCCGGATGAACTACCACCTATGAGAAACATTCAACATCGAATTGATTTAATTCCTGGAGCTAGCTTGCCCAATCTTCCTCACTACCGCATGAGTCCGAAAGAGAATGAAATCTTGAGGGAGAAAATTGAAGACTTACTACGAAAAGGGTTTATTCGCGAAAGCATAAGTCCTTGTGCAGTGCCTGTATTGTTGGTACCAAAGAAAGATGGCAGCTGGCGTATGTGTGTTGATAGTAGAGCCATTAATAAGATCACCATCAGGTACAGATTTCCAATTCCGCGCTTAGAAGACATGCTTGACGTTCTGGGGGGGGGGTCTAAGTTTTTCTCTAAAATTGATTTGCGGAGTGGATACCACCAAATTCGAATTAGACCCGGAGATGAATGGAAGACAGCTTTCAAGAGCAAGGATGGTCTGTATGAGTGGCTGGTAATGCCGTTTGGGCTATCCAATGCCCCAAGTACTTTTATGTATCTTATGAATCAAGTGTTACGCCCATTTATTGGTACGTTCGTGGTCGTCTACTTTAATGATATTCTCATATATAGTAGGTCCGAGGAAGAACACCTAGATCATCTAAGACAAGTCCTTGAAGTTTTACAAGAGAATCAATTATACATCAATTTGACGAAGTGTACCTTCCTCACCGACAAGTTATTATTCTTGGGTTATGTTGTCAGCTCCGAAGGAATCCATGTTGATGAAGACAAAGTCAAAGCAATTAGGGAATGGCCTACTCCAAAAACTGTTAATGATGTGCGAAGTTTTCATGGATTAGCAACTTTTTATCGACGATTTGTTCCAAATTTCAGTACCATTACGGCACCTCTTACCGAGTGTTTAAAGAAAGGAAAATTTCAATGGGGAGAAGAGCAAGAGAAAAGTTTTGCCTTGATCAAGCAAAAATTGTGCACTGCTCCGGTATTGGCCTTACCAAATTTTGATAAAGTTTTTGAGGTAGAGTGTGATGCTTGTGGAGTAGGAGTTGGTGCTGTCTTATCTCAAGAACGGAAGCCGATAGCATATTTCAGTGAAAAGCTCAGCGAAGCTCGACAAAAGTGGAGTACCTATGATCAAGAATTCTATGCCGTGGTTCGAGCGTTGAAGCAATGGGAGCATTACTTAGTGCAACGAGAATTTGTTCTCTACACCGATCACCAAGCTTTGAAGTACATTAATAGCCAAAAGAGTGTAAGTAAGATGCATGTTCGTTGGGCTACTTTTTTACAAAAATTTCCTTTCGTGATTAAGCACAAATCCGGGACCTTAAATCGTGTGGCCGATGCATTAAGTCGAAGAAGCCAATTACTGGTTACTTTGTCTCACGAAGTTATAGGGTTTGAATTTTTGAAGGAGTTATATGAGGAGGATGATGATTTCAAAGAAATTTGGGGCAAGTGCATGAAACAAGAGCCATGCAGTGACTTTTTTGTGAATGAAGGATATCTTTTTAGAGGCAATAAATTTTGTATACCACAATCATCACTAAGAGAGATGTTAGTACGTGATATGCATAGGGGAGGGCTAAGTGGTCATCTTGGAAGAGACAAGACAATTGCAAGCTTGGAAGAAAGATATTATTGGCCCCAATTAAAGAAAGATGTTGGCAACATTATTCGAAAGTGCTATATTTGTCAAGCCTCAAAAGGGCAAACACAAAACACTGGTCTTTATATGCCTCTACCGGTTCCTAACGGCATTTGGGAAGATCTTAGCATGGACTTCATTCTTGGGTTACCTCGCACACAACGTGGGGTCGACTCCGTCTTCGTGGTGGTTGATAGGTTTTCTAAAATGGCACACTTCATCCCTTGCAGAAAGACCTCTGACGCTTCTCACATTGCCAAGTTGTTTTTTCGAGAAGTTGTTCGTTTGCATGGAGTACCTCATAGTATCACCTCCGATCGAGATACCAAGTTTCTGAGTCACTTTTGGATTACCTTGTGGAAGATGTTTGGAACTTCTCTTAACCGTAGTAGCACTGCTCACCCACAAACCGATGGTCAAACCGAGGTTACGAATCGAACCTTAGGAAATATGATTCGGAGTACTTGTGGAGATAAACCGAAGCAATGGGACTATGTCTTGCCACAAGTTGAGTTTGCCTACAACAATTCCATACATCGATCCATTGGAAGGACTCCGTTTTCTGTGGTATATGTCTCTCCGCCAAAGCATGTTGTAGACTTAACAAATATTCCAAAAGACAAAGGCTTTAGTGTGGCAGCAGAATCTATGGCTAAAGAAGTGCATGGAGTTCACGAAGAGGTCAAGAAGAAGCTAGAATCAAGCAATGCAAAATATAAGGCCCATGCAGATTCTCATAGACGAGAGAAAGTATTCACAGAAGGAGATTATGTTATGATCTACTTGCGCAAAGAAAGGTTTCCCGTTGGCACTTATAACAAGCTTCAACCTCGCAAGTATGGTCCGTACAAAGTGCTACGAAAGATAAATGATAATGCGCCTTGCAGAAAAATTCGAAGAGCAGCTTGAGAAACGCATTGATAAACAACGTGGTAAGCAAGCATAAGTTTCCTATAATTCTTAGGTTTATTTTCCTTATCGGCTTAGCATACATTTACTATTTCAATAAGGACTTCCAGTCCAGCAAGTTTGTTATTTCCTAGTTCTAAAATAAATAGGATTATGAGTTAGGGCCTATATAAGGCACCCTCTACGTTGTATTAGGCATTCAACAATTCAATAGCAATTCAGTTTTCCCAAGAGATTTATCTCTCTCATTGTCCTATATTCGGTTTGACGCTTGTCTACCGACTTCAGTTATCATTCTTACAGCTTTCATTGCATTACCTATATATATGGATGACAACCCACCAGTTTTTGAAGTCAAAATCTAATGAATTAAGTTGCCCAATCAATAAGCCGAGCATGTAAATAGGAAATAAAAAAGAATATGATAGCACACAAAGAAATTTATGTACATGGAGGTAAAAAAAAAAAAAAGGTTAAAGGAAGGGACAATGATAAAATAGGTCATTTTAAAGTGTCTTATTATAATTTAGATATCACAAATGTCTCCATGATAATTAAGGTCACCTCTTAACAGTCTGCCACTAAAGTTAAGCTTAATTATGAAAGCTGCCACCGACCGCTGTCTCTCTCTCCCTCTCTGCCTCTCACGTGGCCGGCTCTTTTCTCCGCAGCAATCATTTTGTGTGACATTTTCTCATTTTTCGATTTTCATTTTCCAGTCTCTACAGATCTAATTCCCTTCAAGTTTCCGACGAAACCCTAAGAGACATGTTCCGATTAAAGCAGGAGAAGATCCGAAAGTGAATTTGATACTCGAATCTGTTTTCTCTCTCTCAATCGGCGAATTCTGATTACAACTGGAGGAGTTGTAAATTGCTCCACATGGCCGACGTCTTACTCTAATTCAGGAGAGGGTGCTCCGAAACCTGGCGGACAAGCTAGTTCTACGAGAAGCGCAAGAATACCGCTCTCTCTCTCTCTCTGTGTGTCTGTGAAGCCCTACCCTTCGTTTCTCTCCCAGCTATGGAAGACCTTCACCCTCACTTTGTGGATCTCGACGATGTAGAGCTACAAGAAGAGGACAAAGCCTTAGAAGAACATTCCTTCCTCGGCGACGTTGAAGACTCGGAAGAAAAAGAAGAAGAACCAAACGCCCAAACCGATCCCAATTTAGCTCCATTTTGCTGGCCAAATCAAGAAAGATGACTACGATTCGGAGATTTTGCTGCAATTATCTGCTTCGTTTAACTTCGGTCAATCTCGACTACCTCACTGAAACTGTAAGTGTCTTTCCGTTTCTTGTTGATTAGATTTCTGATCACTGTTGCAGTGTTTCGCTCTCTCAACCTGCTGTTTCTGAGAGTTCTACAACCACTATAAAGTAATCCTTTCCTTTATTTACTATCTTACTGCCAAATTCATACATGTTCCTTCTTATATTTAGTTACATTGTAGATGATATTGGTTAAATTGAACAATTTCATCTGGGAAGGTTGATATTAAATTTATTGGTCACACTCATATTTGAATATATAGATTGCAGTTGGATTACATTTGTATTCAGGTTGATTGAATTGAATTTGAATTCTCCATTTGTAGGACTCATGGTGTATGGAGTCCAGCCGATAGGTTCTATTCACCTGGGGAATTATCTCGATGCCATGCGAAACTGGATTACATTACACGTAGCACCAAATTGTCTGCTTTAGAAATAGTTAATTGAATCTGATATGTTTAGATTGTTAGCTAATATGCAATATGGTATCTATTGCTTGCAGAATACATACAAAACTCTCTTTTTCATTGTGAACCTCCCTGCGATGTGTTTTTGGTTTGTTGACTCATCTTTCAATTTATGATGTGATACTTTTTTTTCACCTTCCATTATTGCCTGTGCATGTAATACCCATAGATAGATTAGAGTAGAATCATTTGCTTATAAGATTCATTGACTTGTTGTTTGTAACATATGCTGTTGTATACACGAAAGTAATTGTGGACTGCTGATGTTCTCGTTTGGTTCTCTTTCAATAATAAATATTTGTGGCCATAGTGTTCAATTAGAACATTGATGCTGGTCTGATCAATAGCACAGAACATGTCTTTTTATCTTTTTATCTTTTTTTTTTTTTTGGTGTGGGCCTATAAATATATGAATACATAGATAAATAAATAGGCTCATAGTTTGTCTTGCAATGCTTGGAAATGAATTTAGTTACGATTTTTTTATTAGCGTTTTAAAGTTTTCATTTTACTTGTGACATGTTCTTGTTTTGTGGGATATGTGCTAATTGTAGAACTAGGTGTCAAATTTGTTGTCATTGGCCAAGTCATTAACCAAGTCACTGGAAATTACATGTCATTTGCCATGTTACTGACTAAGTCACTGACCAGGTAACTGTTAATCTCATGTCTCTGTTATAAACATGTCACTTTAATTGTGTGCGCAATGGATCGAGCAAGGAGGGCAAAAACGTTGGTAGCAAACGTTCCTAGCTAAGTTACTGGCCACATGTCACTGGCTATGTCATTGGTCAAGTTACTATTAGACTCAAATCACCGACAAAGTCATTGACCATGTCACTAGCCAAGTGGCATGTCACTTTCCATGTCATTGTTATACACGTCACTGACCATGTCACTTACAATGTATGTAACTGACCATGTAACTGATTATGTAACTGATCATGTCACTTATAATGTATGTAGCTGACCATGTAACTGATTATGTAACTGATCATGTCACTTCCAATGTATGTGACTGACCATGTCATTGACCAAGTAACTGTCAGTAGCCAAGTCACTGTTAATCACATGTCACTAACTAAGTAACTGACCATGTCACTAACTAAGTAATTGAACATGTCACTGACCAAGTAACTGTCAGTAGCCAAGTTACAAGTTAATAGCCAAGTCACTGTTAATCACATGTCACTAACTAAGTAACTGACCATGTCACTGACCAAGTAACTGTCAATAGCCAAGTCACAAATTAATAGCCAAGTCATTGTTAATCACATGTCACTAACTAAGTAACTGACCATGTCACCACCAATCACATCTCACTTTCCAAGTCACTGTCAATCACGGCACTTGCCAAGTCACTGTTAGATCCATATCACTGGCCAGGTCGCATTGCATGTTACTGGTCATGTTACTATTATACACAAAGTCACTGGCTATGTTACTGGCCCTGTCACAGTCATGACCGTGTCACCGATCATGTAACTGTCAAAGTCACTGACTAAGTCACTATCAATCACATGTCACTTGCCAAATCACTTTTAATCACATGTCACTTGCCAGGTCACTGGTTATGTTACTGGCCATGTCACATTCATGATAACAGAGGGAAGAAAGCAACTATAAGAGGTATTAAAATGGACAAACGAAACAATAGATATTATTGGAAAGACTACAAGAGGGCTTAATGCAAATCAAAGAAGGCTTGATTGCGAAAATCATAACTATACTCCTCTGATTTAACAAATATACATACAAAAACCAGAACAAGTAGGAAAAAGACTGCTAGATTTTCAGTCAAAACCATATACCACAACATTGGCTTATAGATAGTGAAATGACAAACTTTTTAAAACAAAATCTAGAAAAATCTGAATCACAATAGTTTCTCATGATATAGTTATTTGCGGTGGCCATTGCTTCAAGATCATTTTCTTGAGAGAATAGGCGCATCATAAGCTCCTGTAGATTTGCCAACTTCTCAGCAGAATATGCCAAGTCCAAGTCCACTTTTGTCAAAACTTTCATAGAACTCTCCAACTCTTGAGCGCTGGATTCACTAACTGACATCCATTGATGTGTGTAGCCTATCTCCAACTTTGGACTGCTAACATTAACATCACAGATAGCTTAGTCTTCTACCCAAAAGCTCGGTAGTACTTATCTCTTCTAAGACTCTACAATGTTCCAAAAAGAAAAGGGTGGGAATTTGCCTCAAAGTTCAGTTCTTGGTGGTACATACTATCAATCCATATAATTGCCACCAAATATAGAATTCAAATAACTAACTACTGCAACAATGTCTGACATGAATGTAGACTAAAATCAAAGGTGAAACTATACAACTCAATGAAATACTATCATCACTCACATCAAAGGAATGCCAGTCCATTATATTGTGAAATGATAGGGGCACAGGCAAGAGCTACTCTCATTCTCCATGCTCCAGAAAATGTTTTAGTTACTTTTTGCTGCATCTCTGGAGAGTAACTAAGACCCTGTAAAATTCCTCGTCAGTAATAATCAGAAAATAATAAGTTGAAATTCCATACATCATGCACCCAAATGATAAGCACATGTCCATAACATCTTATCCAAATTTGTTTGAGCAACATGATTCACTGCCAGCAGGCAGCATTGTTGTTTCATAGTATTTGGTAGGCTAGGCAATTTATTTCTCTCATCATTCTTAACTTCAGTATAAAGCAACACTTTCTCTGAGAAAGTGTTCTTTGCATGACAACAATAAACTTGTAGCATTCCACCAACTAAAAAACCAAACCTTTGTAATTTTAACTACTGGATTGTTATAAAAATTAAATGATATGCAGTTTTGCTAACAGACTCAATGTTACATGTACTTTCATACATGAATGTGTTTTTGTGATTCCAACTTGCCAACATTCTAGGAATATCATAAAACAAGCTAGCCTCATCAAATGGGTACGTGAACTTCTGGAGTTGATGCATCTAAATTTTGAGAGTAGTCCTTTATTTTTTACTGTTTACACACACTACTTGAAGAATACTAAAAACAAAAGCCAAACCAGTAGGAACAAAGCCATCTGAAAGGCAGGCCAAAGCAGTAGGAACAAAATCTCTCAGAAATACCTGCAAGCCAAACCAGTAAAACAGCTAGGTTTCTCACTTCGTAAACGTTTCACGTGTAGCTACTCTGATCCATTAGTAATGCCTAACAAGTTCAACAATAAAACATGATAAAGGATGCAAGAAACAGTGCACAAATGAGGAAATTCAAACTCAAGGCTGCGAGTGAACAAATGAGGCATGGAATATTATGACTAAGGTATCATGGATACAATTAATGAATCAAATTTAATACATTGATCTTTTCACACGTATAGAGAACTACTGTAACGCCCCAAGCTGCACCTCACCAGCTTAAGCACGTCACAGTGCCGCGAGACTCTAAAACATAAACCGAACGCTCGATTTACATTCTAGAGAACCGCTAGGCATTTTGTTTGAAAAACTTTTTGTAAAACACAGCGGAAGCTACAAATATTTTTGAGGTGAAAACTTGAATTGCTAGCAACTACTTTGTTTGTTCAGAACTTGGATAAAGACGTACACGGGGTACGGATTTCAATGAAAGAGAATCCAACTGAGTTTAACTCGAGGCTAGATAATAACAAGCTCCGAAGCATAAAGTTTGAGAAATAAGATCTAGCACAACTCCAGACAAGGGTTTACCTAACTCGTTATGCACACCCAGCTCCGTCTGCTAATGTCCCGTCACCAGTGCACAGTACCTGCATTCATACTGTTGTAGGGGTGAGCTTTCGTCCTCGCTGCTCAACAGGAACTCTAACTCGACTAGGTTTGAAAATCAACAGATAAATGTTTGGAGCTCCAGTATGAACACATGCTTTAAACCAAATATTTAAAGGAACGACAAACTTTAATGTTTTTCAACTTGAAAACCGATGCATGATGCTTAAATAAATACGGCGCCAAATCCAAGCATTACCTGATGGCCGGTCCCATAGACCCACTAGCTACACGACCTTACCTCAATTTAATTTATCACCAGGTAAGCGTAGCGAGAGCGTCCGCTACCTAGCTACACACACGGATCGGGTCGTCATTGCGATCGCTCACCGTCCGACCAGTGTAACTAACCCTCCGGAGGTTTTGGGGATCGAACCCAAGGAAGTCAGAGCCACCCTTCGCTCTCAAGCCATCACATTTCTCACATGGTTTGGTTAGTATGCATTGCATTTGAACATGACCAAACCATACCAACTAACATGCATCATTTAATAACAATATAAGAAAATCACTAACCGAGGAGAGTCCTGAATCCCTACCTTGATTCCGATGCTTTCTCTCACGTACTCTGAGAGTCGCAAACCTTCTGTTCCTCGGGTAACTGGAGTCCTAGATTCCGACATTTCGACCGTTAAATATCTATTGAACAATTATATGAAATATCGACGATTAATAAATCGTCTAAACCAACTGTTCCTGGTTGGACCAGGAGTTAACCACGATTTGACCAACCTTTCCTAGTTTGACCAGGATTGACCAATTGTAATAGGTTCGATAATTAACCCAAACTACCGAACATTTTACTTAAATCACGATATCGACCATATATATTAGGTGCACCCAAATTTTATCACGGCCACCCAATATATACACATTTCTTTTCTTTACTCACTATCATTTTTACAAAATGCTTATGCAAACCAATGTTATAACAAATTCCCAACTTCATGAACAAATGAATTCGAGTATCCTTAACAATTTCGTCACATAGTAATCGGAATTACTATGGACACCCAACCAAGCTTATTCCATTCTCAATTAAGGTGTGCCCAAAATACTAAGGACACCCAAGATCATAACTTCCATTTCCTTGACAATTCACTTGATAAACCATAATAAAAATACCAGAATAGTAACTCACAACAACTTAATAAACTAACACACAACCAAGGTAATCTGAGCTCTACCACAACTCCACAGTTCATTTCATATACAAACAATCGATTCCAATCCAGAGTTTCAGTACCAGCAACAGATAAACCAACTCAAGCTACCAACTTTGGATTTGCATGACAATAACCAAACTTCAATTCAAGATTTTGAATTATACCTTCACAACCCAACTCGGTTTTTCGGAATTCCTAGCTGAACTGGGCTAATGATGAACTCAGGATTTTGATGCCAATAACCCAGCAAGTCTCTTGATTTCTGGTCCACCAACGCAGCCAAGATGAAAACCAAGCCCAGCATGACCGGAAAAACTACCGGCGTCGAGGAACACGGCAAACTCAAAATCAAACCCAGAAACGAAATCGTTAACACGAGGTCAAAATCAAAATCTAATTATACTGGGGTGTAGAGCTTGATGAGGAGATGAAGTTTCATACCAACTATAGCCCAGATGGTGGCCGGAATCGCCGGAACTCGCCGGAGGAGTCTCCGAGCTTCCAATCGTTGTTTCTCCGTTCATCGTCGATGCATGGACAATCTAAGGATGCAGGGAGGTAGGCGACGCAGAGACGAGGGAAAGGTAGCTGTGCGCGGTCGTGGGGTGGCCGGACGTCGTCCCTCCTCTCAGGTTTCTCTCTCAGGCCGTGCTGCGTCTCGGGTCAGAGCACCGAGTTCTCCCTCTCTCTCGATTCTTCTGGTTCTTCCCACTAACAAAACTCATGTATATAGCTTGACCAATTAATGATGGGCGGCTAGGATGAAGCGGTGGATAGATCAATGGCTGGGAAGAAGCGGTGGCTGGATGGATGGCCACGATCGCACAGTTGGTTTTTCTTTTATTTTTCTGAAATCCCATAACTTCGAAAAATCATTATAAATAGCTCGATTACTCGAAAAATTCCCCGAAAATTTCCACGAACTCGTCGGGTCGTGTACTTTATTATCCCACTCCTAGATTGAGGATTTAACTTTATGAAAATTTCTGAAAATTCCCTCGAGCATATTGACACTCATCGAGATCGTTAAATAATTTCGCGTACGATCTCCATTAAGCTCGACACACTTTTCCGGGGCTCACAGTTCCACCCCCCTTAAATAAATTTCGTCCTCGAAATTTCATGATTGGTCAAACTGTGAATAATACTTTACTTTTCATGTCGGACTCCAGTACCTGTAACATTTCTAGTTTCTAATTTCTTGTGGTACAACTTGACTATTTCTAGTCACACATATCAACACCGGAGCTAATATTTCTCTTTACCAAGTGTTCCTCATTTATCACCAACAGGATACACTTCGCCCCGTTTAGTTTTCACTTTTCTGTACCCACAAGACTTTTTGTTAGAACAACTGGACTGAATGATTAACAATCTCATTACTCTCCTCATAACAATACCATACTTGGCATTTTCACAAACAATTCATGTCTATACCAAATAAAACTGGGTAACTACCAACCCTGTTAACCCAACACAATACTGCCACAGCCGGCATCTAGTAGATGATTCACATCTCCATCCAATTCCCGCTTATTACAAGCACACAATTATCCGGGAATTTGGACTGAACAAGAGACATACGCAACCACCTGTAGGTTAAATCACGACTATCCATGGGTAAAATTATGTTCCCATTGCGGAACCTAAGTCAACTATGAGAGCAAGTCGACGTCGTCGCCGCGAGTCGTAGCTTCTGGCGACCATTAACGTCCAATGGAATACACTCTCTGTTAACAGTTCATTGATCGTCATTAGCATGGAATTCGTGATTCATCGTGGAAGACATATATGTCCTCAAAAGGACAATCATACGCGAAGCTGGCTGAGTATCCGTCTTTTCTAGTCAAGCTATACAAGAAAAGCACGACGGAACCTAACAGCCGATTTCCAAAAGCTATTCCACGAATTTCCACGTGACAACACTTGACGAATTTTCTCGTAGTGCACCCGAGTTCGTTACGTATTCGTTTATGACCGCCATCTCGGCTAACGCATCCATTCCACGAACTCGAAAGCGAAGCACTCCTTCCAACCACGCAGAAGATATGCGTCGTGTTACCAACATCGAATCATGTTGCCCTACCTGCAACAGCCACGTGCCAACTGATCTTTGGACACTAGTTCAACGAACTGATGATCAGTCTTGAAAATGAGATTTAACAAGTGCTTCCGTCACTATCCGACGAAATTCGAGGATCACCGTCAAAGGTTTATCTCTTGAAGACTGAAGGCTCACACGCTTCCACACATAGCACAGCGTTGATCTCGAAAGCATTGCCAAAATTAGAGGAGCTGATGGTTAAACAACCATGAACAACACTCATAACATACTTGATGTCAAAACACCTTTCTAGTCTACACATTGTCAAGACCCTGTTAAGCCAAATAGCTAAGTACACACAATTCGCGTTTCTAATGGTGATGACGCAAGCTTTCTGCCCTTCATTCTTCACACATCTCTTTCTCGACCTTCGGTTGCCAATCGTCTAGTAGTGTAGTGAATATCCTCCCTTACTACAGTTTACGTTGAACTTGACTTATATGGATAAGCAACCGAAAACAATGCTCAAAACTTCGTTTTGCAAATTTCCTAAGAAAAGGAATTTGAGCTCTAGGAAATTCCAAATGATTTCCAATACCACAACTGTAAACTTCCAAGAAGGGAAGAGAAAGGAAGTGAAAATTTTTACCAAAACAACTTGCAGAAGAGTTTCCAAGTTTTCCTTTCTCGTAAAGCAGATTTGGAAAAATTACCACGACTTCATGTCCAGTCGAAAAGAAATGAAATTTTCCAGATCATTGGCCAAGATGCCAAACACTGTTATGTTAAAATTTTCAAAATTTCGGAGCTTTGGAAGTTGACTAAATTTGGCTTCAAAGTAGCTTTGAAGAAAGAACAACAAAACCACATAATTGTACTTCCGACTTCGGAATTTACGTTGAGAGTCAAATGTCTCACCTTTGGGTGAAGTTTGTTGGAATTGAAAACAATTTCGAAATACTTTTGCAACCTGAACCCACAAAGCACAAGATTTTTCTAAACCTTGGAAACAACTCAAATGGATAAGTTTCAACGTTGAACTATCATGATTTCAACCAACCAGAACTTTAATGAGGTTGGAGAATCATAAAACAACAACAACCAAAACAAGGGAATACAAGTCAACGTAACTATTAGCAAGGAAGAAATACTCGCAGTCCTTCTAGGATTCTTACCAGTAATACGTATTGTTGTAGACGGCCAGAATCCCAGAGAGTCATCTGCCCTTCCTAGAAAAACATCTTACTTCATGACCTTCCATTGTTGACTTTGGCAATTGGTGGAGCTCCGAACGAACTCAACCACACAATAGTTAACACACGTCGATATCGACCAAATTTGTCGATACCTTGAGTCGAACCATTTGGTCCACGGAACAAAGTAGCCTTGTTTCCTCGTACGTACGCCAATCTCGACGTCCAAAAACTCGAGTCAACTATAGCCATAATTGACACGGAGTTTCTGCCGCACATACAAGTGAGTCGAAGGAACATAATTCAAGAAGTCGCCATAGAGGTCGCACAGTGACACACGCTTCTTCTCCTTCTTCCCTGATGATACGCTTCCGGCTCATGCTGAATACGCATTAACTTGCTAAAGCATTCCCGGGGAGGTCTACACACTTTAAAGTATAACATAGGGTGACCTTAGTCAAACCTATAAATTTTCTAATCGCATAGCTTCCTCGGCTACCCCAAAGCAACACCTTATATAGTACCACTCGCCGAACCCATGCTTTCAAATTTTACAATCCCAAAATTCCACAAGCAACGTCAAATGGCGAGTACTAAAGCACAATTAAATCCCTCTTACCTAAGTTCGAAGTCGACATATCCCAGCGAGGAATTTCATTCCGCTGTTCAGTAGATTAAGTAGCTGAAGACCCACTTTTCCTTGACTCATACCTCTGAGGCACGAGAAGCATCAACGAGTTGCGTTCGACAGGGTCTTTTAGGAATAATGATTCAAATTCCTCGAGAGTTGTCAAATGACATTTCAAGTCTAACATGAGAGCAACAATCAACATCACTCAGACAACTAAAAGAAAAGAAATTCACAAGACAGTTGTCCAAACATCCACTATGCTTATAGGGACCCAAAGTTTGTCGTTCACGTACCTTTTCCTTTTTACTTTTACCTCATACTGGGCCCACATAATCTTTGTCGCAGTCTGTGCACTGTGGAGGAGCTTTGGGTGGCAATACTTGTTCAAATTCAAAGAACAAATAAAAAGATGAACAGTAACTGGACTTGATAAAGATTACAAGACAGATGCAACATCGAGTCCTACCAACAATATTTCAATGAACAGGATTCATGTGAAGGTGCACAATTTGAAAGTGAATCCATGAATCCATAAACCAATTCGACATAATGTATAAACATATAACAGTTGGACTTGAAAAGACTTTAAAACAAATTACAACAATCGAGTCTGTGGAAGAAATCAAGTGAACTAGACTCGACAAGATATCCAAAGAAGAATCCATTACCAAGTCCAACAGTCATAGCAACAAGCACAACTTCAACAGACCGGATTCACTGAACCAAGCAATGGCAAGCACAAGTTCAATTACAAAGACAAGTCGGAACATAAGTCAACCTTTTGAAGAAGGGATAATGATTTTCGGATTAAGGGAGTCAAAGCAAGAACAACAATAATTCCGACTAACAACAAGTCAAAGTTTTAGAGAATAATTCTAGAGTCATTTATTTATCGCAAGTAGTATTCAATAATTAACAACTTTCAACCGCGATATACATTAGGGGGATCCGGTGGCCAGTCGGGCCCTAAACCGCGTGAAGAGTTGTAATTATATGAACACACACTAGCAACAATCCTGTCTCACTACGAAGGAGTGAACCGGAATTTCATGGTAAAGAAATTCCTAAAATCTCCCACGTAACCGGAAATCAAGACTCTAGACAAACTTCGAAAAACTGTTTAAATTAGTACAAGGTTTTGTTCCAAAAACCTCAAATGTAAACACCCACGTTAAAGTTAAACAACGATTTTTCCGCTAAAACTTCCCTTTTTCAGTCAAAAGCGTCTTTCCGACAAAACACGTTTCAAAGTCGGTACGGGTTTAAGCACAGAAATAGTAAACACCGAAAACCAAAACTTTTAAACAGTAACGGGAAGTCAAACCTGTTCAAATGTTAGGTAGTAATTCTAACAACTTTTCAAGTCAAAGGTTCCGACTTCCGAAACACGTTCTTGAACAACCATTTCCCAAGTCAACTTTTTACCAGAACTTGGAAATTTTCACAAGCCAACAGAAACTTTTTCCGGTATCAGAGGTTTTTAAGTCGTTGAAATCGAAGGCTCAGAAGCATTGCTCTGATACCACTTTCTGTAACGCCCCAAGCTGCACCTCACCAGCTTAAGCACGTCACAGTGCCGCGAGACTCTAAAACATAAACCGAACGCTCGATTTACATTCTAGAGAACCGCTAGGCATTTTGTTTGAAAAACTTTTTGTAAAACACAGCGGAAGCTACAAATATTTTTGAGGTGAAAACTTGAATTGCTAGCAACTACTTTGTTTGTTCAGAACTTGGATAAAGACGTACACGGGGTACGGATTTCAATGAAAGAGAATCCAACTGAGTTTAACTCGAGGCTAGATAATAACAAGCTCCGAAGCATAAAGTTTGAGAAATAAGATCTAGCACAACTCCAGACAAGGGTTTACCGAACTCGTTATGCACACCCAGCTCCGTCTGCTAATGTCCCGTCACCAGTGCACAGTACCTGCATTCATACTGTTGTAGGGGTGAGCTTTCGTCCTCGCTGCTCAACAGGAACTCTAACTCGACTAGGTTTGAAAATCAACAGATAAATGTTTGGAGCTCCAGTATGATGCTTTAAACCAAATATTTAAAGGAACAACAAACTTTAATGTTTTTCAACTTGAAAACCGATGCATGATGCTTAAATAAATACGGAATCCAAGCATTACCTGATGGCCGGTCCCATAGACCCACTAGCTACACGACCTTACCTCAATTTAATTTATCACCAGGTAAGCGTAGCGAGAGCGTCCGCTACCTAGCTACACACACGGATCGGGTCGTCATTGCGATCGCTCACCGTCCGACCAGTGTAACTAACCCTCCGGAGGTTTTGGGGATCGAACCCAAGGAAGTCAGAGCCACCCTTCGCTCTCAAGCCATCACATTTCTCACATGGTTTGGTTAGTATGCATTGCATTTGAACATGACCAAACCATACCAACTAACATGCATCATTTAATAACAATATAAGAAAATCACTAACCGAGGAGAGTCCTGAATCCCTACCTTGATTCCGATGCTTTCTCTCACGTACTCTGAGAGTCGCAAACCTTCTGTTCCTCGGGTAACTGAAGTCCTAGATTCCGACATTTCGACCGTTAAATATCTATTGAACAATTATATGAAATATCGACGATTAATAAATCGTCTAAACCAACTGTTCCTGGTTGGACCAGGAGTTAACCACGATTTGACCAACCTTTCCTAGTTTGACCAGGATTGACCAATTGTAATAGGTTCGATAATTAACCCAAACTACCGAACATTTTACTTAAATCACGATATCGACCATATATATTAGGTGCACCCAAATTTTATCACGGCCACCCAATATATACACATTTCTTTTCTTTACTCACTATCATTTTTACAAAATGCTTATGCAAACCAATGTTATAACAAATTCCCAACTTCATGAACAAATGAATTCGAGTATCCTTAACAATTTCGTCACATAGTAATCGGAATTACTATGGACACCCAACCAAGCTTATTCCATTCTCAATTAAGGTGTGCCCAAAATACTAAGGACACCCAAGATCATAACTTCCATTTCCTTGACAATTCACTTGATAAACCATAATAAAAATACCAGAATAGTAACTCACAACAACTTAACAAACTAACACACAACCAAGGTAATCTGAGCTCTACCACAACTCCACAGTTCATTTCATATACAAACAATCGATTCCAATCCAGAGTTTCAGTACCAGCAACAGATAAACCAACTCAAGCTACCAACTTCGGATTTGCATGACAATAACCAAACTTCAATTCAAGATTTTGAATTATACCTTCACAACCCAACTCGGTTTTTCGGAATTCCTAGCTGAACTGGGCTAATGATGAACTCAGGATTTTGATGCCAATAACCCAGCAAGTCTCTTGATTTCTGGTCCACCAACGCAGCCAAGATGAAAACCAAGCCCAGCATGACCGGAAAAACTACCGGCGTCGAGGAACACGGCAAACTCAAAATCAAACCCAGAAACGGTCAAAATCAAAATCTAATTATACTGGGGTGTAGAGCTTGACGAGGAGATGAAGTTTCATACCAACTATAGCCCAGATGGTGGCCGGAATCGCCGGAACTCGCCGGAGGAGTCTCCGAGCTTCCAATCGTTGTTTCTCCGTTCATCGTCGATGCATGGACAATCTAAGGATGCAGGGAGGTAGGCGACGCAGAGACGAGGGAAAGGTAGCTGTGCGCCGTCGTGGGGTGGCCGGACGTCGTCCCTCCTCTCAGGTTTCTCTCTCGGGCCGTGCTGCGTCTCGGGTCAGAGCACCGAGTTCTCCTCTCTCTCGATTCTTCTGGTTCTTCCCACTAACAAAACTCATGTATATAGCTTGACCAATTAATGATGGGCGGCTAGGATGAAGCGGTGGGTAGATCAATGGCTGGGAAGAAGCGGTGGCATCGCACAGTTGGTTTTTCTTTTATTTTTCTGAAATCCCATAACTTCGAAAAATCGTTATAAATAGCTCGATTACTCGAAAAATTCCCCGAAAATTTCCACGAACTCGTCGGGTCGTGTACTTTATTATCCCACTCCTAGATTGAGGATTTAACTTTATGAAAATTTCTGAAAATTCCCTCGAGCATATTGACACTCATCGAGATCGTTAAATAATTTCGCGTACGATCTCCATTAAGCTCGACACACTTTTCCGGGGCTCACAACTACTAAATAACTGATTCTAACCCCCAAATAGTTCTTGATGTACAAGCACTTCACAATGTACAACAAGTTGGAGAATTAATAACATTTGCCATCATAGAACTAATAGGATTACTTGCTCAAATTTAGTTCTATCAAGAAAGCATGCATATCATCAATGGAACCATACATAAACATTCAGCATGGAAACTAAGAAAATAGATAGAAACATGTAGGAACCATTATCACAGGGATTTCCATATTAGAGACCAAAATAAGGCAAGAAAAACAAGTATCATTTGCTAAAAAGCAAGAAGAGAAGGAACCATTACCTGTACCTGATTGTAATTAAGAGCCTCCGCCGTTGTAAGAGAAGAAACAAATTAGCCAAGGAATGAGTTAACCGCCAAAACCAATAAACTGCGGCTCTATAACATCGGCAGCCATCTCCAGATTAAGCCAAACCCTATTAGCACAGCAGCAAAGAGCAAATTCGATTTTGATATCTAAAAATCAAACGAATCAATCGCAGTTGAATCGAAGAAGAAAAGAGTCTCTGAACCTATTTCCGAATCAAAATCCAGTGATTAACACAACAAATGCGCTTGCCGGTGGAGGCGGTGACAACCGGCGAGGGTTTCTGCTCGTCGAAATTCGGCTTCGTCGGCACAGTCCCGGGAACGCTTCTCTTGGGGTCTTGGCTCATTTCGCGGTCTCCTGCTTCTGATTGTGGATAACAAATCAGAGGCGCTACTGTAAAAGCAGATATCGGCTTCGTCGTCAGTGATGAAAACGAAGAGATCGGAGTAAGCTCCGGTGCGAGAGAGGTCATCCGGTAGGGAACCGCTTCTGGAGGTCTGTATCTTTGTGGAGGAGAAGAGATGGAGAGAGCTGCCTTTAAGGGCAGAATGGGAATCAATAAAAGTAAAAACTGACATTTTTTAACATCTCCTCATTATTCATAAGGACTAAATTAATATTATTAACAAATTATTATGGACCTTTTTATCAAGTATGAAACTAGATGACATTTTTATCATTTCACACTCTAATATGACCTTTTCCATCATTTCCCTAATAAAAAAACTACAAACGTAAGAATCAATATATTTGCGGTACAAATTTTATTTCTATGTATTTGCCATAAAGTATACTCCTTACATTTCCTAGCAACAAAACAAAAATAATATGAGAAAATCAGCATGCATTAAGAGGAAAACGCACCAGCAAATACTATATTAAGACTAAGCAATAAAAAGATTGAACGGCGGCAGGCTTTCTTCGGTGGGTGGCTGATCTAACACCGGCGAGATTCCTCGACAGGGCAGATCCAGATTTCTTCTTACAATCTTCTGGGCTAGGGGACTGCAGCTTGTCATCGGCGACGAAATTCCGTGCTGCTTCTCAACTCTTTCAATGACTGCCAAATTAGATCTTCCTTCTTCTTCTTCTTCTTCTTGTCCTCCTCCTTGTAAATTGACATACGATGTGTTCCTCAGTTTCAGAGGTACAGATACCCGCACAAATTTCACAGACCATCTTTATGCCGCTCTCAAACAGAAAGGCATATACACATTTAGAGATGATGAAGAACTTAACAGAGGGGAAACAATTGCTCCAAGTCTCTTGAAAGCAATTGAAGAGTCCAGATATGTAATTGTGGTGTTTTCTCAAAATTACGCCGATTCTGCGTGGTGTTTGGATGAGCTTGCAAAAGTCGCTGAATGCAGGAGAGCCATGGGGCAAACAGTCCTCCCTGTGTTCTATGATGTTAAGCCGTTTGAGGTACGAAGGCAAAAAGGTGATCACTTTGAGAAAGCATTTCAGAAGCATCGAGAGCGGTGTAAAGAAGAACCAGGCAAAGTAGAGAGGTGGAAAGATGCTCTTGCTGAAGTAGGCAATATCTCTGGATGGGATCTGAAAGATCGGTAAGCTTTCCATATATCTATACTACAGTTGATAATTTTCGGGATGAACTTTTTTTATTACGCCAGGTCTCCAGTTGTGATTTCATATGTTTTAATTTAGTGATTGAGAATTCATTAACCAAAAGCAGAGCTAGTCCGTATTACATCTGTCTCAAAAACTATAAATGCGTAGAACTGAAATTAAATTTCTAATTCTACTAATTAGAATTTCATAATGAAGAAATAGATTGGCATTATATAATGTTCCACTGTCTTCATCTTTATCTAATTGTTGCTTACTTACTTTATATCTTATACACATAATATATGTAAGATTATTTCATTACTTTACAGGTACCAATCCCAAGTCATTCAAGAAATTGTTGAAAAGATTTTCACCGAGTTAAATCAAATATTCACAATATATGAGGATTTAGTTGGGATGGATTCTCACCTGAATGAAATGCTTTCGTACTTAGACATTGGGTGTCCTGATGTTCGTATCATAGGGATTTGTGGTATGGGTGGTATCGGTAAGACAACTATTGCACAAGTGGTTTTTGAAAGGGTACAGGCCCAGTTTGAAGGTTGCAGCTTTCTTGAGAATGTTAGAGAGGTAATTGAAAAGCAAGGTGCGGTTCATTTACAAGAGCAACTTCTTTCGAATTTGCTGGGAGGTAGTGTAAAATATAATGTACAGAACACTAGAATGGGAAAAAATATAATGAGGCAGAGGCTACATTCTAAAATGGTTCTTATCATTCTTGATGATGTGGACCAGGAAGAACAATTGGAAGCATTGTGTGATAGGGAATCGTTTGGTCCAGGAAGTAGAATCATCATAACTTGTAGAGATGAACATTTGCTCAGTGCAGTTGAAGGAGACAAAGTATATAAGGTGAATCAATTAAGTGATGCTGAAGCTCTTCAGCTTTTCAGTATGAAAGCCTTCAAGAAAGACCAGCAGGTTGGGAAAGATTTTCTCATGCTATCCAAGAAATTTTTGAAATATGCTGATGGCCTTCCACTAGCTATTAAAGTTTTGGGCTCCTCTGTTCGTGGTAGAAGAGTAGAGTTATGGTTAAGTTCATTGGATAGACTAAAAAACAATCCTCAAAAAGGGATTATTGATGTTCTTAAAGTTAGTTTTGATGGACTAGAAGAAACCGAAAAAAAAATGTTTTTGGACATCGCATGTTTCTTTAAAGGAGTCTATAGAGAGCATATAACAAGAATACTACTAGGTAGTGACCACTGTCCGGACATTGATATAGAAGTTCTCATAGAGAAATCTTTGGTAACTCCATTTGGAAGAAGATTGGGGATGCATGACTTGGTACAACAAATGGGTTGGGAAATTGTACGTCAAGAATGCCGTGAAGAGCCTGGAAAACGTAGCAGGTGGTGGCTTCCCGATGAAATCATCCATGTACTTGGTCGGAGTAAGGTAATGAAATAACCGAGTGCTGAACTCATTAATTGCTTTTTTTTTTTTATTATGGTGTATCTTGTGCAATAACTAATTCTTTGCTCTTTGTTATAAGGCCACGAGTGCAGTTCAAAGCATAATCCTCGAATGTCCAACAAAAGACATTGTTGTTCACTCAATTGATAATGCTTTCTCAAATATGGATAGATTGCGATTGCTCAAGATTCGGAATGTGAAGCTTTCTGGAAACATCAGATATCTTTCTAATGAGTTACAGTATCTTGAATGGCATGATTGTCCTTTGGATTCTTTCCCGTCAGACTTCCAACCTGATAAACTTGTGGAACTTAACATGCATTATAGCCGAATCAAACAACTATGGAGGGGAAAAAAAGTAAGATCATAATTAATTTTATGCATGTTCATCAAGCTGATAGTTTAGACTTATTAGGAAAGATGAAGTAGGTAGATTTTTTGAATTACATAACTAATATATTAAGGTCCCTGGTCGTCCTCAGTTACACACATCCGTAAAAATTAATATGGCATTCTCATACTGAGATTGGACATTACTCTCACGTCAACCTTTCTGTAATTTTACTAATTTCTGTAATTTGGAATTACAAAGAAATGTGTAATAACTATTTTAAATCACGTGATGATCATCTTTGAAATTATGCCAGGGATGGAGCATGCTACGGCTTATTAATCTGAGTGGTTCACAATACTTGATGTCGACTCCAGACTTCACTGGGACTCCTGATCTTGAAGAGCTGGTGCTTGAAAATTGCACAAGCTTGGTGGTGGTTCACCCGTCTCTTGGATTTCTGAAGAAACTCTTCTTTTTGAATATGAAAAATTGCAAGTCTATTGAGACCCTTCCACCTTTCACTAGCTTGGAATCCCTTGAAAACTTATGGCTTTCACTCTGTTCAGGACTGAAGAAGCTTCCAGAAATTGAAGGAAATATGAAAAGCTTGCTGGTGCTTCATTTGGACGGGACCAGCATTGAGGAATTGCCTCCATCAATTGAACGCTTGACTGGTCTGACTATGTTGAATCTAACGGACTGTAAAAACCTTTTGCATCTTCCCAAAACCATTGGGTGCTTGACATCTTTGAAAAGTCTCCATCTAACAGGTTGCTCCAAAATTGATGAGATACCAGGGAATCTGAATGGTATGAAATCTCTGGAGATGCTTACAATTGGTGGAACTTCCGTAAGGGAGTTATCTTTCATTGTAGGCATGAAGAATCTACAGTATCTATCCTGCCGAGGATGTAAATGTCTAGTTTCAGAATCATTTAAAGAGATGGCTTCGTTATCGAATTTGATAGGGCTAGACTTGAGTTATTGCAATCTGATGGATGGAGCAATTCTCAATGATTTTAGCAGCCTAATCTCCTTAAGAAGGTTAGATTTAAGTGGTAATTGCTTTGCGCGATTACCTGAAAGTATCTCTCAACTCTCAAAGCTCGAGACTCTCAGCTTGAGAAACTGCAGACAGCTTCAATTGCTGCCCAAGAAGCTTCCGTTAAGTCTTGGAGGCGTGAATGCACAAGATTGTACTTCACTGACGGATTACCCAAATCAAATCAAAACATTGAATTCATTGGAGTCAGGCGTGACCATTGTCAATTCCCTAAATTCTTCAGCACTTGGAGTCTCACAAAGTCCCACATGCTTTATTTCAAGAACAAGAAATGAGTGGGGATCTGCGGACCTGCGTGTCACATATGAGGATATGGAGGGGAAACAAGTTTATCATTTGCCAGTGACATCTCTAAAACAAGTAGTATCTCTCTCTCTCATAATAAAAACAGACCATATATCTATAAATCTATCGTTTTTCTCATACTACTAGTTAACGATGCTTTTGTGTCTACGTTGCAGATGCCTTTCATTTCAGAATTCAGTGACGTACGTCCTAGAGATGAAATTCCAGAGTGGTTCAGCACTTTATCTACCAGGAATCCCATATCAATCTCGATACCTCAAAATCTGGCCAATGATAACAAGTGGAAGGGATTTGCCGCGTGTGCTATATTCTCAGTCAATGGGCATACTGCTCTCTCCGTTATTAAACCGGATCCTGATTTTTCTAATTACTCGTATCAAATCACATTGGAAACCGATGTTGTGGTGGAACCATATGTGTTGGAGGGAGAGACCTTCTCCTCCCCCCATCTGGAATTAGGATCAAGTTCTCATCTGCTTGTGATTTTCTATATATCTAGTTTGAAGTTTCCACAGCGGGGGTTAAATCAATCAACTATGGTGAGAGCTATATTTGAAACCACCAATCCATCCATGGTGGTCCAGAAATGTGGAATTCGTCTAGTCTATGAGCAAGATGCTGGATGGCATTCCAGAATAGACGAGGGGGGTGATTTGATTTGTCTGAATGAAGTTGAGGACGCCGCCTCTGTATTGGAGTCTGGCTGGGTTAGTGAATCTGATCAATGGTATATTCTGATCCACAACTAGTTAAATGCCGCTTTTGTATTTCTATCTATGTACTTTAATGCATTTTCAATTAAATATTGCAGGGAGAAATTCATTCCACCATTGGAAGAAGAATCCACACTTATTCTGAGAAAGAACTTTGAGTCTGTTCTTCCAAGATATCTTGAGGTTGATCCATCTGTGTTTCTCTCCAGCTAGTTTATATGATATCTCTCTAATCTCTATATCTTTGAAAGAAAAGAGGTTACTAATTAATTAAATTTTGCATTTTCAATATTCCAGGCACTAAACCGTTATTCTACATGGTACAAATTTAACCTCAGAGGAAGACCAGGATGGTTTCATGAGTCATTTACCTTTGATACGAGGTCAAATTTTTGCAGTGTATTAATCGAGCTGCCTCAAAATCTACACAAGAGCAAGAAGTGGATGGGATTTGCAATATGCGCATCACTTGTAGAGGAAGTGGGGCAGACAGAGAAAAATGACAACTATCGGGTACATGTTGAACTAAGAACTGGGGATAAAGGCAGGGTTGTGGCCCAAGTACTTAAGCACGTCAGGCCATTGTCAGAAGAACATCATCAACTATTGATTATTTACATACCGCGGGCAGAGATTCCCGAAGTGTTGCTCACTCAGACAATAACATCTGCAATGTACTTTTCCATCAGTGATAGCGCTCATGTAAAGGTTCAAAAATGTGGGTTCCGTATTGTGTACCAGGAAGATATGCAAGGATTTGCTGATACAATTTTTCGGTGCATGCAAAAGGAAGATTCTCTTAAATCTTCTCTTAAATCTCACAATAAGTTTATGGTAGAAGAATGGATAAAGTTGATACGATTGCAAGGTGCCCATTTAGAGAGAATGACAGAACGGGATTCCAGAACCCCACGGGAAAAATACTTTGAATTGCTCTCAAGAAAATATAGAAATTGGGTCTCTCCCTCGCGCACACATACATAATTTTTATTGTTATATTTCTCCTTTTTCGGCCTTTTATTGACATTTGAACCTCTATATGCAGGATTGGTTTGGCCCACGTTCTGTTTCTTGTCACTTCGAGGGAGCTAAAATTTTCAAGTGGAAAAGGTTCATGCCTTTCATCAACCAAGGCAACTCTGCAGAAATCCAACTGCCTCTGAATTTGTTCGATGATGATAATTGGTTGGGGTTTGCCGCATGTTGTCAATTGTCCCACAACCAACATCCAAACATTAGTCTTGGCAGTACTGCTCCTGATTCAGAGGATGTTATGTTTGCTTGCCGTCTGGACTCTGATGTTGCTTGGCGGGGCTTATTTGATGACACCATGCATTTAAGTTTAAAGATTCAAGAGCCATCGGTGGTCAATACGACTTTGTTCTTTTATACACGGCGCACTAGGCTTAGTAAGGTTTGGAAGCAATGTAAATTGGCCAGGATAACTATGTTCTCTAGCCCATGCTTAGCGGTGCATAGTTGTGCCCTTCGTCTACTATTTAAGGAGGACGTTCTCTATTTAAGGAGGACGTTGAACATCTTGTAGAAACACTGACCCTCGCCGAATTACCTTGAACATCCCCCAGCATCTGTGAAGGAGAAAAAGGTGATCGAAATCATAAATTTGTGAAGGTGTAGATGTGGATTGCACAAGTAGTGGTGTAAGAACAGGGAGTTAGATGAATGTGACTGAACAACAGATACTGTGGTATGATCTGCACTTGAGAAGCAATTCATTTGTTTTAAGTCTAAGTTTGTTTTTGAATGACCTCTATCTTTATTTTGTTTAGTAATATCAGAAACGCGCTATCTTACTCTCAACGTCTTCTTCTTTTTCAATCTCTCTTACCTGATTTCATGCATGTCATCCAAAACTCAAATTCAATGCACAGAAAACTATCGAACTTTCATGTCTGGTCTTATTATATCCAAACTCTCATATTGCAATGCTTCTGAAGGAACAGTTTTCCCCGACTGCGATGCTTCAACATTTGAGAGAGATATTCATCAAGTAAAGAAATATGAAAGTTAAAAGTAGGGGTCATCATGGGCCGGGTTAGGGCCGGCCCTACCCTAAATTTTAGGGCTTAGGGTCGGGCCGGGGCGGGTCTAGTCAAAGTCAACAAAATTTAGGACCGGATAGGGTCGGGCTGGGGCTTAAATATGCTAACTCTTACCCGCCGGAAAAACCCGATCCGTTAGGGCCGAAAGGGCCGGGTCGGGCCGGCCCTCAAATAGGGCCAAATAGGGCCGAAATGGGCCAAAAAGGGCCTTATTTTGTTTAACAAAAAAAAAGACATTATTTTTTTTCTTTTCAAAATATGGCTTAATGGTATATATTGGTGATAAAAGACTCATTGTTTTTTATTGAACATATTTTATATTCATATAATACTTGTAACTTATAACATTTATTAATATTACTTAAGGTGGTTATATTCAATTAACTATCTATATAAATCTCCCAATATTAATTGTTGTGTAACAAAGAAAATAGAAATTAAAGAAAACAAAACTTATGAAATCAATTACAAAGAAAGATAAATTGCATACTATAGAAAAAAGAGAAACGTAATTAAAAAATAGAAAAAAAATTATGGCTTATTCGGGCGGGTCAAAAATTTCGAAATGGAAATTGATCAATCTGACAATGCTCATGGAGGGTAACAAGCCTAATAAACTAGTTATACTACATTACAAGGCATATAAGGATTATGTGCGATCCAAAAATTTTGAAATGAAAATCGACCAATCTGAAAATTCTCATATGTTTATACAACATTGATAGGTATTGTGTAAAGAAATTAGGCCGATCTACCGTGAATAAGGCGTCCAACGTAGCGGTCAACGCTTTGCACAAGCAAACTTCCCTAAGGGGAGTGGCACCATGCACGGACAAACGTTACGGAATTTTGACATCCGTAAGTAGACCCCCTACCCATGAGAGTGTGGGAGCTGAAAGATCGAAAAAAGTGAATTGCCAAGGACCAGTTAAGAGCATATTTGTTTTATGTTCTATTTAAGGTATTGAGTTGACCAGGTAGATCGAGGTCCAACCGAAGGCGGAAATTGCTGAAATTTCTACCACTAACATATATTCATATGAAAACAACATCCAGCGGTTCATTTTAAAAAATTCCATTTCGTTCTCCATTTTGCTCATGGAGGGTAACAAGCCTAATAAACTAGTTATACTACATTACAAGGCATATAAGGACTATGGGCGATCCAAAAATTTTGAAATGAAAATCGACCAATCTGAAAATTCTCATATGTTTATACAACATTGATAGGTATTGTGTAAAGAAATTAGGCTGATCTGCCGTGAATAAGGCGTCCAATGTAGCGGTCAACGCTTTGCACAAGCAAACTTCCCTAAGGGGAGCGACACCATGCGCGGACAAACGTTGCGGAATTTTGACATCCGTAAGTAGACCCCCTACCCATGAGAGTGTGGGAGATGAAAAATCGAAAAAAGTGAATTGCCAAGGACCGGTTAAGAGCATATTTGTTTTATGTTCTATTTAGGGTATTGAGTTGACCGGGTAGATCGAGGTCCAACCGAAGGCGGAAATTGCTGAAATTTCTACCACTAACATATATTCATATGAAAACAACATCCATCGGTTCATTTTAAAAAATTCCATTTCGTCCCCCATTTTGCTCATGGAGGGTAACCTCAATCATTTAAATGCAATGTATAAGTTATACAATTTTAAGAGGAAAATTGGTATAGACCAACATATTTGTAATTAAATTTGAAATTTTTATCTTATATCTATGCATATCCATTGATGAAATATTTAAAAATGTGATGTAAAAAAATTAGTACGTTTTGCGGTTGTCACGCCATCGGTCAACCAAGAAAACATACAAGTGAATATGGTTGACCAATCTGATCGGGTTCGAAACTATGGTGAAATTGACTAAATTTTTAACCACACGCATAATTTATTGTAATAATCACATCCAACGGTTGATTTTCTCATTTTCTTTGAATTGATAGAGGTTGCTCTTTGGAGTGTATGATATATAAATATAGATTTATAAAAAAATTAGTGTCCATTCTCTTTGGAGTGTATGATATAAAAATTAGATTTACATAAATTAATTGGGTTCAAATGTTCAATCTAATACCCATTCTCTAAAATAACATATTTCTTATTTCTTTTTATGTAAATATGTAATATAGAAAAATAATAAAAATAAAATATAAATTTTAGGGCCGAGCCGGGCCGTAGGGTAGGGCCGGGTTTCATTTGCATGACCCTTACCCTACCCTGTTTGAGAAAGGGTCGGGCCGGCCCTACGGGCCGGGCGGGCTTAGGGCCCAAGGGCCATATGATGAGGCCTAGTTAAAAGAATGAGAGTTGAGAGGGTGGAGAGCCTTTCCTCGGCGAACCCTAGCGCCGCTCCCTTGGTGCGGCTTCCAGGGAGGACTTTGCTGCCTCCACTTAATCTACGTTTGAGGCTGACTTTTGATCAGCTCTTTCCCCGTGTCGGGGAGAGGCGGATTACAGGCTGTTTGGACTGGCTCAGTTTCCGTCGGCGACCACTGCGGGGACAACTCCCAGGCTGGGTGAGGAGACCCGAAATCGGGCTTGAGCGGCGTCTTCCTTCTTTTAGGGATTGGAAGATTTTCGATGGAGGCACAGGAATCAGAATCTTGCTGTGGTGGAAGGTATTATGGCAGCTGTGGCTATAGACACGTATGGCGGCGATGTTCGTACTCAAGCATTGAATCTGGGCACCTTGTTCTTGGGATTTCATATCAGTGCGATGCGGTACCCACGAACTCTATGGAAGATCTGGATTTGGGACCCAGAGTCGATGGCTTGGCTGATCGGATCCTTCATCCAGGGAGGCTGGCGGCTTTGTTGGGTGTAGACGAAGCTTTGGGTGACTGACGGACGACGGCCATCTCTGGGTGCCCGACGCTGGGTGCCCATATCAAATCTAGGCTGTTGTGGGGCCCAACTCAAGTTTTTGTTGGGTCAGATTTCTCTTTGGGCTTGGATTTGGGACCCGGGAGAACTTATGCAGGATGTTTGGTTCGATTACACTATTTAGTGTCTCTCGGTCTAGCATCTGAATATGGTCTCTTGCTGTTTAAGTTTGGTTCACTAGCTGTACACCAATTGAGGTCTCTAGGCGGCTAGGGTTGCTATTACAAGGATTTAGATAGTTTGGACTTGTGTTCATATGATTAGGCTTTTAAATAAGCGAATGTGTTAGCAGTGAGGATTACCTGTCCTTTGCTCGGTAGCTTATACCATTTATGATTTTGGTGTAAGATAGCATTTGATGTAAGTGCCTTTTGGCCATGGTTAAATGAATGAAGTTATCCCTTTTCCTCAAAAAAAAAAAAAAATGCTTCTGAAGGAACCATCTTTGGAGCTCCATTTTCGTGTCTTGACTAAATGAGGTTCTTCATTACTATAGTTTCACTGTTATAATGCTACTCCTCTACACACGATAAAGCAAAGAGAACGTCATCGAGTCGGTTTGAGACCGTCCCTCAAACTGATTCATGACTAACAAAGTAACAATGAACATCCTCTGGGTCCGGATTCACCTGTATTAGATTTATCCGAAAGTATGAAACAAAAACACATTCCCCGCCATTTTATTAGGAAAACCAGAATTCCAGAATGGGATGTAGTACCAAACCATCACAATGACATAGAATCCAATAAACACGTGAAGAATTAAATTACACGTAAACCTGAAGAACAATAATATAGCATCTTCTAGCATTAGCATCTATACCTGTACTCAGTTTCCAAAATGAAAACCAAGTCTACAGATTGATTGTTTCGACGTCCAAAGCCACAAACTAGACAAACCAGAATACACGCATAACACTACTGCAACGGTCTGCCAGACTTGAGAGCCAGCAAAATACTAAACGAGTATCACAATATGATCGTGACAAAATTCTTGATTATATGATAGTAGAAAGAATTATTGAGTACTGACATATACGGATTCTATCTACTTCACACCTGAAATTTTCTTTAACCCCATGTAACCCATACAACTATAGCCAGTAAGCTTCTCTATATGATTTGACAGTACTCGAGATTATGAGCATTTCTTGGTCCTTAAAATCTTTACAAACAAGAATCAAAGGAGTAGCAAACTTTTAGAGCTCTGCAATAGTTAAGCTAGTGATGACAACGTCTTAGCCAGTCAACCATGGCTATACAGAGTAATGAACAAGATATTCGCATCAGTTCAATCTATCCAATAATCTTTTGTTTTCTCAATACAAGATTAATTGGCAGTTTACCTAGGCTAGAGAACCAAAAGTCAACGCAAACAAACTCTACTTGTAACAATCCAAGAAAAAAGCAAACTTTCCTCTTTCTGGATAAAAAACTCTTAGGGATCCAGACTGTGAATAAAATTAAATGCAAGTTATTATCCCAAGATGCTGTTCATGCTAAAGAAAACAAGTAACTAATACAATAACTAGCTATCCAAAAGACAATAAAAATACCAGATAATACCGCACTATACAACAATGCCCGGAAAATAAATCAATTTATTAGGTTTCCAATAATGAAACAATTTATTCAAATAAATTTACAAGTAGTTTTCTGAATCAACTGGTTTAATGAAGTTCATTAAAATGATGTCCTCCTAATAAGAACTTAAACCCAAGATAATGCGAGCAAAATATGAAAGAACAACTTTCAGCATAACATACAGAAATAATGAACAACTTATTCAAGAAAATCTACCAACTGTTAAAGCTACATGAGAAAAATTTAGTTACATCGGTTGCCAATCGAGTGGTGAAGCAGTGTTAATGCATGAAACCCACAACAGAAAAATGATTTTGAAACTCACTTATGTGCAGAATTTGTAGGCAAATTTCATCTAATGATTCAACAATTCAAATCAATTAGGCAGATGAGATTACCTGTACAGTAACTTAACTGCATGATGTAGCTGCCACAAGTAGTTTACAAAGTACAAGCTTCAACAGTTGAGACTCGAACATCAATCCTTTCAAGCAGTTTGGCATAAGAAAGATCCAGTTGGTTGTTCAGAAGTTCAGTTTCATTGTACCCTATATTGCCACCGTCCCCAGTGCAACCAACAACATCAATACCTTCGAGTTGAATTGTCTGACCAAAGAGTTGAAAAGAACTTCTTCCGACAAATGTCGAGTTGCCGTTTCAGTTCCCATCAAGTTCCATGCCAAAGGAATGTGGACTACTCTGGCTATCTGGTGATAATTGATCAGACTGTGGACTACCAATGTTCAACTCAGTAGACACCCTCATCAATCTTGATACCATGTTGTTGTTGCCAGAGGAATTATAGGTGCACATCCGAGGAGAATTTTCATTTAAGAAATGAGATACATTGGATACACAGAATAGATCTTGCCTGGCTCCCTGCATGCCAGCAGGAAAAATGTTATATTTCAACACGGAAGAATTGAATTGCCCCATTGTTGAATTAGCTGCTCCAGTCATAGGTATCATGAATTCTTCCCCTTCAATTCTCAGCAGACCGGGATTCAGTGGAGTTCTGAGTCTCTTTGTGGGGGGATATACAGTATGAAGCGAAGGTACTGTATGAAGAGAAGGTGTTGATGCAACAAAGTCAACTTGCCATGGGCTCACCCTCTTAGCATTCTGCAGAACTTCAGGTCCATCCCATGTAACCTATTATATACAGATCATTAGATAACTAAATAATAAGCAGGAACTATAGAACTTAAAATAGTATATGCTAAAGGCAATGAGTTCAGCATACGACAAAATGTAAAAATTTTAAATCATCCAACGGATATTTCTACAGAAATATTCTACCTATATACAAACAACCACAGGTAGAACTGTTGTGCAATGTTGTGTTAGCATGCCTGATATAATATGTTACTCTTAATCACAGGTAGAACTCAATGTGAAGCATCGAAATTCTGGTTTGCTAAACTGTGAACACAGATGGAAAACAAATTTCTATAGAGATTCAATCAAGGGAAACATTTTGAAAGAGCATACCCTCAACTCCCTAACACAACATTCAATGGATACTTATAATCTACAACCTGAATCAAAGTTGTCTTGACATCGTTATTTCTTTTCAGAAAAGGAAGTCTGCTCTTTCCCTTTTTTTCCTTTCTTCTTCAAGACAATACTGATTTTAACACAAATGATATCAAATATTTGAACAGGCAAGGCCGCAGAAAAGTTGGTGTAATGCATATATTATCACAGAGGTATCGGTCAAGTAACTCGTTCATTCCCACTTCTCCTCCAACATTTAAGATACAAGTTAAATGAGCCCAACCTATTATGAATTATTCAAAACAAGCAACTGTAGAACAATTCAGGCTGATATTCCTATCAATCCCAGAAATTTTAACAGTAATATTGCAACAAGCCGAAAGTATAAAATTAAAGCCACAACAGTAGTATCTTCTGGAATACAACTAAAACATAATAACTGATCAATTCAAACACGAAACTAATTATTGAAACTCCATTCCAAATCAATCCTTGATATACACAGAAAACTACATCCAACTGGATCTACGTTACAGTAAAAGGTGCCATATAAACATCAATCAGTTTTGCGAGCCTGCATCAATGAATAACAAGTGCAATGTAATTGCCTCTACATTTCCCTTGACTCCATCAGCTGTTAATATAAATTCAAGGCCAAAAGCTGAGGAGAGAAATGAAATACCTGAAGCATACGCCATGGGGATAAGACCCATTCTCAGGAACAAAGGCTGAAGACAGAGTGCCCTGAATCCAAGTCATCCTGGAGTCATCAGTCTCCATGCCATCTTGACTCTCATCCCAGCCGTCCAAAACACCTTCAATGCTTTCTCCACCACCTCTGCCTTCACCACAAAGTCGGCCCACCCAGCTTTCGGATAATGGTTAGGCTAGATGCCGATTTTTCTTGGATAATGGTTTTTGATGTAGTCATGTTGTGCTAAAATGACTCCAGTAACAGTTTTTGCTATCATTTTAGTTGTGTTTAAATCTCTCGAACAATTGTTTTTACTTAGTTGAGAGTGGTCTGAAAGTGACTCTTATGAAGTACATTTTCTTTTATGGAAGACAATCTTTATTAAATGAAACTAAGGAGTACATGGGGCGATGTAACAGCATCGAAAGAAAACAATAAAACTACGATGAACAACATTTGGACTTGTATAAATGTAACGATAGTTTCATATACGGGAAGCAGTCAACTTGGATGGGTCATTTTTAGGGAAAGCCTTCACTACATGGAGTGCTCGCTTTTCCTCTATGACAAGCAACTTGCTTTCTTGGAAGAAATCCAAGGGATCTATGCCTGGGTGCTAAAACTTCCAGTGAGACATTCTCCTCCTTCGTTTGGACAAACAAAAAATAAATTAGCACAGAAAGCCTAACCCAACAAACATAATTTCAAGTCAAACTGAAAATGCTTAGTATGAAAAAACTTTCAAGCAATGACTCACAAGTTTAGGTCTATGATGTTTAAATGAGTTGTTTTTCATTTACAAGATAAATATAACTAAAGCAATTGCATTCAAGAACATTTCCAAGGGTGCATTATGCATATTCAAACTTTGTATGTAAATATTCTGGTGTTTAACTAGCATCAATGACGACATAGACAGCCATTATGGCATACGATTTGATTGATGACAACAGTATACATAATTATCCACTCCCAAACCATTAATAAGAAAAAGGTAGTTAACGTGAGGCTCCTCTAGTCTCTAATAGCAGAAACAATATCCCCCAGAACAACCAATTAATGTGAGAAAACGTGAACTATAAGAAGAGTAATCTGAAATATGTCTTCGTGCAGTAACCAATCACAGTGGAAAGAATTGCAAACATAACCCAAAGTTGAATAGATACCTTGTAAACAAGCCGTGAGATGGGGCACCTATTACAAGATTGCTTATAGCAGACTTAGAAACTCCTCTGCTATTGCATTTGCCACATTATCTGACTCAATGACTACAACATCAACTTGCGCCTACATTCAAAATAAATCCGATTACGCTCTTGTTCCCTGGACTTCTTTATATCAAATTTCAACAATCAAGAAAGTCATACCTTCTTAAGATCACACATTTTCTTGTGTGGAAGAAGCAGCTCACTTGTCTGCCACTCCATGTCCTTTCTATATGCAGCTACTACATCTTGTACTTCTGAAATAGGAATCAGATTCCCTACTATAATCACAAAATGAAGGTATCAGTCAGTCGAGTTCAATTTTTTAAATAGTATACATTTTTAAAAGAAAAAAGAAGTTCCATAAGATACATGCAGCTTGCCTCCAACATAGTTGTAGAAGCATAAGCTTTCTTGGGGATTGGAATTTCAGTTGTTCTTGCTCGGACATGTATCAACACGAAAAAGATGTTTCCTTCAGGAATAAACTTCTCCAGTGCCTACTTCAGTGTATTTTCTTTTTCTGTTGCCATTGATAGCAATGGCAACAATCGACAGAGGGGAAGGTATCTGCAATGTGAGACTGTCCTCTGCTTCAATAATTTCACTTCTATCCATTTCTCTGCCACTTATCTGTTACGCTGAACCCCGAGGAAGCACAAGAGCATCATTAGTACCTGCAATGAACCAGATCAAAGAAAACAAATTAGCATTTGAAACATACATTTTCTTCATACCTCAAGTTTGGAGCATCATACCCTGCAAGGTAAATCAACATGCAATATTAAAAGGTGGTAAATATCAGAGCCAAGATGCAAAAGCACACAAAGACCACAAAGATGCGAGGAGAGTGAAACATCAACAAGAAAGAAAGAACTAGGGACACACGGATATCTAGTAGATTAAAAAAAAAAAAAAAGCAAACCTCATACACAGGTGGCAAAACATAAAGCCTTAATGTCACAGAGCAGTTGAAAATACCCATTTCATGGCTAAAATCCAACACTACCAAGGCTACTTTTATTGATTTATCAAGAAATGAAACAATAATAAGAATATGACCCCCAAAGGCAAAAGGTATGTATCCAATATAGATTCTTTCAGAATTCAATTAATGATATACAGAGCAACCTACTAACTTACACAACCTGAAAATCACAACCCACCAAACCAAAGATGCAAAAGCACACAAAGACCATCAGTTCCATTATAAAGAACATAACCCATATCAAACAGTTGACATAAAAAGCAGAATACTATACCAAACGAAAAAAGTATTGGGTTTTGAAGTGGTGGGTGAGGACCAAAAATATCAGAGACAAGAACAATGGCAAGCTTGGAGTAAGGAGAGCCGGTGAGATAGGAATCGAGACCACCAAGCTGCTCATCATGATTTTGAATTGCTTACCTGTTACAAACTTACAATCCCAATCCTGTTTCATCATCCTTACATCTAACTCAGCTTTGCATAAAAACTTGTCAATTCTCTACCGAAGCAGCTGTTGCAGGTGACCCTGATGATTTCTCAGTGGCCACAGGGGTCTTCTTACTGCCAGGCCCTATAGAGACTTTAACTGTTGCCAGTCTTAGAAGTCAACCACCAAGTAAAAATCCACGGAGAATTTCTTTAATGACAATCCCCTCTGGGAATTCTTGAGACTCTTCACGTGCAATAGCTTCATGCACCTGTAACCGAAAGTTGAATACTTAAATTTAAGAAATTTATGAAGCTCATATTAATTGGTGGCAGAAACAAAAACAAAAGCATAAAAAAGAAGCTATATATTGTCTGATGTCTTTTGGTCATCAGACAACATAAAATCCTCAATACAAGAGAAGATATACTGCCATTGAACCCTAAATCAATATGCAAACCAATAAATATCACAAGTACAGGCTACATTTGGACAGATCACTTAGTGCAAAAATCAATTTCAAAGGCTGATGTAACCTAGTTACCTTCTACATTTGATTCCTAACGAGAACTGCACACTTAAAATTACTAACTAATGAAATGGAGAAAACCCAACTCCAACTGATAATCTCATACACAGCCAGGCAGAATTTTCACCAAAGGCTGTGGAAGTTCTTTTCTGTTTGGGTCCAAAAAATAGAGACTAGAAACTACCCCAAAACATAGAGCGTGTACTGAGGCCTTCAAAAGTAAATTAATCTTGTCCCAAACTTGTTATGATTAGATATTCAATAGAATTTCAATTGTGTTCATGTACAGGTGAGAATCCATATCAAAATATCAAAATGAAGTATAAACAGAAAAGATCAAATTAAGTATACATATGTAAGTTTGAATTGTCGATTAATGACTTGCGCAAATTACTGAGATATAAATATGGAAGGTGTAGAAACAGCATTGAGATTTAACCTAGTATAAACAGCCTGTGGCTTTCAAGGGTCTAAATGAGTTCAAATCTGAAATTGTAATGCTTGCTACAGTTTGCCACTTGGTTGAACTTATTCACTATTGATTGAAGGGAAATGAGAGGCTTATTGTTTAAATACATCCGTCTCAAGGATTTCCTAGTACGTTTTGTTCCACTAGAAACAGGAAGGTATGAAGCTGCTCGAATGCACTAAAACACTGAACATTTCCTTGATCTTACAAGAAGGGTTGAATGCCTATTATGTTTAGCCAACCAAAGTCTGCAACTTCAGTGAAAACTTTGAGTTCGGTATGAATAATTTCAGCAACAAGCCCCTACAACTGCCTAGGTATTAAAGCAAGCAAAACCAAAGGGAATGCTCGACCTTCTATTTTCAAGTTAACAAATACTTAGTAGTCGTCACAGGCAAGAATTCTAACGTACTGCAATACCAGGCCTTACAAAACACGCCTTACATCTCCGACTTGATTCATTCACACCCTTAATTATCAGCCACCATTTCCATAATGCAATTGGGTTCTTTCTTTTTTTACCAAAATGGTTCGATATCTACACAACGGGAATATGACCGAAAACAAAGTAGTGGGTCAGGCTTATTCAACTAAAGCAAGCATCTTGAACACATCCGTTGCACCAAAACTAAGCTTAAAGTTAAACCCATGACCATTTTCCCAAAACTCCGAGATGAATTACGGCAACAAATTCATGAAAATAATAGAATGCATAAAAATTTAAAGATGAGAGAGATTGATCAAAGCGTTCATACTGGGGGAACAGAGCCTCGAGCAGCAAGATGAGATTTGAAAAACGAGACACGCCTGCTACTGGTCCGGCTATGTAAAACGACGGGGGAAGAGTTGGCGACTGAAGAGCCTAGAAGAGGTTGAGGAGGAGGAGGAGCAATGGGTTTTGAGGAGAAGGAAGCAGAAACACGAGGAGGAGGTATGAGGAAGTAGTTGTTTGGGATAAACAACGAATTCGCCATTATAGCTTTTCTAAGTAACAAAAGGAGGTGGGAGCTTCTGGAGTACAAAGGGCTTTAAGGTAGATGAGTTTGGGTTTCAGTTCATTTTAAAATGGAAAAATGGTCTTCTTTTGTTTTCGGTTTACGAGGAAAATGGTACTCATGATTAATCTACATTATTATTAAGAGAATTGAATTTTTTTTATAATTTTTATACAATCAAAATATTAAATAATTTTAAATAATTTAAATAATTTTGTCTCGTTAAAAATCTTGTCATGTAACAAAATCTAGTGATATAAAAACAACTTTGATCGAAAGAGAAAATAGTGCAACGCGCATATGTCCTAGGTAGCATAATTTTGAATGCTACCCTTAATGAGAATCTTTTCCTGATTGATGCAAGCTTCAATCTTATGAACAATTCTTAGGTTCACCTCTAGGATGAATGAACATATTCACCCCCATTGTCGATTAACGCATAATAACTTTATAATTTTATAATCCAACCATTCATGTTGTATAACGTAATACAAAGATTAGCTTCGTAAAAAATCAATCAAATTGAAGACCTTTCAGTTATTCATTTCTATGAAATACATGGACGGTTCATCATAATAGTAGTAAGTGTTGTTAGAACCATCCATTTGTTTGATTCAATTAGATAATTAAACGATTTCTGATTCGATTGATTTTTTACAGATATGATCTTTAGAGGCTAATTTAATATATGGACCGTTGGATTATAAATTTATTAAATAAAAGTATGTTAATCTACAATAGGGGCGAATATGCTCATTCACCCTAGGGGTGAACCTAAGAATTGTTCCAATCTTATATGTGATAAAATACATGTACCATGATTAGTGGATATGGTATGTCAATCACAGAAATAAGACTATATGTGCTTTGCATAAATGAGACTCATCATGAATTTCAATTCATGCAAAGATTAGGGTAATACCAATAAAACTATGCTATTCTTAATAAATCTTATCTCACATGATAAGAGTGGAACTAATTTCATATGTTCAAATAATAGATAAAGACATTACAAAGAATAACAATATAAGAGAACAACGAATGTGTCCTTTATAAAATATTCAAAGCATTGAAAATTAAGTATGACATACTTAGTCATAAATATCAATTTGTACAATCGATAATTTCACGTAGGTTTTATGAAAGCTCTAGATAACTCCGCGAAAGTTAGAATATGTTACAACCAGTATCACGTGTATGGTTATTCAGCCTTCACATAACAATTAAATTCTTTGGTACTCTTTTCATGATAATGTCAGATATCTCGGTCTTTGTTTCAGATTTCTTTTATGGCATGATTGGCGTCGACTCTGAAAATAGCATGTTCACATAAAAATATTATTTTATAAATAATGCAATTTTAAAGTCGGAAATTGCTTGGAAGTTTCATTAACCCAATCCATACATCTATAAAAGATGCCGGCAATTTTCCGTCAAAGAAAAGAAGAAGATGGAGGTGTTCGAAAATGGTGGGAACTTGCATTAGAAAGTTAAAGTCTGTAGAGGAACCGTTGCAAAAGAAAAACGAGAAAATGATTGATTGAAACTTGATGAAATAGAGAGTGGAAATGCCGACGAAGCACCACGTACCATGATAAATCACGAAAATTATTCAACGCACCGACGGTGCAAGTGACCCGACAGTTAATATACGATCTCAACCATTTATTTGATCTAGCCGTCCACGTGGCACTAACAACATATTAACGCCGTTAACGGAATTGCAACCCAAAAAAGTTAGTGAAGTGTGCCTGACACTTTGTCTTCATCCTCATCTTCGGGCACCGTTGCTTCCATGGCCGCCGGGAAACGAAACGTCAGGCCTTCCGTCCCAACTGGGTTTGAGGCGGAAGGATAGGGCGGCTATAGATTCTTCTTCTTAAAGTCAACAGAATCTTTGCTCGTCTCTCATGGATTCCAATGGCATTCAGAAAACGCATTACCTCATCGGACATGAGCGATGAGGAGCCGAGAAATCGAGGGAATTGCATAGATTTATTCAAGCGTTTCTTGATTTATCGGACATGGCCTCATCATCGTTCGCCGCTCAGATCTCTACTGTATTGGTGAGGAGGTCGAAGAAATTGATTAAAGAATGGGTTTGTGGATTCTGGGTATACAGTTCATCAGATTCATATTTTGATTATCTCTTTTTTGCATTCTTATTAAAAGTCGAAGGATAGTCCAACACAAAATTATGGATAGCTCAGTGGAAAAGGCTGGCTTAAGCATTTGTTGGCTGTGTGGGTTCGAACTAGCTCAACATCGCTTTTGTTTTTCTTATTTTAATTATTTCTTTCTGTCTTGTCTTTTTGCCCTTCCACTACATTACTAAAATAAAATTAATATGAATTATTAAAAAAAACTGCATTCTTAGGGAAAGCTCGACCTCCTCACTTTCAGTATTTTTTGTTTATTTATTTCTATAATTATTTTTTTCTTTAATAGCCTATTTTATCTTTTAAATTAAAAAATAACTGCATTACTTAGACGGAGTTAAATAATAAAAAAAACGGATAATAAATTTGGCATATATATTTTGCATCACACTTAGACTTCTAGTCCAAAATACATTCAATTTTGTTTATATTTTGACTTCGATTCCCTTTTCAACCCAAGTTACCTTCATGGTCTTAAATTTATTAATTAGATTTCTCAAAGAGCAATCCTATCGAGACATATGAAATTAGGAAGATACTAGGCCTCATCAAAAAGCCCGCGGATCAAGTGGGCCGATGGAGGCCCGCTGGCCTTGAGGGCTAAAAGCCCGGCCCGGCCCGTTAAAAAGCCCACCTCGGTGGGTAGTGGGCCGGCCCGTCAAAAGCCCGCAAAAACACGGCCCGGCCCGTAAAGCCAGTAAAATATTATATATATATATATATATATATTTGTGTGTGTGTTTATAAATATATATACACACACACACACATATAGATTTATATTTGTGTGTGTTTATATATATATATATATATATAATATAGAGATATATATATAGAGAGAGAGATATATGTATCTATATAAATATATGTGTGTGTGTGTGTTTGTTTATATATATATATATATAGAGAGATATATATATATATATATATATATGTGTGTGTGTGTGTTTATATATATGTGTGTGTGTGTGTGTGTGGAAGTTCTTATACTTCTATATAGAATATGTGCATTAGTGCATATATATATTTTATATATCGGTTGACCAATTCGATCGGATTCGAAAATATGGTGAAATTGGCTAAATTTTTTACCACACTCATAATTTATTGTAATAATGTCATCCAACGGTCGGTTTTTCCATTTTCTTTGAATTGATAGGGGTTGCTCTTTGGAGTGTATGATATATAGATATAGATTTATAAGAATAACTAAATTTGACCTAGTTGATCGAATTCGAAATGAGAATCAAATTAGCTGAATTTTTTACAATCACCATAAAACATTACAATCTCTCAATCGAGCGGTTGATTTCTCTAAATTTATTTTCCACTTCATGGTTGCTTTAAAATGAACCTCAACAATTTAAATGTAATATACAAGTCATACAACTTTAGGAGACAAATTAATATAGGCCAACATCTTTGTAATTAAAATTGAAATTTTATCTTATGTCCACGCACATCCATCGATGAAATATTTACAGACATGATATGAAAAAATAAGCACGTTTCGCAGTCGTCATGCCATCGGTCAACCAAGAAAACATACAAGTGACAACGGTTGACCAATTCGATCGGATTCGAAAATATGGTGAAATTGGCTAAATTTTTTACCACACTCATAATTTATTATAATAATCTCATCTAACGGTCGGTTCCATTTTATTTAAGTTCATAGAGGTTTCTCCTTGGAGTGTATGATATATAAATATAAGTTTATAAAAAATATTATCTTTAAAGATTTATTTGTAAATAAAGCCCGCAAGGCCTGCCCCAAAAAAACCGGCCAGGCTTGAAAAAGCCCGCGAGGCTCGCATTAAATGGTTGGGCTTGGATCCTTCAATTTACAATAAAGCCCGGCCCGGCCTGGCCCGCTACTATTTAAAAATGGAGTTAGGCCCGGCCCTGCCCTACCCAAGCCAGCTACCAATGGGCCGGGCTCAGCCAGACCCGACCCGTTGATGAGGCCTAGAAGAGACCATAATTTAATGTTGTTGTAAAAAATTAAGTCAATTTCGTATTCGTTTTTATTTTGATATACTTGGTCAACCATAGTTTCCTTTATAACCCAATCTTTAAATCAAAGTCTTCAAATAACAACCCCATCAAGACACACGAAAATAGGAAAACAAACTGTTGGAAGAGAATATTGGAATACTTTATGCATGTTGTAAAAAATTCAGACAATTTCGTCATAGTTTCAATTTTGACATCAAACAAGGTCAAACCGTTTATATGCTTATACTTCTATAATGGGAGTTGAACCACGATGAGACAATTTTCCCGAAAATTTTGCATTCGTTGATATAGCTCATACCCACGAGAGTGTGAGAGCTGGGAGATTGAAAAAAGAAGTTGTGAATTAGCGGTTCTGAGCATATTAGTTTTATATGGTATTTAGGGTTGACCTAATAGATCGAGACCGAAACGATGACGAAAATAGCTGAAATTTTGACCGTAACAATATTTTCTTATCATGATAACATCCAACGGTCAATTTTGATAAATTTTATTTCCTCCATGTTGTTGCTCATGGAAAGTATACTTTTTTATACAACTAATTATCAAGTTATACCACATTAGTAGACATATAAGCATTTTGTGTGATCCAAATAATTGAAATTGAAAATAGATAAATTTGACATTAGCCATCTATTTGTAGCGTATTAATAGGTAATGTGTAAAAAAATTAACTCGATCTGTGGTTATTTCGACATCAAATAAAACAGTCAACCATTTATACGTTTATACTTTCCTAAGAGGAGCTGAACCACGAGGAGATAAACTTTCCGAAATTTTTACGTTACTTGATATAGCTCATACCTAGGAGAGTATGAGAGCTGATAGATCGAAAAAAGAAGTTACAAATGAGTGGTTATGAGCATATTAGTTTTATGTGGTGTTTAGGGTTGACCAAATAGATCGAGACCTAAAATTTGAAGAAAATAGCTTAAATTTTCACCATAACCATTTCTTCTTATCATGATAGCATCCAATGATCGATTTTGACAAAGCCTATTTCTTCCACATTTTTACTCATAGAAGGTATACTTTTCGATATTACTAATAAATAAGTTAGATCACATTAGAATGCATGTAAGGAAAAAATTTGAGTTTGGGTTTAGGGTGTTTGGGGGGGGGGGGGGGTTTGTTTCTGTTTCAGTGGCTTTGGACACAATTTGATATTCTCCCTTCGCACTAAAATCAATGTGTCAATGTTTCATTGGTAATACTCCAAAAAGTCTGCCATTGAAATTAACTTACTTATTTAATTTTTTATAATAAAAAATTACACATTTTAGTGTTTAGAGCATCTCCAACAATAATACTTATCTATACTATTATTAAGAGAAGAGGCTTTGTTAGCCAAAATGGATGTGAAAAGACGACTTAAATCTTAGACCATAGATTATCTAAATATATTTTTTAATAAATGAATGTCATAATCATAATAAACAAAATAATAGAATAAAATTTTAATTTATTTCCCCCTAAAATCTCTCTCTATAACTCCCCACTCCCACAGTTCCACAGCAAAAGAAGAGGAAAAAAAATACAAATTCCAAAACTCCCCACATTTCTCCAATGATTATTATTTTTTTTCTTTTAAGAATTAAACCCACACACAAAGTGTGTGTTTTGGTCTAGTATTCATAGCTAAAAGTGAAATATAACTAGTTTAACTCCAACATGATACTTAAATCACAAGTTAAATTTTCTCATCCTAGCTAAATATAGCTAGAAAATTTAACTTTTTTTTAGGTATTCTGGTGGAGTATAATTTTAACCTAAAATTAGTTAAATATTAAATTTATTTTGAAATAAGTAGTCTGTTAGAGATAATTTTAGTATAAATAAGTACGCAGCTTTTGGAAAAGAAAAAGAAAGACAAAACAATAAAAAAACCATTAACGAGCCTGGAACCTTTGCAGCCCTCAATAATTAACAATTGGCTTCACCGCTATGCTAAGTTGCTTACCAGTTTTTGTATTCTTCTCTTTATAATATATCATTTGATCTACTTTTAAGTTCTTCCTCTGCAAATTTCTTCCTCCGCAAACTGGAGGTAGCTGTTCTTCCCACGTCGCTCCTCAATTGTAAAAGAGTCCAATCTTTCTCCGTCTTAAATAGGGAAAGAACAGAACAAGTCTCACCTCCAATTTTCCTTCAATTTTGGGTCAAAAGGCAAGTACGAATTTGGGTATCGCAGAATTTGAATAAGACTGATGAGATTTTGCAAAATTTCGGAATTCATCAACTGCATTCAAGAAACCCAACACGTTCTCTTCCTAATTTGAAAATCTTTTCCACCAAATTCCTTGGTAGGATATAAATTGCACCCAATTTCGTCTCCAGTTCTTTAATTGTGGTTGTTCCATATTTGATTTGCAGGCCAAGTATTGGAATTCAATTTCGTGTGTATATTCAAGATCTGAATGATTCAGTCGATCAAATCCCGGCTGAACTCTTGAGTTCAAACTGAAAAAGAGTTTTGAAGAAACAGAGAGAATGGGTTGGGATGGTGACGAGATCCAGGCAACATGAGTAACCATATAAAACTAAATCTCTCTTTATCTGCCTTAGAGATCCTTCTGATCTCGCCTGCGTTCATCGGTGAAGACCCTTCTAGCTTCCCAATTCAGACTCCCATGTGCAATGTGAGAGAGGTAAGAGAACAACTAACGTCGTTATTCAACTGTTAGTGCACGTGACGTGCACACTGCTGGTGCAAGTGAACCGACGGTGCATGGAATCCTCTCCGGATAAATCAAAGAATAAAGACATTACAAAGAATAACAATATGACACATTTACCTTTATAACATATTCAAAGCATTGGAAATTAAGTATAATATTATACTTAGTCATAAATATCAATTTGTTCAATCGATAATTTCATGTAGGTTTTATGAAAGCTCCAGATAACTTCGCGAAAGTTAGAATATGTTGCAACCAGTATTACGTTGTTCAAACTTCACATTACAATTAAATTCTTTGGTGTTCTTTTCATGGTGATGTGAGACATCCCAACCTCTATTTCCGATTTCTTTTATGGCCTGATTGACGTCGACTTTGAAAATATGCATGTTCACATGAAAGCACATTAAATTCTTCGGTGCTCTTTTCATGGTGATGTGAGACATCTATACGCAGGTGATTTTCCGCCAAAGAAAAGAAGAAGATGGTGGGAACTTGCATTAGAAAGTTAAAGTCCGTGGAGGAAGCGTTGGAAAAGAAAAAGAGGAAATGATTGATCGAAACAAAGTGGAGCGTAGCGGGGAAATGTCGACGAAGTACCATGTACCGTGACGAATCTAATCAATCATGTGGCCATGTAGTCAAGAGCAATTTAAAGTTAATGTGAAATTCACACCCCGGCTTTGACAAATGACACCACTCTTATACATTTAGTCAATTATTGTCATTCGTAGTCTTCGCCATAAACGCAGACCAGCAGCACTCTAAACTCTTTGAATGACTACCAAAATAGATCTTCCTCCTCCTCCTTCATTCTAAACTCCTTCAATGACTACCAGAAGAGATCTTCCTTCTTCTTCTTCTTCTTCTTGTCCTCCTCCTCCTCCTCCATTTCGTAAATTGACATACGATGTGTTCCTCAGTTTCAGAGGTAAAGATACCCGCACAAATTTCACAGACCATCTTTATACCGCTCTCATACAGAAAGGAATAAACACATTTAGGGATGATGAAGAACTTGAGAGAGGGGGACCAATTGGTCCAAATCTCTTGACAGCAATTGAAGAATCAAGATATGCTATTGTGGTTTTTTCCCAGAACTACGCCGATTCTTCGTGGTGTTTGGATGAGCTTGCAAAAGTCGCTGAATGTAGCAGAGTCTCAGGACAAACAGTCCTCCCTGTGTTCTACCATGTTCAGCCGTTTGAGGTACGAAGACAAAAAGGCGATCGCTTTGAGAAAGCATTTGAGAAGCATCAAGAGCGGCATCCAGACAAATTGCAGAGGTGGAAAGATGCTCTTTTTCAAGTAGGCAATCTCTCTGGATGGCATCTGAAAGATGGGTAAGCTTTCCGTGTATCTAGCTATACTACAGTTGATAATTTTTGGGATGAACTTTTTTTTATTACGCCAGGTCGCCACTTGTGATTTCATATGTTTTTGTGATTGAGAATTCGTTAACCAAAAGCAGAGCTAGTCCGTATTACATCTATTCTCAAAAACTATAAATGTGTAGAACTAAATCAAATTAAATTTCTAATTCTTCTAATTAGAATTTCAGAATGAAGAAATAGATTGGCATTATATAATGTTCCACTATCTTTATCTAACTGTTGCTTACTTGCTTTGTATCTTATACACATAATATATGTAAGAATATTTCATTACTTTACAGGTACGAATCCAAAGTCATTCACGAAATTGTTGAAAAGATTTTCACCGAGTTAAATCAAATAATCCCAATATCAGAGGGTTTAGTTGGGATGGATTCTCACCTAAATGAAATGCTTTCGCACTTAGACATTGGGTGTCCGGATGTTCGTATCATAGGGATTTGTGGTATGGGTGGTATCGGTAAGACAACTATTGCACAAGTGGTTTTTGAAAGGGTACAGGCTCAGTTTGAAGGTTGCAGCTTTCTTGAGAATGTTAGAGAGGTAACTGAAAGGCAAGGTGCAGTTCATTTACAACAGCAACTTCTTTCGGATTTGCTGAAATGTAGTGTAAATGTACAGAACACTAAAACGGGAAAAAAGATAATGAGGCAGAGACTAAGTACTAAAATGGTTCTTATCATTCTTGATGATGTGGACAAAGAAAAACAATTGGAAGCATTGTGTGATAGAGAATCGGTTGGTCCAGGCAGTAGAATCATCATAACTTGTAGAGATGAACATTTGCTCAGTGTAGTTGAAGGAGACAAAGTATATAAGGTGAATCCATTAACTGATGCTGAAGCTCTTGAGCTTTTCAGTATGAAAGCCTTCAAGAAAGACCAGCTGGTTGGAAAAGAAATTCTGAAGCTATCCAAAGAATTGTTGAAATATGCTAAGGGCCTTCCACTAGCCATTGAAGTTTTGGGTTGTTCTGTTAAGGGTAGAGGGGTAGAGTTATGGTCAAGTGCATTGGAAAGACTTGAAGAAAGTCCTAATAAAGAAATTAATAATGTTCTCAAGGTTAGTTTTGATGGATTAGAGCCAAGGGAACAGAAAATTTTTTTGGACATTGCATGTTTCCTTAAAGGGGTGAACATAGATCGTGTAAGAAGAATACTACAGGGTAGGAATGCCCACTGTCCAGACTTTGATATACAGGTTCTCCTCGACAAATCTATGGTAACTCTATTTGGAACAAAATTGTGGATGCATGAATTGATACAAGATATGGGTCGGGAAGTTGTTCTTCAAGAATGCGAAGAGCCTGGAAAACGTAGCAGGTTGTGGCTTCCAAATGAGATTATCCAAGTACTTGATCGGAGTAAGGTAATGAAACAGCTGACTGTTGAAACTCATCTATTGTTTATTTATTATTATTTTGTTTTATTATGGTCTATCTTGTGCAGTAACTAGTTCTTTGCTCTTTGTTATCAGGCGACGAGTGCAGTTCAAAGCATATTCCTCCAATGTCCAACAGAAGACGATGTTGTTCACTCAATTGATAATGCCTTCTCAAATATGGACAGATTGAGATTGCTCAAGATTGTGAATGTGAACTTTTCCGGAAACATCACATATCTTTCTAATGAGTTACAATATCTTGAATGGAAAGACTGTCCTTTGGTTTCTTTCCCGTCAGACTTTCAACCGGAGAAACTCGTTGAAGTTTGCATGTATTTTAGCCGCATTGAACAACTATGGAAGGGGAAAAAAGTAAGATATAAATTAATTTTATGCATGTTCATAAAGCTGATATTTTAGATTCTATATAGTCTCATTTATAGGAAAGATGAAGTTGATTTTTTGAATTACATAACTATATAAGGCCCCTGGTATTCCTCAGTAACACACATGACACATCCATAAAAATTAATATGGCTTTTGGACATTACTCTCACGTCAACCTTTCTGTAATTCTACAAATTTCTGTAATTTGGAATCACAAAGGAATGTGTAGTGATTATTTTAAATCACGTGATGATCATCTTTGAAATTATACCAGGGATGGAGCATGCTACGACATTTAGATCTGACTGGTTCACCATTCTTGACGTCGACTCCAGACTTCACTGAGGTTCCAGATCTTGAAGAGTTGGTGCTTCAATTTTGTAGAAACTTGGTGGAAGTTCACCCATCTATTGGATTTCTGAAGAAACTTGTCTCTTTGAATATGAGAAATTGCGAGTCTATTGAGAGCATTCCACCTTTCACTGCCCTTGAATCCCTTCAAATAGTGTGTCTTTCATCCTGTTCAGGACTGAAGAAGTTTCCAGAAATTGAAGGAAATATGAAAAGCTTGCTGGAGCTTCATTTGGATGGGACCAGCATTGAGTCATTGCCTCCATCAATTGAACGCTTGACTGGTCTTACCATTTTGAATCTAGCAGACTGTCAAAACCTTTTGCATCTTCCCAATACCATTGGCTGCTTGACATCTTTGAAAAGTCTCCATCTAACTGGTTGCTACAAAATTGATGAGATACCTGAGAATCTGAATGGTATGACATGTCTGGAGAGCCTTGCAATTGATGGAACTTCCATAAGGGAGTTATCTTTCATTCTAGGCATGAAGAATCTAAAGTATATATCCTGCGAAGGATGTAAATGTCTAGTTCCAGAATCATGCAAAGTTCTGGCTTCGTTACCGAATTTGATAGAGCTAGACTTAAGTTATTGCAATCTGATGGATGGAGAAATTCTCAATGATTTTAGCAGCCTAATCTCCTTAAGAAGGTTAGATTTAAATGGTAATTGCTTTGTGCGATTACCTGAAAGTATCTCTCATCTCTCAAAGCTCGACACTCTGGACTTGAGTAACTGCAGACAGCTTCAATTGCTGCCCAAGAAGCTTCCGTTAAGTCTTCAGTACGTGTATGCACAAGATTGTACTTCACTGACGGATTACCCAAATCAAATCAAAGTATTGAATTCATTGGAGTCGGGAGTGACTGTTGTCAATTCCCTCAATTCTTCAGCACTTGGAGTCCCACAAAGTTCCGAAATGGCTAATTTAAGAGATGAGTGGGAATCTACAGACCTGTGTTCCACAATGTTTACTAATCCAGAAAATGTGGGGGACTCTTTCCAACTGCGTGTGACATGTAAGCATACAGAGGGGAAACAAGTTGATCATTTGCCAGTGACAACTCTAGCGTCTATAAAACAAGTAGTATCTCTCTCTCTCTCTCTCATAACAAAAACAGAGCATGTATCTATAAATCTATCCTTTTTGTCATGCTACTAGTTAACGATGCTTTTGTGTTCTACGTTGCAGATGCCTTTCGAGTCAGATATAAGGATCGTACATCCTGGAGATGAAATTCCAAAGTGGTTCAGCACTATATCTACCAGAAATCCCATATCAATCTCGATACCTCAAAATCTGGCCGATGATAACATGTGGAGGGGATTTGCCGCGTGTGCTATATTCTCAGTCACGGGGCATACTGCTCTCTCTGTTATTGAACCGGATCCTGATTTTCTTAATTACTCGTATCAAATCACATTGGAAACTGATGTTATGCATCTGGAACCATTTCGGGTGTTGGGAGTGGATTTAGGCGGCTGCCGCGGTATATCTAGTTCTCATCTGGTTGTGATTTTCGGTATATCTAGTTCGAAGTTTCCACAGAGGGGGTTAAATCAATCAACTGTGGTGAGGGCTATATTTGAAACTACCCATCCATCCATGGTGGTCCAGAAATGTGGAATTCGTCTACTCTATGAGCAAGATGCTGGATGGCATATCAGAATAGCCGGGGGCGACGATCATCCGATTTGTCTGAATAAAGTTGATTACGCCGCCTCTGTACCGCAGTCTGCCTGCTGGCTTAATCAATCTTTGGAATGGTAATATATATTTTATTTTCTGGCTTAGTTAAATGACGCTTTTGTATTTCTATCTGCATACTTTAATGCATTTTCAATTAAATATTGCAGGGAGAAATTCATACCACCCTTGGAAGAAGAATCCACACTTGTGCTGATAAAGAACCTTCAGTCTGTTCTTCCAAGATACCTTGAGGTTGATCCGGCTGTGTTTCTCTCTAGCTACTTTATATGATATCTCTCTATATCTTTGAAATAAAAGAGGTTACTAATTATTTAAATTGCGCATTTTCAATATGCCAGGCACTAAACAGTTATTCTAAAACCTTCGAATTTAACCTCAGAGGAAGCCCAGGGTGGTTTCATGACTCTGCCTCACAGGTGGCCGGAATGTCAATTGGGCTACCTCAAAATCTACACAAAAGCAAGAAGTGGATGGGATTTGCAATATACGCATCACTTGTAGAGGAAGTGGGCCAGACAATGAAAGAGGACAACTATCGGGTATTGGTTACACTAATAAGCGGGGATAACTTATTTCCGGTTGTGCCCCGAGAACTTAAGCACGTCAGGCCATTGTCAGAAGAACATCATCAACTATTGGTTTTTTACATACCGCGGGCACAGATTCCTGAAGCGTTGTTCACTCAGACATTAACAACTACAATGTACTTTTACATCATCATCCACAGCCCCTATGTAAAAGTTCAAAGATGTGGGGTCCGTGTTGTGTATCAGGAAGATATACAAGGGTTTGCTGATACAATTATCCAGTGCATGCAGATGGAAGGTTCTCTTAAATTGTACAATAAGTTGATGGTAGAAGGATGGATAAAGTTGATACGATTGCAAGGTGCCCATATAGAGGGAATGAAAGGACGGGATTCCAGAACCCCACGGGAAAAATACTTTGAATTGCACTCACGAAAATATAGAAATTGGGTCTCTCTCTCTCTCCTATACATAATTATTATTATTATTTTTTTTCTTCTTTTTTGACCTTTTTATTGACATTTGAACTTATATTTACAGGACTGGTCTGACCCTCGTCCTGCTTTTTGTGTCTTCGAGAGAGTTGAAATCTCCAAGTTCAAATGGTTCATGCGTTTCATCAACCAAGGCAACTCTGCAGAAACCCAACTTCCTCTGAATGTGTTCAATGATGATAATTGGTTGGGGTTTGCCGTATGTTCTCGGTTGTCCCACGACCAATATCCAAACATTAGTCTTGGGAATACTGCTTCTGATTCAGAGGATATTATGCTTATTTGCCGTCTGGATTCTGACGTTTCTTGGCAGGGCTTATTTAATTTCCGGATGCATTTAGGTTTAAAGATTCGAGAGCCATCAGAATACAATGCGACTTGTTTCTTTTATATACCGCGCACTAAAGTTCGGAGTCAGGTTTGGAGGCAATGCAAATTGGCCAGGATAACTATGTGGTTTTCTAGCCCATGCTTAGCAGTGCATAGTTGTGCCCTTCGTCTACTATTTAAGGAGGACGTTGAACATCTTGTAGAAACACTGACCCTCGCCGAATTACCTTGAACATCCCCCAGCATCTACTGCTCAATCATGGAGAAGGTAACTTGTGAGTAGCATTTTGGCTTCGATTAATTTTGTAAGTCGCAATAACTTCTCATTTGGCTTCGCTGAAGTTCCGATATATATTTGCATTGACAGGAGGCAAAGGTCTGCAAGCAAGAGTTTCCTAATGGAGAATCAGTTCCTCATTCTGATGTTTGTTACTTAAGAAGTTTATATTGATATCTTGTTTGTTACGCTTCTGCACAACACTTTGTGTTTGAAGAGCATCAAATTCCTCCTGCATAGCTTGTTCCGATTTTGGATTTCTAGCTACAGCTCTGTAATTTGAAGGTACAATATCATCACAGATATGAGCTACACATGTAAAGCCAGAGTAGAATGCATAGTGATCATAGCTTTTGATGGACACTGAAGCAAAGTAGCATCTGAAATCATAAAAAGGTTTCTTCTTGACTATCCCAGCTTTGGACCTGGTGATCATATGCTGTGTTTTTGCATTAGTAGAATGATGGGATAACACAGGTTGAACATCCTGCACATTTGCGGTGTATTCTATAGTCTCATGAACCGCAGTTGAGTTAGAGTCTTGTTGGATAGGTAAAATGGCCTCCAATTGGCCAGGAGTAAGGACAATCAACTCAGTATTGTCACATTCAGGAGCAGAAGTAGATGATGAAGTAGAACCTGTTCCAGACTCAGAATGGATATGAAGAGAGGTTGGAGAAAAAAAGGTGAAATTGTGGAGTAGTAGATCTGGATTGCACAAGTTGTGGTGTAAGAACAGGGACATTAGATGAATCATGAATGTGACTGAACAACAGAGGTATCTGCATATCCTCAACCGTTCCTTGAAAGGGAAGACGGTCCTCTTCTCTTGCCTATGTTTTGTTAGACCCGGTTTATCTAGGAAATGTCTAAGGAGTCTCTTCGTTGAAATAAATGATGATTTGGTGGTATCATCTGCACTCGAGGAGCAAATCAAATGTTCTAAGTTGACCTGAAAAGAAATCATTTGCTTTTGAATGACCTCTATCTTAATTTTGTTTAGTAATATCAGAAACGCGCTATCTTACTTTCAACCTCTTCTTCTTTTTCAATCTCTCTTTCCAGATTTCATGCATGTCATCCAAAACTCAAATTCAGTGCACAAAAAACTATCCAACTTTCATGCATGGTCTTATTATATCCCAACTCTCAGTTTGTAATGCTTCTGAATGAACCATTTTTGGAGCTTCATTTTCGTGTCTTGACTAAATGAGGTTGTGTTTAAGGATAATAGAATTGAGAGAGATTGATAAGAGAATTGTGTATTACTATTGAGAATAGGAGCTCTATATATAGGGATTTCAAAGTACATATTCTAATGTTACAAGGAATACTAATCCGACTAGGATTAGGAAATCTAGAACCTTCTCTCATATTACTACTCCTAGTTTGATAAGGCACACTAAGTCGATTTCCCTTCAGGTTTGTTCTTTTTCTTTTCTTTTTTACTTTTTTTCTTTTTCTTTTTGAAAGATTGTGCTAATAGTGATTATTCTTCTGGCAAGAAAGATTTTCAAAGTTCAAAATACATTTCCTGTCATCCCAAGTTCACTATAGTTTCACTGTTATAATGCTGCTACTCTACACACGATGAAGCACAGAGAACGTCCCTCAAACTGATTCATGACTAACAAAGTAACAATGAACATCCTCTGGCTCCGGATTCTCCTGTATTAGATTTATCAAAAACACATTCCCTGCCCTTTTTATTAGGAAAACCAGAATTCCAGAATGGGGCGTAGTAGCAAACCATCACAATAACATAGAATCCAATAAACACAAACATTTAAATTTCACGTAAACCTGAAGAACAATAATATAGCATCTTCCAGCAGTCGCATCTAATACTCAGTTTCCAAACTTGAAAACCAAGTCTGCAGGTTGATTGTTTCGACATCCAAAGCCACAAACTATACAAACCAGAATACACACATAGCACACTGCAACGGTCAATAATCCTAATCAGCTTCTGCCAGACTTGAGAGCCTGCAAACAGATACTAAACGAGTATCACAATATGATAGTGACGAAATTCTTGATTATATGATAGCAAAAAGAATTATTGAGTATTGACATATATAGATTCTATCTACTTCACTCCTGATATTTTTTTTAACCCCTTGTAACCGATACAAATATATCCAGTAAACTTCTGAATCTGATTTGGCAGTACTCAAGATTATGAGCATCACTTAGTTCTTAAAATCTTTACAAACACAAGACTCAAAGGAGTAGCAAACTTTTAGAGTTCTGCAATAGTTAGGCTAGTGATGACCAAACAGGACAACGTCTTAGCCAGTCAACCATGGCTATACAGAGTAATCAACAAGATATTCGCATCAGTTCAATCTTTTGTTTTCTCAATACAAGATTAATTGGCAGTTTACCTGGGCTAGAGAACCAAAAGTCAAAGCAAACAAGCTCTAATTGTAACAATCCAAGACAAAAACAAACTTTCCTCTTTCTGGATAAAAAAACTCAAGGGATTCACACTGTGTGTTAAAATAAATGCATGTTATTATCCCAAAATGCAGTTCCCGCTAAATAAAACAAGTAACTAATATAATAACTAGCTAGCCGTAGGACAATAAAAATAGCAGATAATACCACACTATACAACAATGAAAAGAAATCAATTTATTAGGTTTCCAATAATGTAACAATTTATTAAACGATATTTACAAGTAGTTTTATGAATGAACTGGATTGATGAAGTTGATTAAAATGATTTCCTCCTCATAACAACTTAAACCCAAGATAATGCAAGTGAAATATGAAAGAACAACTTTCAGCATAAAATAAAGACATAATGAACAAGTTATTCAAGAAAATCTACAAGTAAGAACTTTTAAAGCTACATGAGGAAAATTTAGTTACATCGGTTGCCAATGGAGTGGCAAAGCAGTGTTAATGCATGAAACCCACAAGAAAAATGAGGTTTTAACAATTCATGATTTCCAAAATGACTTGTGTGCAGAATTTGCAGGCAAATTTCATCAAATGATTCAACAATTCAAATCAATTAGGCAGATGAGATTACCTGTACAGTAACTTAACTGCATGACATAGCTGCCACAAGTAGTTTACAAAGTTCAAGCTTCAACAGCTGAGACTCGAACATCAATCCTTACAAGCAGTTTGGTATAAGAAAGATCCAGTTGGTTGTTCAGAAGTTCAGTTTCATTGTACCCTACATTGCCACCGTCCCCAGTGCAACCAACAGCATCAATACCTTCAAGTTGAATGGTCTGACCAAAGAGTTGAAAAGAACTTCTTCCGAGCTTTGGCGAGTTGCAATTTCGGTTCCCATCAAGTTCCATGCCAAAGGAATGTGGACTACTCTGTCTATCTGGTGATAATTGATCAGACTGTGGACTTCCAATGTTCAACTCAGTTGACACCCACTTCAACCTTGGCACCATGTTGTTGTTGCCAAAGGAATTATAGGTGCACATCCGAGGAGAATTTTCATTTAACAAATGAGATACATTGGATACACAGAATAGATCTTGCCTGGCTCCCTGCATGCCAGCAGGAAAAATGTTATAGTTCAACAAGGAAACATTGAATTGCCCCATTGTTGAATTAGCTGCTCCAGTCATAGGTATCATGAATTCTTCCTCTTCATTTCTCAGCAGCTGATAGCTAAATTTATAAGCTATTGATTTTCCTTATTCTCCTGCAAATATGTCAATTGTAATATAGGGAAATAAGGGTCTCCCGCAGAGGATTAAGTTAAACTAAAAGCTTCAACAAAAGTCACAAAACGTGACTGCAGTTCCTACTGAACAGCAGTCGAAAAACAAACTAAAATCCTAACCAAAACAACCCAGAAAAATATGAAAATTTACAGAAACGTACTAGACACACAAGGCGTCCAGTACACAGAATTTGGGAATTTTTGGAGTTCGTTTACTATGAGAATAAAATACGTCAAAACAGAGAACAGAAAGAAAAACGAAACTGGAACAGATTTGAGATTGGTTGATATCAATTAATGAAACTAGCTAGGAAGGAAGTATCCACCTCCAACAATCACACACAACACACTTTGTCCAATTTACTTCCAATTAACTTAGTTGAAGACGCTCAGATTGGCTCGGTACGCTTGAACACAACCTATTACTCTTTCTTACTTTGCACGCTAGGCAGGAAGTGCTCTACACCTAGACTATTCCCAAGCAATGCAACCTAAAGGTACGCTTATTAGATTAAACATGCAGAGATCATTAAGTTTGAAAAGAGTTTGAGCAATCACTAGGTATCGCAAATAACTTAGAGCCTTGCTAAACCTAGGGTTTTGTTTACTTGCTAGTGAAAACTACCAATTACTTCTCTAGACAATTTGAGGAATCCAACTATTGATCCAGGCATCAAACAATCAAAGTATTAGAACCCTAGCATGCATACCAAGTAGGCCTCCAAAGCATACAAACATAGAATTCATCAATGAGAAATCGGTAAACAAAACCTCAACTTTATTAATTGGAAAACAAATTGAATGTCAAAGCATGTTATGGATCATGTCTAGGGGTTTCAACTGCCCCCTAACTACTGGAAATTTAGCTACACATAATTGGAATCAAAAACACAAAATAATGAAAAAGGGAGGAAGAAGAAGAGCCCGAGCTGCTGCAGATTGATCTCCTTTTATATGCTTAGAGGTTAGGAAATCCAAAACCTAAAAGAAATTAGGGTTCACGTGCTTAGGTGGAGTTTTCCTATTGGCTCTTGAACTTGATGACTTATTCTAACCATTCACATCGTGCCATTTGTCCATCATGAGTCGGAATATGAAGCACAAACTCGTCCTCGGGCTTCTTGGTGTGATTTGGGCCTCGAAACATAAATTCCTGTCCAACCTCAGATTCACGCGCAGCCTGACCTTCTTGTACTAAATCGACCATAACTTTCTCTTGAAAAATGATATTGATGAGCCGTAAAAAGATTTAGAAACTAGACATCCAAGGCTTTCCATCAATATAAAGATCATCATCTAGATCATTGTGAGATGGTCTCAGTGATCTGTCGAAGTTGACTGATCTGCACAGGCAGATTTGCTGATTTTGCGCTTCAATCCCTCTTTTGCTTCTTTTCTTCTTCTTTACTCCAAGATACCTATAAAACAAATAAACAAAGTAAATAACCAGAAAATACACTAAACTAACAAAGAAAGTATGGAGATTAACGCTATTAATATCGCATAAATATGGTCTTATCAGCAGCCCAGGATTCAGTGGAGCTCTGAGTCTCTTTGTGGGGGGATATACAGTATGAAGCGAAGGTACAGTATGAAGAGAAGGCGTTGAGGCAACAAAGTCAACTTGCCAAGGGCTCACCCTCTCAGCATTCTGCAGAACTTCAGGTTCATCCCATATAACCTATTATATAGAGATCATTAGATAACTAAATACTAGCATGAACTATAAAACCAAAAATAGTATATGCTAAAGGCAATGAGTTCAGCATACAACTAAAGGTTAAAATTTAAAAGATCCAACGGATATTTCTACAGAAATATTCTACCTATATATAAACAACCACAGGTAGAACTGTTGTGTGTGTGCATTGTTGTGTTAGCATGCCTGATATGATAGCTTACTATTAATCTCCGGGAGAACTCAATGTGAAGCATCGAAATTCTGGTTTGTGGACTGTGAACATAAATGGAAAACAAATTTCTATAGGGATTAATCAAGGGAAACATTTTGAAAGAGCATACACTCAACTCTCTAACACAACATTCTATGGATACTTACAATCTAAAACCTGAATCAAAGTTGTCTTCACATGGTTATTTCTTTTCAGAACAGGAAGTTTGCCTTTTCCTTTTTTTCCTTTCTTTTTCAAGACAAAACTAATGATTTTAACACAAATGATATCAAATATTTGAACAAGGCAAGGCCGTAGAAAAAGTTGGTGTCATGCATATATTATCACAGAGGCATTGATCAAGTAACTCGTTCATTCCCACTTCTCCTCCAACATTTAATGAGCCTAACCTATTTCAAAACAAGCAACTGAAGAACAATTCAGGCTGATATTCCAATCAATCCCAGAAATCTTAACAGTAATATCGCAACAAGCAGAAAATATAAAAATCAAAGCCAAAACAGCAGTATCCTCTGGAATACAACTAAAACATAATAACTGAACAATTCAAACATGAAACTAATCATTGGAACTACATTCCAAATCAATCATTGATATGTACAGAAAACTACATCCAACTGGATCTACATTACAGTAAAAAGTGCCATATAAACATCAAATGAGTTTCGCAAGCGTGCATCGAATGAGAAGCTAATAACAAGTGCAATGCAATTGCCTCTACATTTCCCTTGACTCGATCAGTTGTTAATATAAATTCAAAGCCAAAAGCTGAGGAGAGAAATGAAATACCTGAAGCATACGCCATGGGGATCCCTTCCACGGAACAAAGGCGGAAGACAGAGTGCCCTGAAACCAAGTCATCAGTCTCCATGGCCATCTTGACTCTCATCCCAACCGTCCAAAACACCTTCAATGCCTTCTCCACCACCTCCGCCGAAAGCCTTGTCTTAAAGCCGTCAATTCCAGAACCTTCCTCCTCCGACTTCAGATAAATGTGGGAGCTCCACCTGCCGCAATCGCCGCCGGGGCTCGCCCTCACGGTCCGCCGCACCCGACGTACATCCCGATCTCCCCACCTCATGAACACCACAGAGCCATCGGCGACGAGCATCTTGTGATTGACGAACTTGCTCCAGCCGGTGGTGAGCAAGTGCCTCCGGGGAGTTCCGCGGTAGATATGGCGGAAGTCCCAAACGCCACCGCTGGACCGGCGGCTCGGCCTGGTAGTTAAGCGGCGGGAAAATCGAGTCAGCACAAAACCTCGGGACAGAGAAACCACCGCCATTGTTAGACCATCTCCAATAAAAGGGCTATATGGTAACCTATAGCCCTTTTTGTTATAATGTGGGCTCCAATAAGAGAAGGGCCAAAGGTGAAGAGGGGGTGGAGAGAGCTACATTTAGCTTTATGGGTGGCCCTTTAGCCATTGGTGAGACCCACGGAAATCAACCCAATTAAGGGATGTGGCAATGCATGGTTTGATCCAATGGCCAATAATTAATAATATTTGCAATCCAACGGTATGTAATTAAGCATACCTTAATATTATATATATATATATATATCTATATTTTATATTTTATAAAGATGAATTTTAGTTATATACATTAGTTTCTTTTAAGTGCATGTATTTTTAAATTTATTTATTTTGTATCATGTTAATGAAGTTTATGTAATATTTATTTATGTAATATTTTGTATCATTCAATCGGGAATCTACATATTTGCTTCCGAAATGGCACGTGGCACTTAAAACATCTATTAAAAATGTTATCAATAATACAACATAAATACCTCATCCAAATATACATCTTAAAAATTAATTTTTTCCTCAACAATTAATTTTAGTCTAAATTATAATATTATTAAAATAAAATAAAATCATACAAATTAGAAAACATATTGTAAAATCATAAAATACTTGAAAGAGGTAAAATTTAGCCCTCCCTTACTGGAGATGATTCACTTGTTCATGAATAAACAATAATATTTCTGGGGGCTAAATTATAGCCCTGGACCCAATATAGCCCCTCCTTACTGGAGATGGCCTTAGCATCGTAATATTTTGTCTTGATTAATTTTATCTCATTCCACTAGTTTTGTTGGTTGCCAGTGAGTACCCATACTTGCATTGACAAAGAAGCAAAGCCTCCAAGCAAGGGTTTCCTAATGGAAGATGAGAAGCAATTAAATTCCCTCTTATAATTCTAGCATACGTTCAAGCCTATTTGTTTTGTTTTTTTTTTTTCTGATATGAAAAGACTAACAAAACAAGCTAAAGGGAGGCTCCTCTAGAGCAACCCGCGCCAAACAGATCAAAGCTAATAGCTGATCTAACACTCGAGGGAAAGTGACTAGTCCAAGAAATGAGCTCGTTCGATCCATGGCCTATGGAGGCAAGGGCATTTGCCACAAAATTAGCTTCCCGGAAAGTGTGGGTGAAAACGACTGAATTGAAGTTGGATGCTAACTGTTTGATGTCCTGGATGATAGACTGAAGATGCCAAGGAGTGTTGGTCTTCCCAATAACACAGTGAATGACCAGTTGGGAATCCCCTTCAATCAACAGGTTGGTGTAGTTAAGCTCTTGAGCTTTTAGGAGGCTTTCCCGGAGAGCAACAGCTTCAGTCAGAGGGACATTAGCTTTCCCAATGCGTTTAGCACAAGCAATAACAGGACATCCAAAGCTGTCTCTGATGACAAAGCCAATAGTTGCACTGTTATTTTGTTGGATGATCGAACCGTCAAAGTTGATTTTAACATGGTCTGGAGGAGGAGGATTCCATTTGATGTGCTCACGCTAATCTGGAGGCCGCCTGACAAGAGGATTATGAGTGAGGAAATCTTGAGAAGTGGAAGCCGCAATGGCCACTATAGAAGGGGAGGAGAAAGCTTCATTCCTGAAAACATTGTTATTTCTTGCTTTCCAAACGTGGTAGCATAAAGAAATGAGCTTAGCAAAGAGATTGGCATCATAAGGAGCATCAATGAATAAATCAATTAATCTTTGGTGCAGGCTATTTGCATTAAGAAAAACAGTGCAGTTGGCCAGGTTCCAAACAGATCTTGACATAGAGCAATGACATAATAAATGGTCAATAGTTTCTTCACTAGCATTGCATAACGGACATAAATTAGAGTGAATGAGGCCAAACCTATGCGATCTGCTTCTGGTTTTAAGTCTACCTCGTAAGAGAAACCAACCAAAGACCTTCACCTTAGGAGGTAAGTTCAAATTCCAGAGTTTCCTGAGCAAAGGAGATTGAACATGGCTCTCTACATTTGCATTTTGTAACCATGTGGCAGATTTAATAGTAAAAGCGCCATTTGGTGAGGGCCCCCAGAGAAAAGCATCTTCATGGGGATATATAGGAATATGCAATGCACAAATTTGATCCACAACATCCGTTTGTAAATGAGACAACAATTTATCTCTATTCCACTTATTGTCCAAAATATAATCACTAACTTTTTCATTTCAATTAATAGAAGCAGTCTGATTTTCATCAAGAAGGTTAGCTAGAGGAAAGGGAAAAATCCAGTTAAAAGTCCAAAAATTAACAGTATGACCATTACTAATAATCCATCTCATTCCATTGAGAATGATGTTTCTACTATCTAAGATGCCTTTCCAAGCTAAAGAGCAGTTTTGCCCTTTCTTGGCTTGGAAGAAAGATCTATTTTTAAGATATTTTTTAGTAACAATCTTAACCCACCAGTTACTCGGATGGGTGGATGGGTGGGAACTTTCCAGCCAAGTTTGGTAATAGCCGCATTATTGAAATGAGCAGAAGGTCTAATGCCTAACCCTCCCATACGTTTTGGAGTACAAGCTTGGTGCCAAGCAACAGGGGTAAAACTAGAGTTGGAGCCCCAGAAGAAATTTCTAGAAGCTTTATCAATTGAATTTGTTAATTTCGAAGGGCATTTAAAGCATGACAGTATGTGATTAGGCATACCTGAAAGGTTAGCTTGAATAAGGGTGAGCCTCCCTGCTCTTGAAAGGGAACCTTTTTTCCAACCTGCAAGCTTATTGGAGATTTTCAAAAGAAATTCTTTAGCATTAATTGGATGTTTCCAAAAGATGATATTATGAACCCCGAGATATTTGCCAATAGTACTTTTGTTCTGAATATTTAGGATATTAACAATGTCATGTTTTGTTCCCGAGAGGACTTTAGGAGATAAGTACAGAGAGGATTTATAAAAATTGATTTTTTGTCCCGAAACAGAGGAAAAATCATTTAGAATTTTCGAAACGTTTCTAGCAGCCTTACTAGAAGCTCTACAGAAAATAAGGAAATCATCTGCAAACATAAGGTTAGAAATCTTAAGCCCATGAGGAGAGGAAAGGATCCCAACATGGGAGCTAGAATTGGCAGACAGTCTATTTAGAATTTAGATGCTTAATTAGGGGTTCCATGCAAAGAATGAAGATGTATGGGGAAAGAGGATCACCCTGCCTTACACCCCTAGTAGGGCAAAAATAACCCTCGGGTTTGCCATTAATAATAACGGAAAAGGAAACTGAAGTGATGCACTCCATGATCCAGTCTATCTAATTGCTATTAAAACCAAATCTATTTAAACAAGCCTTAATGTAATTCCAATTGATGAAGTCATAAGCCTTTTCTAAATCCAATTTGATAGCCATGGCACCAGTTTTGCCTTTCTTTCTTTGAAAATCAGAGATGAGTTCATGAGCAATCAAAATATTGTCATGGATAGATCTTCCAGGGGTGAACACACCTTGATTATCAGAAATGCATTTCTCAAGCAAAGGTCGCAATCTTTTGACCAGAATTTTTGTGATAATTTTAAAACAGACATTGCAAAGACTAATAGGTCTAAAATGAGAAACAGTTTCAGGATTTTCTACCTTTGGGATTAGAGCAATAGTAGTGTGATTAATAGCATGTAAAGAAGAAGTGTTGGAGAAGAAATGCAGGATCATAGGAACGAGGCTACCTTTTATGTCTTCCCAATGTTTTTGGAAAAAAATAGCATGGAGTCCATCGGGACCTGGGGCCTTTAGAGAGCCAATCAAGTTGAGAGCGTCTAAAATCTCCTTTTCAGTTACCTGTTAGGTGAGAGAAGCATTATCAGAATCAGAAATAATTGGATTTATTATGTTGATAAAGTCATTAAGAGAAGAACCACTAGGAATTGTATCAGCAGTAAAACGTTTCTTGAAATCAGAAACAAAATGTCTAGCTAGGATGTCAGGATCAGTTATCCAAAAGTTATTGTCATCCTTAATCTTAGAAATGAAATTTCTCTTTTTCCTGATGTTTTCCTGGGTTTGTAAAGATCATGCAATTCAGTATTGAGAGTAATATTCCTTTCCTGTAGCACAACAGCAGAAGGATTAGTCATAAGTTGAGTTTGGATAATTGAAATTTGGTTCTGCAGAGAAGAAATTTTCTTAAATAAATTCCCAAAAGTTTCTTTATTCCAATTTTTTGCAAGTACAGAAAATTTGCCACATAAAATGGTAAAATTTTGCATTGGATCAGAGTCATGAAAAGCATTCCAAGCATTAGTTACCAGAGACTTACAGGAAGAATGTGACAACCACATGGCCTCAAACTTAAAACTATTAGACATCTTGGGGGTTCTGTGATTAAACGAAACACAAACAAGTCCATGGTTAGACCCTATTATTGGCAGATTTTCTACTTCAGCCTCAGGGAATTGAAGAATCCAGTTGGGATTTGCACAAGCTCTATCTAATTTTTCATAGATAATAGTGTGGTCCTTATGATTGTTGGTCCAAGTAAAGGGTATTCCTAAGTGGGGAAGAGTGCTTAAGCTATTGTCATTTAGAAAATTAACAAAGTTTAACATGTAGTTTGTGGTACGAGGATTACCTCCAATTTTTTCAGTCGGGTGAGCGATAATATTAAAGTCACCTATTAGAAGCCAGGGTTCATCGTGAAGGAGTTTAAGAGAAGAAATTTCATTCCAGAGTTACAACTGTTTATCCTTTTTAAGATAAGCATACACAAAAGTCATAAACCAGCAAGTATTAGTAATAGGATTAGTAGCATAACAGTGAATAAAGCGATCATGTGGCCTAATAATATTTATATTAATAGTTCTGGATTTCCAAAGCAAAACAAGGCCACCGCATTGGCCCTGCGCAGGTACAACAAAACTCTCATCAAAAGGAAGACTACTAGCTATTTTATTTCCTAAATCATTTGATGCCCTTGTATCAATGATACAAAACACATCAAGAGCTAGATTAGAAGCATAAAAGAGAGCCTGCGCCTGAAATCCAGGTCTGGAAGTACCCCGACAATTCCAAATGACCATCTTCATTTAGAGACTTTATTAAATTGGGATGGACCAGCCTCCTTGTTTTTGTCATTCTTAGTAGGCATATCATCCATCCTGTCTCTGGATCTTTTCAGTGGGCTGCTATATCCAGAGCTAACTTCCATTTGATCTTCCTGGTTGTTGATATCCCAAGCCTCCACGGCAGAATTTTCAGGTCCAATTAGATTATTGATGAAAGCATTTTCATCATCCTCTTTGGCATCCATAAAGTTGTCCTGAGAGTAAGATAAAGGGTTATTAAAGAAGCTGTTATAAAACTCAATAGCATCAGTTGGGGAGTAGGGTGAATCCGGATTGTAAGTCCTCACAATATAGTTGTCAACAGCAGGAGAGGCATAGAGTTTAGCTTTTAGGAATTTTAGATGTTTTTAGTTTTTTATACAGCACAATTGTATGGTGGCAGGTGAGGCTAGATGCCAATTTTTATTTTAGGAGTCAAGGTTGTTGTTACATTGAATAGGATTGCTTTAAACCTTGTTTCCGTAATACTTTTTAAATGTAGGGTTTTGGTTTTTTTGTGTCAATTGTCTTATTTAGATGCATGTAGAACTCCAGCCAATGATTATTGATTATAATGATATCAATTTTTGTATAAAAAAATAAAATAAAATAAAATAAAAAGACGGTTTAACTCTAAATCAATTGCTTACACACCACCAATAATTGCTTCAGACAACAGTTTTTCGCTGTCGTCTGATGACCTCCTCTGTTGTTGTGAAAGCTCACGTCGTCTGATAAAGTTATCAAACAACAGTGTCATATATGCTTACTGTTGTCTCTAAGAAACTTCTATATCAAATGACTATTTTTTTTTTCTGTTAACTGGATTTAAACAACATAACAGGCGCTGAAAATGGTATTGGCCGTCCATTTTTGATACTGATCCAGGTTTATCTAAATAACTGTTGTTTGAGTTTTTATTGGACAATAGTTTTTTATGTAGTCTTGTTGTGCTAAAATGCCTCCAGTAACTAGTTTTTGCTATCATTTTAGTTGTGTTTAAATCTCTGGAACAATTGTTTTTAGTTTAATTGAGACTTGAGAGTGATCTAAAAGTGACTCTTATGAAGTACATTTTCTTGTATAGAAGAACAACAATCTTTATTAAATAAAAATAAGGAGTAAATGGGGTGATAAAATAGCATCGAAAGAAAATAATAAAGCTACATACGATGAACAACATTTGAACTTGTATAAATGTAACAATAGTTCCACATATGGAAAGTAGTCAGCTTGCAAGGTTAAGATGGGTCATTTTTAGGGAAAGCCTTCACTACATGGGGTGCTCGCTTTTCCTCTATGACAAGCAGCTCGCTTCCTCGAAAGAAATCCAAGGGATATATGCTTAGGGTGCTAAAACTTCCAGTGAAACACTCTCCTCCTCCATTTGGACAAACAAAAAATAAATTAGCACATAAAACCTAACCAACAAACTTTGAGAGTTAAGGGAAACCGCTGAACACCTGAAATCCGAGTTTGAGATGAATGATCTTGGGAGAACACGGTTTTGTCGAGATTTAGAACTTGTATATCGTGTCAATGAATGCTTTGGCATTTTGATACAATCAAGATGCACTCTCATGGCTGTCCGTAGTCTTGACCCTAAAAGGGATACGTTTCGTCCCAGGGATGATGACGAAAACGTGTTAATTGGCAGAAGTGCCTTACCTAAGTGCAATATGTGCATTATTGTACATAACACAACATAAGACCGGACACCTCATTTATTATGAACTTATTGGCTAGATGTAGCCCTGCACCAACGCGATGCCATTAAAATAGTGTAAAGATAATCTTTTGATACTTAAAGATTTCGATAGATATTGGCTTATTTTATTCCTACAAAGAGAAAATGAATGACGGAAGAATGGGATCAGACCCCATTAGGCATAATGCCGCCATCCCCACCGCTATGACCAACGAGATGGCAGGCGCCGGCACCACCAAGAGTGGCCGGCGTCACCCTCCGTCAAAATGATGGTGATGTTTTGATGGGTTTTGCTGATGCAAGGTATCTCTCTGACCCTCACAAATGTCACTCCCAAACAGGTTATGTCTTTTCAATGGGAAGCACCGTGATATCTTGGAGGTCTACAAAGCAGACGTTTGTTGCTACTTCCTCGAATCATGCAGAGATTATTGCTCTACATGAAGCCATGAGTGAATGTGTATGGCTAAGGTCTGTAATTAGACATATTTGAGGAATTTGTGGTTTGAAGTCTACCAAGGATAATGCAGCTTGTATCAAACAAATGAAGTTAGGTTTCATCAAAGGCAACAACACCAAACATATATCGCTTAAGTTCTTTCATTATCAGCAATAACATACACTTCTAAAGTTTGAAGTGACTCAAATCCGATTGGAGGATAATGTAGCGGACTTATTTACTAAGTCGTTTCCTAAATTCACTTTCGAGAAACATGTAAAGAGTATCGGATTGAGAAAGGTATCCGAACTCCGATGATTGTAGCAATCAGGGGGAGGCATGATGTCTACATGTTCGATCTTGAAGAGTGAAGGATGTGTTGCACTCTTTTTCTCCTCCTCGAGCTTGTTTTTATCCCACAGGGTTTTTCACTCGAGTAAGGTTTTTAATGAGGCAACGGATGAAGCGTCACCACCAAGTTTGAGTGGCACTAGGGGGAGTGTTGAATGATAGGACCAAAAAGTGTGACGATATTATTGAATATGTGCCCCATTTTAGCATTGTTTCTCCCTTAAGTTTCGTGTTTTGAGTCAGTGAGTCGTTTTCAGAGTCTTGTTGAGTGTTTGGAGTGAAATAGGCGAAAAAAGTAAAATTCATGAAAAATCCTAGCTGGATCAGGATTCCTAACTGTCAATTGTTTTTGCGGTCTTTAACATTTTAATTCCCTTTATTTTCTCTAGAAAATTCTGATATTCTCCTGCTTGTTGTAGGAAACGTTGCCTGGTGGAACTCTTGGAAACAGCAATGATGGAGTCATAAAATAAAGCATTAAGATATTTGACCAAGCAATGAAGAAGGAAAATAAAGGAGAAAAGAAGTTTTCAGTTGAGGAATAAAAGAGAAAGACGTTTCAGCTGGAAAATAAATAAAGGAGAAAAGAAGTTTTCAGCTGAAGAATAAAAGAGAAAAACGTTTCAGCTCGGAAATTAAAGGAATTGCCCCATTATGAGAGGAGTTAAGGCCATAAAGGAGACGTTTCAGTTGGGAAAGCCAACCAGTGCTCCCCTATAAATAGGCAATGTCCAGAATAGAATTGGCATCACTTCCCAGCCAAGATCACTTCCCAGCCAAGATCACTTCCCAGCCAAGATAATTCATTGCCTATCACTTCCTGGCCAAAAACCATTCCAAGACTGCCCAATTCACTCCTTAAACTTCCATCACCTACAAGACCGTGACACCATCCATTCGTCAATCTACAAAGCTCTAAGGCGCTGAGTCAAGGACGCTCCACTACCATTGCAGAGACAAGTTCATCACCTTGTTGCTAAGCCGCTGAGGAAAGCTTCAAAGTGTAACTATGACTCTACTTATAATTTTTGTTTCGGTTTTGTGTGTTTCAATTTGCGAGTTGTGTAATTGGAGACATGAAATTTTCATAATATTTTTATTAATATTTTTGAGATTTTCAGTTTATTATTGAGTTAATTTCGAGAATTCTTTTATGATGCATGTTACAATCTTGTGCCCTTTTACGTGTTTAGGTAATTTTCAGAGTTAGGTTCATAAGTTTACATGCTAGAATAACGGTGAGAGTTCTTGTGTGTTTTCTTAATTTGCCAAGAGTAATTGTTATTTGTTAAGACGCTGAGTTAAACAAGTAGCAATTAGTTCTAAAAAGTGGTAAAACTATGTTCAATGGTTAAACGATTCTGGAAATTACGTGTTAAATTCTATGTCTAATGGTTAATTTGCACGTGTGAGTTGATTCGAGGGTTAGATAATACTACTAGTTAAGAGAATACGCTGAGTGTTTTCGAAAATTAGTAGTATTAGGCTTGGTAAGGACTTTTCTGATCCATGCCTACATTAGAATGAATCAGATAAATGAATTGATCCGCTGAGGCTTTTCATTTGAGCTCTTATCTAGGCATTTAAGATGGGCACATTTTTGTAGCATGTTGAAATGGATTTTATGTTTTCACACTTAGTAATTTCTGAGTGGTATTGGTCAAGGTTAGGGAAGTCGATCATTGTATATAGGTTTATTTGTTATGTTTTTATTTTAAGTAGATTAGGAACCAAAATTCAAAAACCCCCATTTTATTCTTTTATTTGTTAATTGACCTTTTTGTGTAGGTGTACCCTACAATTCCCGGACTGAACGATCCCTGCTTATCCTATACTGACAACAACATTTTGCAGGGTTAAATTGTGAGGCTGTTTCAGCCGCATCAATTTTTGGCGCCGTTGCCGGGGATTGTTAAAATCCCTTGCACTTAAAATGTCATCGATTTTGTTGTATATAGAATGCATGCTAATTTTTGTACTACACTTGTGGAATGGTGACAAATTGCAATTTTGGTTAGGCCAAGCTAATTGTGATTTAGTTTAAGTTTTATGAGTGTTTCAAAATTAGGCATGTCTTTTATCATTGTTGTACAATTTGTAGAAAGTGTTTTTTTTTTTAACCATATTGTAAATTGAATGTGTTTCACTTAGATTAATATACTTAGGTTATGAATTTAGCTAAATACTTAATTGTTGTAAGTGTGTAAAATCGTATGAGTAGACAAGGGCCCTTTTGTTAATATTGGCCTAAACCCTTCATTAGTACCTTGCTCAAGTCTCTTGAGGTTGAGGGCGGCCTTTATTAGCACTTGGAGAACGGTCTAACACATAAGTTAATTTCCCAGCTGAGTAAGGGGCGCATACGGATGGTGTCTTAGGTTGAGACCCTGGGTGATGGGTTCAATTGGATCTCAGAGATACTATAGAATGAGCCTAAACCACTATGTGGGAGTAGCCGATAGGGGCCTAAACCTCAATGAGGGAGTAGCCTCTGTAGTATCACTAAAATGAGTCATCCCTCTCACTTACCTCTTAATCTGGCCATTCTGCCTTCTGAAACAAAGGAAAGAGACTTATGTCTGGGCGACTATCCCTATATCGTATCTCACCAATAGTAGTAGTTTCTATTGGGCTCGACTTACAGCTTGGAATCAATTGAGATATTAACTATGTTTATAATAATAATAAAAAATAATAAAAAATGATGTGTGACCTGCTTAAGGTATATTGGATTAAACATGACTTTGTCGAGGGTAGCTGTTCTATAGTCCCATTGCACAAACGAGGTCCTCTGTTCCAGTACCTAAGTATGTAAATATAAAAGTAACTTAAAAGTAACTTAGAAAGATGGAAAGACATAATGTTTGTATTTCGAACCTTGTATATGTTACTAACACTTGATTTGGTCTTAAAGGTCCATGAATGTCCACTGTCTCTGATAAGACTAAGGAGCTCTTTGAAAAATTGGAACGTGCTAGGCAAAGGGCAGAGCTCACTTTTTCAGACCGCCCTCCTCTAGAAAGGAGGGATTCTCAGGACTCTAGCTATTCAGGTTATAACTCCTCAACTAGATCAACCGAGGAGATCAACAAACCTGACCATTCTGAAGAAGGAGAAGAACAAGTCTTTGAAGAGGAAGAAGAGGAGGTCATGAAGAGGACGTTGCAGACAGAGAAGAGGAAGAAGAGGAAGAGCACGCCGTGTTGAGCAAGTACAGGCACCAATGGCTGAGACTATTAGGCAACTGTCTAATCCTACAGGTGGGGGTGCTGCGCCCTTATGCATTGCCTATCCAGAACCAGGAGAGGGGCTTAATGATGATTTTGAGTTAAAGAGTGGGTTTCTGCATCACCTACCCAAGTTTCATGGGATGAGTAGTGAAGACACCAACAAGCATCTCAAGGAGTTCGAGTTTGTCTGTGGGAGTATGTGCCCTAAAGGAGCTGATATCAATATCTTGAAGATGAAGGCATTCCCCTTTACTTTGGAGGACAAGGCCAAGACTTGGCTATTTGAGCTGCCTGCTGGGACTATCAACACTTGGGATAGGATGAAGGGCGAGTTCCTTACGAAGTACTTTCCTGCCTCAAAGGTCACTGTTTTGAGGAAGCAGATTAGTGGAATCACGCAAGGACATGAGGAGAATTTCTGCAATTATTGGGATAGTTTAAGAGCCTTGTAGCATCATGCCCTAACCATGGGATGAGTGAGGGGTCCCTCCTTACCTATTTTTATGAAGGACTCACCGCTAATGAGCGTGGTCTGTTAGATGCTGCTGCTGGAGGATCCTTTATGGATAAGACACCTGCTGATGCCAAGGTGCTACTTACTAATCGTGCGCTAAACTATCAACAATATGAGGGGGTACTTGCCTCTCAACGGAGGGTACATGAGGTGTCCACTAACTCTGCTCTTGAAGACAAGGTCAACAAGATGTCTACTTTGCTGTCTCAAGTCTTAAACGTTAATGGAGGAGGAGCAATGGCTCAAGTGTGTGGGATGTGCTCGACTCAAGGGCACCCCACAGATAAATGTCCCCAGCTTGCCTCTCCAGAAGGATGGGAATCTGTTAACGCCCTAGGGTATCAAGGAGGTCAAGGAGGCCCGAGGTACAACCCTTACTCAAATACTTACAATCCGGGGCTCAGAGACCACCCCAACTTTCGTTGGGCCAACAATGATAACACCTTGAGACCACCTCAAGGCCCAGGTCAGAATTCTCAGCGCCCACCAGGTTTGTTTTTGAGGCCTCAGGTACCTCAAGCTTTTGGTATTCCCAATTCTGTCCCTCCACCTCCTGTTTCTAATACTTTGAATGCCCCTAATTATGATGAACTGTTGAAGTCCCTTGCTGCGGGGCAACAACAACTTAACACGGCTACTCAAGCTTTGGTTGTAGGACAGGCAACCCATTCAAAGGATATTGCAGAACTCAAGAATCAAATGGGCCAAGTGGTGGATTTCATGGGCCGGATTGCTGAAACAGGGAAACTTCCAAGCAACACAGTGCCTAACCCAAGGAATGAGCACGCCCAAGCCATCATCACTAGGAGTGGGCGCGTACTAGTTGACCCTCCCAGAGCCCACAAGAAGGCCCAAGCGGCCCATAATGAAGAAGAAGACGTTGTGGAGGTGTCTAAGAAGGATGTTGAGAAGGACCCAGCTACATCAAGGGTGGAAGTTGACTTGCCCCAAGCTGAGGCACCCAAAGGTACAATTCCTAACTCTAGTGGTTTAGTTAAGACTAACCCAGTTGTTTCTATACCTTTCCCAAGCAGGTTTGCCAAGACGAAGAAAGATAAATCTGATCAAGAGATCTTGGAAATCTTCAAGAAGGTTCAAGTGAACATGCCCTTGATCGAGTGCATCAAACAGGTGCCTAAATACGCCAAGTTCTTGAAGGAGCTATGCACCACAAGGAGGCAGACAAGAGAGAAGGAGGTGGTGAAAATGAGCGAACGGTATCAGCCGTTATCCAGAGGAAGCTACCCCCAAAGTTGAAGGACCCAGGGAGTTTTTCTGTTCCCTGTATCATTGGTGACACCAGGTTTGAAAATGTGATGTTAGACTTAGGGGCATCCATAAATGTTATGCCTTATAATTTGTATGTGTCCCTAGGTCTAGGCCCTCTTAAGAGAGATAATGTTGTCATTCAACTTGCTGATAGGTCTAACAAATACCCTCAAGGGTATGTTGAGGATGTTCTTGTGCAGGTAAACCATCTGATATTCCCTGCGGATTTCTACGTATTGGACATGGAGGAATCGCCCCTAAATACCACACCATTACTTTTAGGGCGTCCCTTTATGAGGACTGCAAGAACTAAAATCGACGTGTACAAAGGGACTCTCACCATGGAGTTTGATGGTGATGTTATACGCTTCAACATTCTTGAAGCCATGAGGTACCCTGTTTCTGATTTGAAACCTTGCTTTGCTATTGATGTAGTTGATTCACTCGCGCAGGTTTTCTCTGAAGCAATGGTTGAGGATGAATTGGCTCTGACCCTAGAGGAGGGGGTCGGTATGATGCAAATGGGGAACCTATCCCCAAGGTTAGTGGGACGTTGAGGAGCCTAGAGTGATCAAGACTGTGGCCTCACTGGAGGCTCAACCTATAAAGAGGTCAATTTCCTATTTGTCAATTCCGGTTTCTACTAATAAAATGCTACCCTCTATTGTTCAGGCACCCAAGTTGGAATTGAAGGTACTCCCTGAGCATTTGAAATACGCGTACCTAGGAGAAAAGGAGACCCTCCCAGTGATCATATCATCAACGCTGGAGGTAGAGCAAGAAAGAAAGTTGGTGGACGTGTTGAAGAAGCACAAGACTGCCATTGGTTGGACTCTGGCAGATATCAAGGGGATCAGCCCAACCACGTGTGTCCACCGGATCCTATTAGAAGATGGCGCCAAGCCCACAAGAGAAGCCCAAAGACGTCTACATCCGCCCATGATGAAGGTGGTTCAAGACGAGGTGATCAAGTTGCTAGATTGTGGGGTGATCTACCCCATTTCTGATAGTAAGTGGGTCTCTCCAGTGCAAGTGGTGCCCAAGAAGTCTGGGGTGACAGTGGTGAAGAACGAGGAGAATGAGCTAGTGCCCCAAAGATTAGTCACTGGTCACAGGGTATGTATCGACTACCGGAAGCTGAATGCCACAACAAGGAAGGATCATATGCCCTTGCCTTTTATTGACCAGATGTTGGAGCGCTTAGCGGGCCATTCCTACTATTGCTTCTTGGACGGATATAGTGGGTACAACCAGATCTGCATAGCCCACGAGGATCAGGAGAAGACGACCTTCACATGCCCCTTTGGGACCTTTGCTTATAGGCGCATGCCCTTCGGCTTATGCAACGCACCAGGTACTTTCCAAAGATGTATGCTTTCCATTTTCTCAGAATACATTGAAAATATTATTGAAGTCTTTATGGACGACTTTAGTGTCTTTGGTAAAGATTTTGATACTTGTTTAGAGAATCTAGGATTGATACTTGAGAGGTGTGTAGAAACTAACCTTGTGCTGAATTGGGAGAAGTGTCACTTCATGGTGACACAAGGAATAGTGTTAGGACACATAATATCTAATAGGGGCATTGAGGTAGATAAGGCTAAGGTTGATCTTGTACGTCACTTACCCTCCCCCACAACTGTGAGGGAGGTACGCTCTTTTCTTGGCCATGCAGGATTTTACAGGCGGTTCATCAAAGACTTCTCCAAGGTGGCAAGACCTATGTGTGCCCTATTGCAAAAGGACATGCCCTTTGTGTTCAATGAGGATTGCAAGAAGGCGTTTGAAAAGCTCAAGGAGTTGTTGACCACGGCCCCCATCATATGCCCTCCGGATTGGAGTCTACCCTTCGAGCTTATGTGTGATGCATCGGACTATGCTGTTGGAGCTGTGTTGGGCCAGAGGAAGGATAAGAAGCCCTATGCTATTTACTATGCTTCTCGGACCCTCAACGATGCCCAGCTCAACTACTCCACCACTGAAAAAGAACTCTTAGCTGTAGTCTTTGCTTTAGATAAGTTTCGTTCTTATTTATTGCACTCTAAAGTAATTGTTTACTCTGACCATGCAGCCTTGAGATATCTGATGATCAAGAAGGAGGCCAAGCCCAGATTGATTCGATGGATCTTGTTGCTTCAGGAGTTTGACCTAGAGATCAAGGACAAGAAGGGCAGCGAGAATGTGGTGGCGGACCATTTGAGTAGGATAATACATGAGGAAGACATCCAGCCCCTACAGGAAACTTTCCCAGATGAGCAGCTCTTTGGGATAGAGGTTAGTGTGCCCTGGTATGCGGACATAGTTAACTATTTAGTCACTAGGACATTTCCTGACACACTTTCCAAAGCTAGTAAGGATAAATTGAAGAAAATGGCTAGGCACTTTATTTGGGATGAGCCCTATTTATGGAAACATTGTAGTGACCAAGTCATTAGGAGATGTGTCCCAGAGTCTGAGCATAGGTCAATTCTGTCATTTTGCCATAGTGAGGCTTGTGGAGGCCACTTTGGGCCTCGTAGAACAGCCTTGAAGGTCTTAGATTGTGGATTTTATTGGCCCACTATCTTCAAGGATGCAAACTTGTTTTGTATTTCTTGTGATAGGTGCCAACGGACTGGTAATCTTGGCCCAAAAGATCAAATGCCCATGAACCCAATAATAAATGTAGAAATTTTTGATGTTTGGGGCATTGACTTTATGGGCCCATTTCCCTCGTCTAATGGTTGTTTATATATACTATTGGCTGTGGACTATGTATCAAAGTGGGTGGAAGCAAAAGCCACCAGGACTAACGATTCAAAAGTGGTTGCAGGTTTCTTGAAAACTAACATATTTTCCAGGTTTGGAGTGCCACGTGTGCTAATCAGTGATGGAGGTTCTCACTTTTGCAACCGTACAATAGAGGCTTTGCTGAAGAAGTATGGGGTAACCCATAAGGTGTCAACGCCCTACCACCCTCAGACCAGTGGCCAAGCAGAGGTATCCAACAGGGAGATCAAGAGGATACTCGAGAAGACAGTGGGCCCGACAAGGAAGGATTGGAGCCAGAGATTGGATGATGCGTTGTGGGCCTACAGAACGGCCTACAAGACACCTATTGGGATGTCTCCCTTTAGGTTGGCCTACGGAAAGGCATGCCACCTTCCAGTGGAGCTAGAGCACAAGGCCTGGTGGGCTGTCCAGAAGTTCAACATGGATTATGATGAAGCGGGCCTACATAGGAAGCTACAGCTAAATGAGCTTGAGGAGATAAGGAATGAGGCCTACGATGCTTCATGGATCTACAAGGAGAAGACAAAGGCCTACCATGACAAAATGATTCATGGAAAAAGCTTCCAAGTGGGCCAGAAAGTTCTGTTATTCCATTCTAGACTTAAGCTATTCCCGGGTAAACTTCGTTCTCGTTGGGTTGGCCCGTTTATAGTTACAAATGTGTTTGCTCATGGTGCTGTAGAGATCAAGAGTGAGAAGACGGGGAAGGAGTTCAAGGTAAATGGGCATCGTCTCAAGCCCTACTACGAATCCTTGGTGGAGCACACATTGGAAGAGATACCCCTCCAGGAGGCACCCCATGACGTGTGAACAAGGAGAAGAGTCCAGGCTGAAGGACTATAAATATTAAAGCGCTGCATGGGAGGCAACCCATTTCAATTGAGGCTGTGGAGGAGCCATCAACGAGAGTTTGACATTTCTATCCCTTCACTTGCTTAGTTGAATTGTACTTGTGTCTGTTTGTTTGTTTATTTATTTTACCCTTTCCTTATTTTCGTAGCCCCCCATATTTAGGGTCTATATACCATATTTTTTGCCTACATTGAGGACAATGTAGATTCTAAGTGTGGGGTGGGTTTACACCTTTATTTCAGAAAAAAAAAAAAAAAAGTTAGTTTTATAGTCTTTTTGTGCGTTTGAGTCTTAGGATGCCCCTAACGTCTGGGATGAACATGTCTCTGAATTCATGGCTGAAGGTTTTCACAATCGAAATATGACTTAATTGAATTCTGTGGTTAATCGACATTGTGATGCTTGTATGAAGATTTGAGATAGGATTGTAACTTGGTTCATTAAGCATGCTAGGATTAAGTCTGATTAATTTGACCCTAAGTGAGCTGTTGAGCTAAAATACTTTCTTTTCGAGTGCTTATTGATAAATTCATAATTTCGTGGCTGTATTTGCAAAACCTCATCATTCTTTGAAAATCCAATGATCATGTGCCATAGATTTTAATGGACTAGAGAGTACTAGAACTCGGCTGTTGTGACTGTCAAAACTTGTATGCCATAATATGCACTGATCCTGGATAGGATAGAAGGCATTAGGGTAACCACCATAGCCAAACAAGCATGTGTCCCCAATTGTGCCCGTCGTGGGACTCCTTAGAATGAACCCCTTTCAGCCTACGTTGAAAACCTTTGTTTCATCACCCTCACTACCCTACCATGAGCTTAGTACAGGATATCTCTACCCTTGTCTTAGGGACTTAGTAGAGCATGACATAGTGTAGGGGTGACGATGAAAGACAAGTGTGGGGTGGGGAAAATCCAAGAAAAAAAAGAAGATTGCCGTGAAAAAAAAAAAAAATGAAAAAAAAAAATGAAAAAAAAGAAAGAAAAACGGCAAAGAGAAGAAAATTGAAAAGAAAACTCTTGGGAAATTGTTGAAGTGTGGTTTTGGACTTTCAAATTTGTAGAAGGCTCAAAGTTGAAAATTATGCCTTTGTCCATTCCCATGTTGGTTAGAGTGAAGGTTTGGCCCAAAACAATGATATTTGGCTACAAAAATGATGACATAAGGTGGTCCATATATGCTCTGCTAGGTCCTTAGGATTTTTGTATCCTTAATCTTCATTTCGAAAACCCTAGCTTAGCCCCATTACAACCTGTTTTAAGTGCTGACTTGATCCTTGAGATGGGCAGTCTTTGGTTAGTGGAGTCAGGTACGCAGTCGAGCTTATGGTTTAGGTCCATTTGTGCACTTAGTCATTTCATGAGGTCTTTAATAAATCTTCACAAAATGCTTTATTGATGAAATATGCAAGCTGTTTGTTGCCTTACAATTTATTCTCTTGCATATACTTGAGAGTGAAGCTTTTAAGCATAGCCATTTCTGAGAGAAAAATCGAGAGTATGCCCTGTGAGTTTGGATTGGACTTGTTCGAAACATGCTATCATTCACTGTATAACTTAAGTTCTCCATATCTTGCTTAGTCATATGAATGTCACAGGTTTATTAACCATGGAATTATCTATGCAATTTTGATTAAGTGCTTAACGTGAAAGCCATGAGTTTGGAGTCTCTGAGACAACAGTTAGGAGCAATAAAGTCATTTACTTGTTTTTTGTCGAGTCGTTGTTTTGTTTTGTATTTTTGTTTTGCTAAGGGACTAGCAAAAGCTAAGTGTGGGGTAGTTGATAGGACCAAAAAGTGTGACGATATTATTGAATATGTGCCCCATTTTAGCATTGTTTCTCCCTTAAGTTTGTGTTTTGAGTCAGTGAGTCGTTTTCAGAGTCTTGTTGAGTGTTTGGAGTGAAATAGGCGAAAAAAGTAAAATTCATGAAAAATCCTAGCTGGATCAGGATTCCTAACTGTCAATGTTTTTGCGGTCTTTAACATTTTAATTCCCTTTATTTTCTCTAGAAAATTCTGATATTCTCCTGCTTGTTGTAGGAAACGTTGCCTGGTGGAACTCTTGGAAACAGCAATGATGGAGTCATAAAATAAAGCATTAAGATATTTGACCAAGCAATGAAGAAGGAAATAAAGGAGAAAAGAAGTTTTCAGTTGAGGAATAAAAGAGAAAGACGTTTCAGCTGGAAAATAAATAAAGGAGAAAAGAAGTTTTCAGCTGAAGAATAAAAGAGAAAAACGTTTCAGCTCGGAAATTAAAGGAATTGCCCCATTATGAGAGGAGTTAAGGCCATAAAGGAGACGTTTCAGTTGGGAAAGCCAACCAATGCTCCCCTATAAATAGGCAATGTCCAGAATAGAATTGGCATCACTTCCCAGCCAAGATCACTTCCCAGCCAAGATCACTTCCCAGCCAAGATAATTCATTGCCTATCACTTCCTGGCCAAAAACCATTCCAAGACTGCCCAATTCACTCCTTAAACTTCCATCACCTACAAGACCGTGACACCATCCATCGTCAATCTACAAAGCTCTAAGGCGCTGAGTCAAGGACGCTCCACCACCATTGCAGAGACAAGTTCATCACCTTGTTGCTAAGCCGCTGAGGAAAGCTTCAAAGTGTAACTATGACTCTACTTATAATTTTTGTTTCGGTTTTGTGTGTTTCAATTTGCGAGTTGTGTAATTGGAGACATGAAATTTTCAGAATATTTTTATTAATATTTTTGAGATTTTCAGTTTATTATTGAGTTAATTTCGAGAATTCTTTTATGATGCATGTTACAATCTTGTGCCCTTTTACGTGTTTAGGTAATTTTCAGAGTTAGGTTCATAAGTTTACATGCTAGAATAACGGTGAGAGTTCTTGTGTGTTTTCTTAATTTGCCAAGAGTAATTGTTATTTGTTAAGACGCTGAGTTAAACAAGTAGCAATTAGTTCTAAAAAGTGGTAAAACTATGTTCAATGGTTAAACGATTCTGGAAATTACGTGTTAAATTCTATGTCTAATGGTTAATTTGCACGTGTGAGTTGATTCGAGGGTTAGATAATACTACTAGTTAAGAGAACTACGCTGAGTGTTTTCGAAAATTAGTAGTATTAGGCTTGGTAAGGACTTTTCTGATCCATGCCTACATTAGAATGAATCAGATAAATGAATTGATCCGCTGAGGCTTTTCATTTGAGCTCTTATCTAGGCATTTAAGATGGGCACATTTTTGTAGCATGTTGAAATGGATTTTCTGTTTTTACACTTAGTAATTTCCAAGTGGTATTGGTCAAGGTTAGGGAAGTCGATCATTGCATATAGTTTTATTTGTGTTGTTTTTATTTTAAGTAGATTAGGAACCAAAATTCAAAACCCCCCATTTTATTATTTTATTTGTTAATTGACCTTTTTGTGTAGGTGTACCCTACAATCCCCGGACTGAACGATCCCTGCTTATCCTATGCTGACAACAACATTTTGCAGGGTTAAATTGTGAGGCTATTTCAGCCGCATCATTGAAGGATATTGATATTTGTGTACCTTATCAAACTAGAATTAGTTCTATGATTGTAATAGAAGAGAAGGTTCTAGAATTCCTAGTCCTATTCGGAATAGTTTTCCTTGTATCATTAGAATATGTACTTTGTAATCCCTATATATAAGGCTTCTATTATCAATAGTGGAAGATACATAATTCTCTAATCAATTTCTCTCATTCTAAAACAATTTGGGTGAAATAAGCTGTACACGCACTTTTATTTGGTAATTGTGAAAGACATAACAAAATCAGATTGAGGATATAAATGAAGCAATGAATCCCAAAAATATAGAAACACAAGAGAGCAAAACTCCAAAAACTCAAGATTGGTTTACGCAGTAATAACTGTGGGGCCTTTATTCTTAAAGACCCCAGTGAAAACAATGGGTACGTACGAGTTCTTTACACACAATAAACAACTTTGACCTCAATTAACTTACTATACACACCTAGTAGATTGTCTTCCTTTGAACTGTCTTCTTTGATTGACAAGTACTAACCTCAACCTTCAATCTTCAGTACACAACAAGTACTCAAACTGACCTCTAAGAATAATTTGATATGCAAGATGTAATGAAAGAGTGTTAGACTCACTGATTCACTTTAACAAGGAACTATTGAATCAATGACTCAACATGAAGAACATAGTTTTTCTTGAAATGATGAATCCTCTAGGATCAGTCGAGGCGGTGTCAGTGCCACTTCCTTGGCCTTCTCGCTCCTTGTGAAGGAAGCGAGACAATTGAATTATGCTTATGCATACCTTATGGTAATTGTCATCATGTCATCGTAATCCTTGGGCAGGGTGGTGTTTAACTCGTACAGGAAAGATCCTGCCTTGAGCTCTTTGCGGAAAGCCATCTCGGCCAATCCTCTGTCAAGATCCCTAAATCTTGTTGCCATCAGTTTAGGAATGCCATCATACTCTCGTTATTCCCCTTTGGGATTTTGAAGAGTTGATATGATGTATGACACCTATCCGTTCACAGGATGAACATTGCCACGAATTTGCCTGCCAATTGCCTAAATGATCCTAACCAGCTTAGGGCTTCTCCCAATAGCGTTTCATGGAAAACGTGGCAACAAGCAGCATCAATGTAGTCTTTAGCAACATGTGACCGGTACGCATCCTAAAGTTGAAAAAGATCAATGATTCGATATAACGGTCCATCTTAAGCACTTTGGTGTGGTTAAGGTGAGTCCTGTTGAGTACATGGCATGTGAATGGCCTTAGGCGTTCCTCAAAACCACCATTGATGGGGCACCACGAGGCCCTACTCTCGCTCAACTCTATCCGGGTTTGTAAATCAACGATATTTTGTTTCATCTGCAATAGAAGTGTTGTATTGATGTCTGTGTTGGGATGCTGGGGAGATTGGTTGATGGTTAGATCCATTTTGGTTTGGTGTCGGTAATTTCACATAAGTTGCATGTACTTTCCGAATTTAAATCCACCGGTATGTAAATCATGTTGGGTTTGTTGACTGGTTTCACTTCGACTGGGGTAGCCTTGTTACTACTTCATGCCTCTCTAGGCAGCCTTGTTACTGCTTCACGTCTGTCGGGTTGGTGACATGTCCTGCTGTTGTCGTGCATGGTATTGATATTTGAGTGTCTTGATACGTGATGCTAATCACAATAAGTGTTATCAGTTTATGTGTCAGCTTGTCTTGATTTCTGGCTGGTGTGTACAGAGACTACCACTAAAATTACTAAGGTTAATTAAATGTGATTGACTAAATTGACTCCTACTAGGAAACTAAATTTCCTAAGCACTAAATTGTTATGCAAAACTGATTTATCCTATATATAAATGAGGTCTTTTGATTTAAAAGACAATTTTTGAGAAACCGTGAGGGATAAATGCATTTAACGACTAAGGATAATTACATAATTTTAAATTAGTCTAATTTCAATATTTAATATTAATACATGTGATTGAGATTCAGTTGTCCCTCACAATCTCTCAAATACTGTCCCTTAGATATGCCAAATTATATGTCAATCAGATAATAGTTGATCCTAAGCAATTAATATCAGAGATGCTGGTAATCTAACAATAAACACACACAAACTCCACACAAATTCTTTCTAAACAGAACCCAGTTTTGAGATTAAAAGTCAGTTTTCAATCTCTGCACACATTCACATAAATGCATTGAATAAAACTTACCTGATGTGTCACATTAATTAGTTAAGGTCTTAGTTTACTCTTTACACAACTTGATCTTCACATTACATTGCGCTCTTTACACCAATTTGATTTTCACATTACTTTTGCTCTCTTCAAGACCTTAGTACTCAATATTGTTGTATAAGGGATGCCAACACCTACACTAATGTGTGCAAGTCTGTATTGTTTCCAATCAGAAACAAAGAACAAGAAATCATTTCCACCTTTTTTCGATGACAGTAAAAGAAAACAATTAAAAACTAAAACAAATCATTTCAACCTAATATCTTTTTTTTTTTCTGATCGAATAAGAAACTTCATTAATAAAAACGAAGACTACAATGAGAATGAGAAACAAACAAGAAGATTTTCCCACTATAGACTTCACAACTGAAGTCCATGCTGACACACTGGTGAAGCCAACTAGGCCCTGACTTCAAACACATAAGCGGTTGACTTAACTTGAAGGCTTCCTTTGCTAGGCGATGTGCAACCCTGTTGCAATCACGCTTCATAAATTGCCAACTATAGACTGTAAAAGACTTAACTAATTGTTTAACTTCAACCTAATATCTTGAATTGATGAAAAAGAAAGAAACCCGGCCAACTCCCACCAAATATATATATATATATATACAACCATTCTCAGGTGCGGACGTCCGTACCTAAGGATTAGGTACGGATTTCCATTTTTTTCCCTCTTTCCGATCACACATTTAGATCTTAACCGTTCAGTTTTTAGGTCATAATGTATAGATCATCTCTGCAAAATTTCAGCCAAATTGGTGATCATTAAGGCATTCAAACCTGCAATTTACAACAATGAATACGAACGGTTCCGAATCTGTCGAACCGGAACCGTTCGTATTCATTGTTGTAAATTGCAGGTTTGAATGCCTTAATGATCACCAATTTGGCTGAAATTTTGTAGAGATGATCTATACATTAGGACCTAAAAACTGAACGGTTAAGATCTAAATGTGTGATCGAAAAGGGGGGAAAAAATGGAAATCCGTACCTAATCCTTAGGTACGGACGTCCGCAACCAAGAACGCCTGTATATATATATATATATATATATATATGGTATCGGACTTATGAGTATTCAGACTATAACAGTTCCGATGAACAGTCACTCACTTTTGACAGTTATACGATTCCAGAAGATGATCTAGAATTGGGTCAATCACGTTTATTAGAAGTGGACAATAGAGTGGTTGTACCAGCCAAAACTCATCTACGTATTATTGTAACACCTGCTGATGTACCTCATAGTTGGGCTGTACCTTCCTCAGGTGTCAAATGTGATGCTGTACCTGGTCGTTTAAATCAGATCTCTATTTCGGTACAACGAGAAGGAGTTTACTATGGTCAGTGCAGTGAGATTTGTGGAACTAATCATGCCTTTACGTAGGCCTCATCTACGGGCCGGGCCGGGCCTAGCCAGGCCCACTGGTAGCAGGCTTGGGCAGGGTCGGGCCTGGTCTTACTCCATTTTTAAATAGTAGCAGGCCGGGCCGGACTTTATTGTAAATTGAATGATCCAAGCCCATCCATTTAATGCAGGCCTCGCGGGCTTTTTCGGGCCGGGCTGGGCTAAGCCTTGCGAGCTTTTTAGGGGCGGGCTTTGCGGGCTTTATTTACAAATAAATATTTAGAGATAATATTTTTTATAAACTTATATTTATATATCATACACTCCAAAGAGAAACCTCTATCAACTTAAATAAAATGGGAAAACCGACCGTTGGATGAGATTATTATAATAAATTATGAGTGCGGTAAAAAATTTAGCCAATTTCACCATATTTTCGAATCCGATCGAATTGGTCAACCGTCGTTACTTGTATGTTTTCTTGGTTGACCGATGACATGACGACCACGAAATGTGCTTATTTTTTCACATCATGTCTGTAAATATTTCATCGATGGATGTGCGTGGACATAAGATAAAAATTTCAATTTTAATTGCAAAGATTTGGCCTATATCAATTTGCCTCCTAAAGTCGTATGTCTTGTATATTGCATTTTAATTGTTGAGGTTCATTCTAAAGCAACCATGAAGTGGAAAATGAATTTAGGGAAATCAACCGCTCGATTGAGAGATTGTAATGTTTTATAGTGATTGTAAAAAATTCAGCTAATTTGATTCTCGTTTCGAATTCAATCAATTAGGTCAAATTTAGTTACTCTTATAAACCTATATCTATATATCATACACTCCAAAAAGCAACCCCTATCAATTCAAAGAAAATGAAAAAATGGACCATTGGATGAGATTATTACAATAAATTATGAGTGTGGTAAAAAATTTAACCAATTTCACCATATTTTCGAATCCGATTGAATTGGTCAACCGTCGTCACTTGTATGTTTTCTTGGTTGACCGATGGCATGACGACAGCGAAACGTGCTTATTTTTTCACATCACGTTTGTAAATATTCCATCGATGGATGTGTGTGGACATGAGATAAAAAAAAAAAATTAATTACAAACACATTGGCTTATACTAATTTTCCTCCTAAAGTTGTATGACTTATACATTACATTTAAATTGTTGAGGTTCATTCTAAAGCAACCATGAAGTGGAAAATGAATTCGGAGAAACCAACCGATCTGTGGAGAGATTGTAATGTTTTATGGTGGTTGTAGAAAATTCAGCCAATTTGGTTCTCATTTCAAATTTGATCCACTAGGTCAAACTTAGTTACTCTTATAAACCTATATTTATATATCATATACTCCAAAGAGCAACCTCTATCAATTCAAAGAAAATGGAAAAACCGACCGTTGGATAAGTTTATTACAATAAATTATGAGTGTGGTAAAAAATTTAGCCACTTTCACCATATTTTCGAATCCGATCGAATTGGTCAACCGATCTGTAGAATATATATATGCACTAATGCACATATTCTATATAGAAGTACAAGAACTTCCACACACACACACACACACAAATATAAATCTATGTGTGTGTGTGTGTGTATATATATATTTATATACACACACACAAATATATATATATATATATATATACACACCCCAAATTCATGAGAATACTTCTCATACACCCCAATGTCTTATTTTTATTCCTCCTTGCACAAGCTTTTCTCTCTTTCTTTCCTAATCTACCCATCTTGTCAAACTTCCTACCATCAATACCCTTCCTTTCGTTCTCTAGCAATCTTTCTTTGCTGTCTTTGTCTGTTAGAGTCTGCATATGCATAATAATAGTATTGTTGAAAACGTGGTGGGCTCATCAGAGTTTCTTTTGTTTAAATATATATACAGATGTTAACAGTCATCCTCTATTTCAAAGGTAAACAGTACGTATTACTATTCATAATTTCGATTGTTGACAGACTTGAGTTGATAGCTATCTGCAAAAATACTAGCAAAGAATTGCAAAAGGAAAGAGAAAAATTGAGAAAATTGAAAGCCTATAGAAAAAGTCTTGATAGAAATCCTCCCAACTACTGGGATATTATCTATAGACTTCAAACCAGAATCTACAAAGTAGAACAAGATATTGATAATCTCTTATATGTTCTGGAAGAGGAACAAAACCCTCTTGATTATTTGAGCATTGGTTAGATCCGCAAATCACTGGTATCAGAGCTTGTAAAATAGCTCAAAGGGGAATCCCTCCTAATGGGGACAATGTCAGAATTGCTATTAGAGAAAATAAATTCTCTATTAAATTCCTCTGATGAGAAATATCAGAGGCTGTTACTAGAATTATCTAGATGTCAAACTCATCTAGAAAAATTACCTGTTATAATCCACCAATTGAAAAGATTGGAAAACAAAATGGATTATATCAAAGAACTTCCAAAAACGGAAGAAGAAAAGCTAACAGTCTTTAGTAGAAAAATCAATGAACAGCAAAAAACGCTGGATTCTATGAAAACTATACTGAAGGACAAGAAAGTGCCTACAGTAAAAACAAAGAAAGCTAATGGATTCAAACCATTAGAAAAACCAGATAAGAATCTTGTTCCAAACATGATTTTTCTGGAACCATTTACTAGTCAGACTAGTATCCGGTATGAAAATCCGGAAAAGAGAGATATCAAGATGTTAAGTATCTTTGGAAAAAAGAAAGGAGTACAGCTCCTAAATGCTGAAGAATTCGAATTCAACGAAATCGAACAAGAGGTAAAAAACTCCTCAATCCCAAAATTAGATTTTAAACAAATCTACAAAAGGGGAACGTTTGATCTAATGGACAGCCATTATTTTAAACTACTGGAAATTACAACCCCCGCTACAACAGGAGGAGAGACTGATCTTCTAATGATCACTCCTTCAGAAGTTGGCAGAGCTCAAGCAAAAAAATACCAATTTATGCATATTGGAGCAGTCCAAGTAGGCATAAATCTGCTTGCTCGTGAAGGCATAGACTGTTCGGTTCTTTGTGTTCTACAGGACAATAGATTAACAGACTTCCAAGCTAGTCTGTTGGGAACTCTTGAAGCATCTTTATGTGATCAAGTGGCTTATTTCAACTGCTTCCCAAATTTTACCACTAGCTTGAAGGATGCAGCTCACTGTCTCGGACTGAGAGTCAAGACAGATGACATATCAATGAAAGAAGATATGCAAGAACTCGCAATAGTATACAGAATATACTATAAATTCATGAGTACTACAGTAGCCCCCAAGACAAGAATAACAAATATTCCAGGTCTTACTACTGGATTTCTCACCAATCAAAAGAACCATTCACAACAGATTCATAAAGTTACTTGGAATGAAGTGACTTTTCCTCTTGAATGGAAATTATCCGGTCAAAAAAAGCCACCGGAAAGAGAAAAAGCAAAAATTTATGAAAGTAGAAAGACTGGAGAAATCAGTCTCAATTTTGACAATCACAGAAAAAGTGATGTCTGTCCTGAGAACCTCAGGGTAAACAAGAATCTTCTCAGAAGAAGCTACAGCACTAGAAAAGCTAGTGTTAGTGGTGCAAAACCCACTATTGAAGAACCTATATCTGAAGAAGAATTGGAAGCTGATCTAAACAGACCAGTTAATATGTTCAGAGCAGAAAAGCTCTATGAACTCTATGAAGAAGCAGAATCTTGCGAAAATCCTGAACGATTAGAAAAACTAATAGAAAAAAATGAAAGAATTCAAAATCAGAAAGACGAGAAAAGTCTTTCCCTATCAAGATGTTGAAATGGAAGAAGGAGATAGCTCCAGAACTTTCATTATCAGAGAAAAAGGGAAAATAAAACTCCTAGTTCAGAAAGCCTCCACGGGGAAAAAAGGGGAAAGAAATTCTCAAAGGTTTGTCCCAGAGGACAATATGCCTAAAGTTCCAATCACGAACTATGACATATGGCTAAATCTAGACAAGAGTCTAGATAAAAGAAAAACCATTGACCAATGGGTAGATAGCCTGATGATGGCTTCTGCCCTAACCCTTGGAAAATTTGAAGCGCCAGATTTGCAGGTGTACTATGAAACTACTCTTACTGGAGTAGCAAAAAAGTATTATCTGTCTTTCAAAGAAACTGCCAGAGGAAAAGACTGGCTAGAAGATTAAAAATTCAAAATCTCCGTATGATTTTGCAGTACCCTGAATGATCAGTTCCGTGGAGATCTCTCAAATCTGAGTGAGAAGGCTAAAAAAACGGCCAAATCAAATATCTATGCTCTCAAAATCTGTGACATGAGATATTTTGAAGAATACTTGAATGAATTTCAAGAATATTACTGTACAATTGGTGAACTAGAGAATATTGATCTAGTTAATCTGTTGCACAGAAAACTCCCTGAACCATGGAGACTAGCTGTGAGAGAAAGCATAGCTGAAAGGCCAATTGAAAGATTTTCAGTTGGAGGAATTGCCGACAGAATCAGGCAATTGTTAAAAGAGCAATGCAAAGCCAATCTTAGAGCTAAGATGGCCAAGAAACAACTCAAAGGAGTTGAAAATTTATGTTATGGAATACTGAATATGCCCACAAATTGGGGATGTCATGAATCCAAATTCCACAGAAAGAAGAAAGAAAAATATTACTCTAAAAAATTCAAAAAAAGTAATCAGAAAAAAGATTGGAAATTCAAGAAAAGTTCCAATTACAAGAAACAACAGGATGAAGATCCTAAAAAGAAATTCTTCAAGAAAAAGAAGAATACTCTTCAGCATAAACAACCAAGCAAGAAAGCTTGCAGATGTTGGTTATGTAAATCTGAAGGTCACTATGCCAATGAATGCCCAGAAAAGGGTAAAAGATCTACTAAAGCTCTCTTTGAAGAATATGAGCAGATAGTAGAAATAGCAAATATGAAAGGCTACGAAATAGTCTATTCTAATGATGAAGATGACGACAGGTCAGTTTACTCTGCCTGGTCTGAAGAAGAAGATTCATCCGAAGCTGATTCTGAAGTAGAGTATTTCGAATCAAGACAGATGAATGTTCTAAAAATCAAAAACTGGGAAGAAAGCAAGACATAATCTTTAATGTCTTCTTATCAGGTGAACCCTGGTACATTCGTTTGTGATTACTGCTTATGTCACGAAAAGAATGGTCTCCCTATGTTTTGTGAAGAGTAAAAAAAGACTTATCACAAAGAATGCTTCATAGCTGAAGTAAGAAGAAAAACCAAGAATGACCTTGTCAGCCAATTGGTAGAACAAGAATATGAAGAATATTTCTCTGAACAAAAAGAGAAAAATGTAGAAGCCTTGTTCCAAGAAATCATGGAACCATCTTCCTCAAAAATAAAGGAAGAAATCATCGATGAAGAAAAAATCAATGAAAACAATTTTGAACTGGTCGAACCACCAGAAATTGTTCCAGGAGAATGTAAATCACTCATTCCAACGGAACAAGCTCAAGAAAATGAGCTTCAACAATCGAAAGTCGTCTCTACCAGTAAATACAGCAACTACATAGAGATTGGGCTAAAATTCCCTGATCACAAAAAATATCATCTACATGCCTTTGTAGATAATGGATCAGGATTTACTGTTGCAAAGAGATTTGCAATTCCAGAAGAACTCTCGAAAGAAGATAAGAAAAGAACTGCTACTGCTGTCACATTTGATGGAAGTCACCTTACCATGAACAAAGTAGCAAAAAATGTTCATATCACCATAGGTGGAGGAACATTTATCATCCAGAATGTTTGGCAATCTGAAGGCCAAGGATCTGATTTCTTGTTGGGAAATGATTTTATTCTCCAACAGAGGTTCATTCAGGATGAAGAACCTATAGGCTTCAGAAAAGGAGAACGGGTGTTCTGGGCAGACCGACTTACACAAGTAAAAAGTATAGTAGGTCCTGGTTTTACTACTCAGTATCAGAGATCGCAACAGAATAGTGGTGATCTTACCCCCTACAAACCTAAATTTGAGCCCATACTCCAAATCAAGCGACAAGAAGAATTACTTGTTGAAGAATCTTCTGAAGAAGAAGAAGAAGAAGAAACTAGTGAAGATGAAGAAATTAGTTTCATCCATGAGCATAACCTCAAGCACTTTCAGACTAAGCTTGAGTCTCAGAAAACTCCCACTCTTGAAAAAATCAAGAAACTACTCGAACAGAATATCGATGTAGATCCTCAGAAGTATTGGGAAAAAGACCTAGTGGTCTGTGAATTAAGATTACATGATATGAATGCTATCTGTCATGTTAAAGCCATTCCTCAATACAAAGAGGAAGATTAGAAAGAATTCAGAAAAGATATTAAAGATCTCCTGAACAAGAGATTAATTCAACCTTCCACTAGCCCTCATCATGCTCCAGCATTCTACGTGAGAAATCATGCAGAAAATCTAAGAGGAAAAGCTAGAATGGTGATTGACTACAGAGATGAACAAAAAGACTGTCAAAGACGGTTATCAAATTGCTCAAGTAAGAGTATTGATCAACCAGCTCAGAGGAGCTAAAGTCTTTTCAAAATTCGATGCAAAGTCGGGTTTTTGGCAAGTCAAGATGCATCCTGAGAGTGTACCTCTCACTGCATTTGGAACACCTCAAGGACATTACGAATGGCTGGTAATGCCTTTTGGTCTCAAGCAAGCTCCCTCAATCTTCCAAAGAAAGATGGACAACATCTTCAAGCACGTTGCGGAGTTCTGTGTCGTCTACATAGATGACATTCTAGTCTTCTCCAAAAATAGAGAAGAACACATGAAACACCTCCACGAGGTTGTAAAGCTGATAGTTCAGCATGGAATTATCCTAGGTGAAAAGAAAATCTTCTTTATCCTCGATGAAGTTGATTTTCTAGGAATAAACATCAAGAATAGAGTGATAAAACTCCAACCTCATATTCTTGAGAAAATCTGGAAATTCCCAGATAAAATTCCTGATACTAATAGTCTAGAGAGATTCCTTGGTGTCATAAATTATGGGAGAGATTTCATTCCCAGAATATCAGGGTTAACAGCAATGTTATTTCCAAAGACAAGTTCCAAAAGAAAATGGAGCTTCACAGAAGATGATGAAAAAATTGTGAAGCAGATAAAAAATCTCTGGAAAAACCTCCCTCCTCTACAACAACCAGAGGAAAATGATGAAATTATCCTCCAAACAGATGCGAGTGATAATTACTGGTCCGGCGTTGTTCTGGCAAAAACTCCCGGAACTAACATTGAAGAGATCTACAAATTTTGTAGCGGCAAGTTCAGCCTTGCAGAACTGAATTATCCCACAGGGGAAAAAGAAATTTTGGCTGTCAAGAAAAAAATTTTAAATTCTCAAGATTCTCTTGGAAAACCCTTTACTGTTCGCACCGATTGTGCCAGAGTAAAAAATTTCAAAAATTTCAAACTTGATAAAGCTGCCGATAGAGGAAGATTAGCAAACTGGCAATTATTTCTTAACCAATATGATTATAATGTTGAATTAATTGCAGGAAACAAGAATTATCTTCCAGACGCATTGACCAGAGAAATGGCAATGTTTAGCCAAAGAGATGACGACGAAGGTCGTAATCCCAGAAACAGAAGAACTGGGAAAGAACATGAACCTGAAGAGGATCCCAAAGAAACCAAAGAAAAAATCCTCAAAAGGTTTCTGCTAAGTCCAAAGGGATTGGCCACAACTGATCAATCCCAGGGTAAAGGATTGGCTAGCCCGTCTCAAACGGCAGACGGTAAAGGCTCATCAAGACCGTTGACTGATAAGAGCATATTTATGCGATATTAATAGCGTTAATCTCCATACTTTCTTTGTTAGTTTAGTGTATTTTCTATTTATTTACTTTGTTTATTTGTTTTATAGGTGTCTTGGAGTAAAGAAGAAGAAAAGAAGTAAAAGAGGGATTGAAAAGCAAAATCGGGAAATCTTTCTGTGCAGATCAGTTAACTTCGACAGAGCACTGAGACCAGCTCAGAACGATCCAGAGAATGATCTTTATATTGATGGAAAGCCTCGGATGTATAGTTTCCAAATATTTTTACGGCTCATCAATATCATTTTTCTAAAGGAAGTTATGGCCGATTTAGTACAAAGAGGTCAGGCTGCGCGTGAATCTGAGGTTAAACGGGAATTTAGGTTTCGAGGCCCAAATCAAACCAAGAAGCCCGAGAACGAGTTTCTGCTTCATATTCCGACTTATGATGGACAAATGGCATGATGTGAATGGTTAGAATAAGTCATCAAGTTCAAGAGCCAATAGGAAAACTCCACCTAAGCACGTGAACCCTAATTCTTTTAGGTTTTGGATTTCCTAACCTCTAAGCATATAAAAGGAAATCAATCTGCAGCAGCCGGCTCTCTTCTTCTTCCTCCCCTTCTTTAGTTAGTTTTATTTCTTCTATGTTTAGATAGTTTTTATTAGTTAGGGGGCTGCTTGAAGCCCCTAGACATGAACTACAAGATGATTTGATTTTTGATGTTATTTTCTGTTAATCCAAGATGAGACTTTTGTTTACTACTTTTCCATTGATGAATTCTTGCTTGTATGCTTTGAGTGCACGCTTAGTATGCATGTTAGGGTTCTAATGCTTTGATTGTTTGATGCCTGTGTCAATAGTTGGACTCCTCAAACCTTCTAGAGAAGCAATTGTTAGTTTTCACTATCAAGTAAACTAAGTCCTAGGTTTAGCAAGGCGCTAAGTTTATTGCGATGCCTAGTGATGTCTCAAACTCTTTTAGACCTTAATGATCTCTGCATGTTTAATCTAATAAGCGTACCTTTAGGTTGCATTGTTAGGGAATAGTCTAGGTGTAGAGCACTTCCTGCCTAGCGTACGAAGTAAGAAAGGGTAATAGGTTGTGTTCAAGCGTACCGAGCCAACCTGAGCATCTTCATCTAGATTAATTGAATTAGGATTGAACAAATTGTCTTGTGTGTGATTGTCGGGGGTGGATGCATCTTCCCTAGCTAGCTTTATTCTCTTGATATCAACCAATCTCAAATCTGTTTCAGTTTCGTTTTTCTTTCTGTTCTCTGTCTTTAGGTATTTTATTTTTATAGTAAACGATATCCAAAAATCACCAAATTTTGTGTACTGGACACCCTGTGTGTCTAGTACATCCCTGTAAATTTTCGTAATTTTCTGAGTAGTTTAAATTAGGTTTTTAATTAGATTTTCGACTGCTGTTCGCTAGGAACAGTGATCACTTTTGTGACATTGTTTTGAGTAGTTATAACCTTAGTCCTCTGTGGGAAAGACCCTTGTTTACCCTTTCTACAATTGACAATCTTAAGTGTGAATAAGGAAAATCAATAGCTTATAAATTTAGCTATCAATTTTTGGCGCCTTTGCCGGGGACTATTGTGTTCTAATTACTTGTGTTCTTGGTTTCTATTTTGTTTGTTTGTGTATGTATTACTAACTTGATTTTTTATTTTCTTTGTTTCAGATGTGGCATCAAGCTTCTGAGGCATGTTCCATATGCTCCATGGTCGGGCATTCAGCGGAGACATGTCCAAACGTGCAATATCAAAGTGACTTTCATCAAAGTAGCATGTTTGGAGGATATCAAGCAAACCAAGGGCATTGGAATGATCATTATGCCCCTGCATACAATCCGGCATGGGAATATCCTCCACACTCTGTGTGGAATGGCTACTCAAATATCCAACAAGGATCCTTTAATGATGTTGAAGCTTCTTCATTATCATACCATGATTATCATTCGCCAACACCTCAAGGTGAATCTCTTGAAGAATTAGTTGCTTCTATGACTAAAAATGTTTCTTCCTTTTCGCAGAGCTGCTGCTTTGCCAAAAAGCAGACCAACTCCAACTGGAGTAGTAAATGTTTTTAATTATGAACTTCGAACGTTCGATACTCCTGTGTTTAGAACTGGTAGGAGATTAGCTTACCACCAGAAAGCAATCCTGGATAATCTCCTATTTGCTTTTCAGGAAAGAAGCAGTGGTCTAATGTTCCCGGCACTCTTTGCACTAGCTGAAGAACTTTATGAGAATGCCAGACCACAGTTTGAAGAACTTCATACACAGCAGAGTGCTGTAAAAAAAGAAAAAATTCACTTCCTTGAAAGCCCAGAAATTAAGTGCTAGGGTCACGATCATGGCACTCAATGAATCAGACTGGCATGAATTCCATAGTCTGATAGGAAGTCATAATTCTGAAGACAGAGTTCCTCCAACTCTCTTTATCATTGCAGGACCTTATGTTGGGAGATACTTAGTCAATGTTCAGAGTGAACATCCTCAAGAACACAAGCTCTGACTTGTTGAAAATGGTTTTGTCCATAATATGTGGACTAAAACAAATGATGATCTGAAAGGTTTGCCGCCTATCATTGTCAACACAGTCAAAAATATTAGAAAGAATGACTGTATGCTTCGTCTGAAGTTCAGATCCACTCTCCAGAATGGATCCAGAAGGCAAACGGTGAGGTTGAGTATATTTCTCCATATCATTATGTGATAATTATTTAAAGGAAATATCTTCAGCCTGCTTGTATTGGGTACAATGGCCAACCAAACTCAAGCATCCCATGGATGAAGGCCATGACCCAGGAATACATCAAGAAGATCATCTCTGAAGATGTCAACAATACTTTCCTGGCAGCAGGAGAAAAAACTATTATCACTGCTTACGATCATCCTGACATAGTCAGCAGTGACCTATTCCTATCTCTTACCAGAAAAGAGATAGATTCGACACTGGCAAGCTTACAGTGGGTGGAAAGACTTGAAACAGACAACCATTACAAGATGTATGTTGATACAGATGTCGAAGACAATGCAACAACTGCTCGTATGGCCCAGGCAGATAACGACTCGTTTGTCCTTGGCCACAATTTAGAAACAGACGAGAACATGTGAAGCAACAGGTGTAGAAAGCACCGAAAGTACTTTTGGACTTTTCCAAAAGTTGCTTTTGCTTTTCAAAAAAGGAAGGTGAAAAACATTTCACCTAAAGAATCTGCTTATCCCCGTCCGACCTCCACCAGCAGGAGCACTCAAGAAAGCAGGAAATCACGGAGTCGTTATGTACATTTAGTTGTTTTCAATTGTAATTTGAGTTCCGCTCCCTATATAAGAAGCTTTAGCTTCCCTTAGAAGGCATTCGAAAATTTCCATATCAGTTCTAGATTCGAAGAAAAAAATTAGATATTAGAAAATTGAGCAGAAGAGTCTTCTCTCAAGTAGTAGTAGCAGTGTGCTTCCCTTCCTGTCTAAGTGTGAAGTAGTGTGTTTTCATTACAAGTAAGTATCTGTTCTCATTCTTATGGATAGCTAAACAGCCTTTCCTGAGAATGAGGCTCTGAATGTTTAGCATGTATGTATATTTGAATAAATAAATTCAGGTGATTGCTCACCCACTTCTTCAACCAATAGTTGTCATTACATTTCCTTAATTATAATTGTCATTATGTTTGTTTCACTATCTAAATGCATGCATCCTATAGAAATCCAAAGTTCTAATAGTAATTTTCACCTGGAAAAAAACTAGTTTTAGAACCAAAATTAAGACAAGCAGCAGTGATTCAGCCTGTTAAAGTAGCCGTTAGGCGAAAAACTTACGCATGTTGAAGGCTAGTCTTGTTTGTATTTTTGTCGTCTAGAGCAAAGTTTTTTTTGGATCGAACAATAGTGCTAAAACTACGGGTTAACATAGGATACAAAAGACATTTTTCTGAAAAGACCATCCCTATTAGTCTTTTTCTATCAGCAATAGTGTAATACAAAAGTGTTGGGCAGTTGGGAAAAATACAGAGGCTTTTTGGGTATACGGGAAGAGACCCTATATATATATATATAAACACACACACACACACACACACACACACACACACATATATATATATATATAATATTTTACGGGCCGGGCCTAGCGGACTTTTAAGGGCCGGGCAGAGTTTTTGCTGGCTTTTGGCGGGCCGGCCCACTATCCATTGAGGCGGGCTTTTGCAGGCTTTTTAACGGACCGGACCGGGCTTTTAGCCCTCAGGGCCGGCCGGCCTCCATCGGCCCACTTGATCCGCGGGCTTTTTGATGAGGCCTACCTTTAATTATATTATTATTATAATTATATATATTATTATTATTATTATTATTATTTTTTTTTTTTTTTGAGTCGTGACTCTTATCTCCACACGAAATCAAACGCAATTGTCAATGCCGTGTTTCCTCAACATTTCCACACATTTGACGATTTCTTTATTATGCGCGTGCTACTCGGTACATTAATATAAATTTCCTAATGTAACCTGGCTTTAAAGATCACGGATTACTGGGAAGAATGCTAGGGCTTCACATCAAGCAATTTCAGAAAGCGATCCAAGACTTTTAAAAGAACTACAAGTGTTCGATCTTCAATCCTTTGTTCTTCCCATTCTTAGATTTTGTTCTAAGAAAGTGATGGGCTTGTCGATCCGCCTCAGTGTCTTGTCTGCCACTTCCCTACTAGTTTTCTTCTCTGCTCTGTTTCTCTTTAACTTTCTCTCTTTATGGTTGTACTTCTTGTTCTTCTTCTCCACTGTTTGTATTTGCGGCTGCCTTTTGGCTTTCAAACTGAGACCAACAACACTCCCCAGTAGTTCTTCAGTCACTACCAAAGAAGATATTCCTTCTTCTTCTCCTCCATCCGGTAAATTGACGTACGATGTGTTCCTCAGTTTCAGCGGTAAAGACACCCGCAAAAATTTCACAGACCATCTTTACACTGCTCTCAAACAGAAAGGGATATACACATTTAGAGATGATGAAGAACTTGTGAGGGGGGAATCGATTGGTCCAAATCTCTTGAAAGCAATTGAAGAGTCAAGATATGTAATTGCTGTTTTCTCACGAAGTTACGCCGATTCTGCATGGTGTTTGGATGAGATTGCAAAGGTCGCTGAATGCATGAAACGGAAAGAAATGAAACAAATAGTCCTCCCAGTGTTCTATGATGTCGATCCATATGAGGTACGGAGACAAAAAGGCCAACACTTTGAGAAAGCATTTCAGAAGCATCAAAAGAGGTATAAAGGTGATCGAGTGAAGGGGTGGAAAAAAGCTCTTTTTGAAGTAGGCAATCTCTCTGGATGGCATCTGCAAGATGGGTAAGCTTATACTTCTTCCATTTTTTTTTTCTGTAGTGCTGAAATTGGTCTGTTATTGAAATACCACTTTATTTATTTATTTGGTATTACTAAATGAAAGAAATGTTGTAAAAGACTTGGAAATAAAGGGATTTTGGACCTTTGAGTTTGAAATTTGCTTTATATTTCATTCAGTCTATTCCTATTTATACACACTTGGTGAAATCCTACCCGTACAATTGCTGAATTTGATGTGTACGGGTGGCTTGATATTTAGCAGTACTCAAGGTCCTTTCTATTGATTTATTGGTTACTGGTTTGTCTTGTCTTACTGCATATTCATTATGCACTGGAGATTTATGCCACTTATTGTGGCATGTAGCATAAGGATAGGCATTGACATGCTTGTAAGTACAGTGGAGGATTGCTTAAGTCTGGTCATGTGATTCAGATAGGGCAGAAGTCTGGTCTGTTGGTCCACTGCATTGTTGGTATTGATGCACAATCCTAATATAATTAGGATAGTATATGAGCCCCAATATCAATTTTCAATCCTAAATTAGGACCGTTATCGATCAATTAATGATCCTAAATGTTTAACACAGAAAATTTTTCTCTGTCTTCTATATGTATACATATATTCGATCAACCCCCTTTTATGCATCTACTAGCGCTTTACGATTAGTTTTCTCACCTAGCATCATTCATAAAAATGTAACTTGCATTTCTCATATTGCTTTTCTGATTATTCTAATTCCACATTCAGAATGAAGTAAAAGATTGCATTACATAATGTTCTGTTATCTTTATTTAGTTGTTGCTTCTTTTTCCTTTAATCTTCATTATCTGTATCTACTTGTTCCTTTGCGTTATACATCTTTACCTTATACATAGAAGATATATATGATGATTATTTATGACTTTCCAGGTATGAATCCAAAGTCATTCAACAAATTGTTGAAAAGATTTTCACTGAGTTAAATCAATTAATCCCAATATCTGAGGGTTTAGTTGGGATGGATTCACACCTGAATGAAATGCTTTCGTACTTGGACATCGGATGTCCTGATGTTCGTATCATAGGGATTTGTGGTATGGGTGGTATCGGTAAGACAACTATTGCACAAGTGGTTTATGAAAGGGTACAAGCTCAGTTCGAAGGTTGCAGCTTTCTTGATAATGTGAGAGAGCAGATAACTGAAAAACAAGGTGCAGTTCATTTACAACAGCAACTTCTTTCGGATTTGCTGAAATGTAGTGTAAATGTACAGAACACTAAAACAGGAAAAAAGATAATGAGGCAGAGACTAAGTACTAAAATGGTTCTTATCATTCTTGATGATGTGGACAAAGAAAAACAATTGGAAGCATTGTGTGATAGGGAATCGGTTGGTCCAGGCAGTAGAATCATCATAACTTGTAGAGATGAACATTTGCTCAGTGTAGTTGAAGGAGACAAAGTATATAAGGTGAATCCATTAACTGATGCTGAAGCTCTTCAGCTTTTCAGTATGAAAGCCCTCAAGAAAGACCAGCTGGTTGGAAAAGAAATTCTGAAGCTATCCAAAGAATTGTTGAAATATGCTAATGGCCTTCCACTAGCTATTGAAGTTTTGGGTTGTCATGTTAAGGGTAGAGGGGTAGAGTTATGGTCAAGTGCATTGGAAAGACTTAAAGAAAGTCCTGATAAAGAAATTTTTAATGTTCTCAAGGTTAGTTTTGATGGATTAGAACCAAGGGAACAGAAAATTTTTTTGGACATCGCATGTTTCCTTAAAGGGGTGAACAGAGATCGTGTAAGAAGAATACTACAGGGTAGTAATGCCCACTGTCCAGACTTTGATATACAGGTTCTCCTGGACAAATCTATGGTAACTCTATTTGGAGAAAAATTGTGGATGCATGATTTGATACAAGAAATGGGTCAGGAAGTTGTTTTTCAAGAATGCCGTGAAGAGCCTGGAAAACGTAGCAGATTGTGGCTTCCAAATGAGATTATCCATGTACTTGATCGGAGTAAGGTAATGAAACAGTTGAGTGCAGAAACTCATCTATTTTTTTTATTTTTTTTATTATTATGGTCTATCTTGTGCAATAACTAGTTCTTTGCTCTTTGTTATCAGGCGACGAGTGCAGTTCAAAGCATATTCCTCCAATGTCCAACAAAAGACGATGTTGTTCACTCAATTGATTATGCCTTCTCAAACATGGACAGATTGAGATTGCTCAAGATTTGGAATGTGAAGTTTTCTGGAAACATCACATATCTTTCTAATGAGTTACAGTATCTTGAATGGAATGAGTGTCCTTTGGTTTCTTTCCCCTCAGACTTTCAACCGGATAAACTTGTGGAAGTTCACATGTATTGCAGCCGCATCGAACAACTATGGAGGGGGAAAAAAGTAAGATCCTAATTAATGTTATGCATGTTCATAAAGCTGATAGTTTAGATTCTAGTCTCATTTATTAGGAAAGATGTAGTGGCTTTTTTGAATTACATAACTACATATATAAGGTCCATCGTCGTCCTCAATTATACTGTTACACACATCCATAAAAATTAACATGGCATTCTCATACTAAGATTGGACATTACTCTCACGTCACGTCAACCTTTCTGTAATTCTACTAATTTCTGTAATTTGGAATCACAAATGATTGTGTAATAATTATTTTAAATCACATGATGATCATCTTTGAAATTATACCAGGGATGGAGCATGCTACGGCATTTAGATCTGACTGGTTCAGAAGACTTGACGTCGACTCCAGACTTCACTGAGGTTCCTGATCTTGAGACATTGGTGCTTGAAGACTGTACAAACTTGGTGGAGGTTCACCCGTCTCTTGGATTTCTGAAGAAACTTGTCTCTTTGAATATGAGAAATTGCACGTCTATTGAGAGCATTCCACCTTTCACTGCCTTGGAATCCCTTCAAATATTGACGCTTTCATTCTGTTTTGGACTGAAGAAGTTTCCAGAAATTGAAGGAAATATGAAAAGCTTGCTGGAGCTTCATTTGGATGGGACCAGCATTGAGGAATTGCCTCCATCAATTGAACGCTTGACTGGTCTTACCATGTTGAATCTAGCAGACTGTCAAAACCTTTTGCATCTTCCCAATACCATTGGGTGCTTGACATCTTTGAAAAGTCTCGATCTAACAGGTTGCTCCAAAATCGATGCGATACCTGAGAATCTGAATGGTATGAAATATCTGCAGAAGCTTTTAATTGGTGAAACTTCCATAAGGGACTTATCTTTCATTGTAGGCATGAAGAATCTACAGTATCTATCCTGCCGAGGATGTAAATGTCTAGTTTCAGAATCATGCAAAGGTCTGGCTTCGTTATCGAATTTGATAGAGCTAGACTTGAGTTATTGCAATCTCATGTATGGAGAAATTCCCTTTAGCAGACTAATCTCCTTAAGAGAGTTAAATTTAAGTGGTAATTGCTTTGTGCGATTACCTGAAAGCATCTCTCAACTCTCAAAGCTCGAGATTCTGAACTTGAGGAATTGCAGGCAGCTTCAGTTGCTGCCCAGGAAGCTTCCGTTAAGTCTTCATAACGTGCATGCAGAAGGATGTACTTCACTGACGGATTACCCTAATCAAATCAAAGTATTGAATTCATTGGAGTCGGGGGTGACTATTGTCAATTCCCTCAATTCTTCAGAACTCGGAGCCTCACAAAGTTACCGAATGTCGGTGATTCCAAAAGAGAAGGGGGGATCTCCAGAGCTGCGTGTGACGTATTCAGGGGGCAAAGAAGTTGATCATTTGCTACTGACAAATCTAGCGCTTCTAAAACAAGAAGTCTCTCTCTCTCTCTCTCTCATAACATAAACAGAGCATATATCTATAAATCTATCCTTTTTCTCATGCTACTAGTTAACGATGCTTTTGTGTTCTACGTTGCAGATGCCTTACTGCTCAGAGTTCAGTGGCATATTTCCTAGGGATGAAATTCCAGAGTGGTTCAGTACTATATCTACCAGAAATCCCATATCAATGTCAATACCGCAAAAGCTGGCCGATGACAACAAGTGGAAGGGATTTGCCGCGTGTGCTATATTCTCAGTCAAGGGGCATACTGCTCTCTCCGTTATTGAACCGGATCCTGATTTTCTTAATTACTCGTATCAAATCACATTGGAAACTGATGTTGTGCATCGAGAACCATTTGTGTTCGACTGTCATGAAGGACGCCGCCCCCTTGGATCAAGTTCTCATCTGCTTATGATTTTCTATATATCTCGTTCAGAGGTTCCACAGTGGGGGTTAAATCAATCAACTGTGGTGAGGGCTATGTTTGAAACCCCCAATCCATCCATGGTGGTCCAGAAATGTGGAATTCGTCTAGTCTATGAGCAAGATGCTGGATGGCATTTCAGAATAGCCACCGGCGGTAGTCCGATTTGTCTGAATGAAGTTGAGGACGACGCCTCTGTATTGGAGTCTGGCTGGCTTAGTCAATCTTTGGAATGGTAGAGTATATTTAATTTTCTGATCCACAACTAGTTAAATGCCGCTTTTGTATTTCTATCCGCATACTTTAATGCATTTTCAATTAAATATTGCAGGGAGAAATTCATTCCACCCTTGCTGAGAAAGAACCTGGACAGAAGGCATTCCAGAATCTCACGGGAAAAATACTTTGAATTGCACTCACGAAAATATAGAAATTGGGTCTCTCTCGCACACATATACATAATTTTTATTGTTATATCTCTCCTTTTTGGCCTTTTATTGACATTTGAACTTATGCTTACAGGACTGGTCTGACCCTCGTTCTGTTTCTTGTCACTTCAACGGAGCTAAAATTTTCAAGTGGAAAAGGTTCATGCCTTTCATCAACCAAGGCAACTCTGCAGAAATCCAACTGCCTCTAAATCTGTTCGATGATGATAATTGGCTGGGGTTTGCCGTATGTTGTCAGTTGTCCCACGACCCATATCCAAACATTAGTCTTGGCAGTACTGCTCCTGATTCAGAAGATGTTATGTTTACTTGCCATCTGGACTCTGATGTTGCTTGGCAGGGTTTATTTGATTCCGACACGCAAATAAATTTTAAGAGTCTAGAGCCATCGGTATTCGATATGACTTGGTTCTTTTATACACCGCGCACTAGGCTTAGTAAGGTTTGGAAGCAATGTAAATTGGCCAAGATAACTATGTGGTTCTCTAGCCCATGCTTAGCGGTGCATAGTTGTGCCCTTCGTCTACTATTTAAGGAGGACGTTGAACATCTTGTAGAAACACTGACCCTCACCGAATTACCTTGAACATCCCACAGCATCTGTGAAGGAGAACAAGGTGATCGAAATCATAAATTTGTCAAGGAGTAGATGTGGATTGAACAAGTAGTGGTGTAACAACAGGGACATCAGATGAATGTGACTGAACAACAGATATTGTGGTATCATCTGCACTTGAGAAGCAATTCATTTGTTCTAAGTCTACCTAAATTTGCTTTTGAATGACCTGTACCTTTATTTTGTCTAGTAATATCAGAAACGCGCTATCTTACTTTCAACCAATGAATTAAAAAGCGCGCCTCAAGGCGCGCTTGAGGCTCAAAAGGCGGAAATCAGGCCTGAAATTGAGTGTGTTTTGATGATTAGGCGACAAGGCTGCTGAGGCGTTGGCAAAGGCGTGAAAGGCGTGAAAGGCAACGCTCAAGGCGTCATAGGCGAACGCGCAGCAGCAAAAGAAAAATGACAGAACTGGGCAAAAAAGGAAAAACCTGGAATTCAAGTTTGAAACAGATTGTGCCAGGGGTGGATTTCAGGGGGAGGCGAGTTTGTGCAGTTGCCCAACCTTGAATTTTTGAGATAATTAGAAAGTTTAAGGCTGTGAAGTCCATTCAATGTGTAAAAATGGCAGAACTGGGAGAAAAGGCACAACCGAACAACAACATCGAAGAAGAAGAAGAACATACTTTCTGAAAGGAGAAGCCTCCATACGACGACGTCGTTTGGAGTTATTTCATTAAAACGAGGATTTATTTACCCTCTCTCCTGTCACCATTGTTCTTTATTTACTCTTCCTCGGTCGTGGATGGGGCATCAATGCATTTAGTCATTTTTTTAACTAATGCAGTGGCCGTGTGCATGGTTGTTCTTTATTTACTCTTCCTCGGTCGTGGGTAGGGGCATCAACGCATTTATTCATTTTTTTAACTAATGTAGTGGCCGTGTGCATGGTAATGAATGAGTTGTTTCTTGTGCTAATTAAGGCAAACACCCCAGAGCAATAAAGTGGGTGAGATCCGATCTCATCCCTCTCTGTTCCAAAGGCATGAAATTCGATCCCTAACCCAGAGTTTAGGAGTTCGATTTCGATTCGCAGCAGTCGATTTGAGCTTGATTGGAGGTCGATTTGCAGCAGGCTATTTGAAGGTACTGGAGTTGGATACTTGGATTCGCAACAGGCCATTTGAACTTTTGAAGGTATGATTCCCGATTTCCCGATTTCAGGTTGTTCCCGATTTCCTGTCTAGACAATCATATATGTCCAGCAACCTCATTAATTTGGTTGCAATAGTTTGCAGATTTTGATCTTTTAGATATTCTTGCTTGTGGGTTATAGTCATTTTGCAAATTTTGATCTTATGGGTTTATCTTGTTTGTGGGTTACTGTCAAATTTGCAGATTTTGAACTTATGGGTTCATCTTGTTTGTGGGTTACTGTCAATTTTGCAGATTTCCAAGCATGAAGTAGATTTCAACATTTGTTCTTGATGTTTGGTGTTTGAACTTTAAATCCTTGATTTCATTTTATGTTGGTAATTTTGTTGAATCATATGCTTCTAGTACTTCATTTATTGTGAGTGAATGACATTTAGTAATGTTTTTTTGGTTAAATCATAATGTGGTATGTATAAGAGTAGAAATTACATGAATATGAGTGATTTATACGTAAGGCTTACGCCTTATGCGCCTTATGCCTCAAGGCTGCAAGGCTCTCCCGAAAACGCCTCGGGTACGCCTTCAGCGTTTTAAAACATTGCTTTCAACATCTTCTTTTTCAGTAATCCAAAACTAAAATTCAATGCACAGAAAACTATCCAACTTTCATGTCTGCTCTTATTAAATCCAAACTCTCAGTTTGCAATGCTTCTGAATGAACCAAAGAGAACGTCATCGAGTCGGTTTGAGACCGTCCCTCAAACTGATTCATGACTAACAAAGTAACAATGAACATCCTCTGGGTCCGGCTTCGCCTGTATTAGATTTATCCGAAAGTATGAAACAAAAACACATTCCCTGCCCTTTTTATTAGGAAAACCAGAATTCCAGAATGGGGTGTAGTAGCAAACCATCACAATTACATAGAATCCAATAAACACGTAAAGATTTAAATTACACGTAGACCTGAAGAACAATAATATAGCATCTTCTAGCATTAGCATCTAATACTCAGTTTCCAAACTTGAAAACCAAGTCTACAGATTGATTGTTTCGACGTCCAGAGCCACAAACTAGACAAACCAGAATACACATATAACACTACTGCAACGGTCAATAATCCTAATCAGCTTCTGCCAGACTTGAGAGCCTGCAAACAGATACTAAACGAGTATGATAGTGACAAAATTCTTGATTATATGATAGCAAAAAGAAAAGTATTGACATATACAGATTCTATCTACTTCACTCCTGATATTTTCTGTAACCCCATGTAACCGATAAAAGTATAGAAAGTAAACTTCTGAATCTGATTTGACAGTACCCAAGATTATGAGCATTACTTGGTTCTTAAAATGCATATGCAAGTGAGAATTTAGGTATTTCATGTACAAGTGAGAATCCAAACGAAAATATCAAAATGAAGTATAAACAGAAAAGATCAAATGAAGTATACATATGTAAGTTTGAAATGTGACTAATGACTTGCGCAAATTACTGAGATATAAATATGGAAGGTGTAGAAACAGCATTGAGATTTACCCTAGTATAAACAGCCTGTGGCTTTCAAGGGTCTAAATGAGTTCAAGTCTGAAATTGTAACGCTTGCTACAGTTTGCCACTTGGTTGAACTTATAAACTATTGATTGAAGGGTAATGAGAGGCTTATTGTTTAGATACATTTGTCTAAAGGATTTCCTAGTAGGTTTTGTCCAACAGGAAACAGGAAGGTACGAAGCCGCTTGAATGAACTAACACACTGAATATTTCGTTGATCTTACAATAAGTATTGAACACCTACAATGTTTAGCCAACCAAAGTCTGCAACTTCACTGAAAATTTTGAAATCGGTATGAATAATTATTTCGGCTACAACTGCGTAGGTATTAAACCTACTAAAAACAAAGGGAATGCTCGACCTTCTATTTTCAAGTGGCTCGTACCTTACTATTTTCAAGTAACAAATACTTACTAATAGTCACAGGCAAGAATTCTAACGTACTGCACTACCAGACCTTACAAAACAAGCCTTATATCTCCGACTTGAACTGATTTACACCCTTATCAGCCACCATTTCCATAATGCAATTCGGTTCTTTCTTTTTGACCAATAGTTCGATATCAACACAGCCGGAATATGACCGAAAACAACGTAGTGGGTCACCCGTATTCAACCAAAGCAAGCAACTTGAACACACCTGTTGTACCAAAACTAAGCTTAAAGCTAAACCCATGACCATTTCCTCAAAATCCCGAGATGAATTACGGCAACAAATTCATGGAAATAATCGAAAGCATAAAAACTTAGAGAAGAGAGAGATTGATCAAAGCGTACATACTGGGGGAACAGAACCTCGAGCAGCAAGATGAGATTTGAAAGACGAGGCACGCCTGCTGCTGCTGCGGCTATGTAAAACTATGGGGGAAGAATTGGTGACTGAAAAGCCTACAAGAGGTTGAGGAGCGATGGGTTTTGACGAGAAGAGTTTCGAGGAGGAGGTATGACCAAGTAGTTGTTTGGGATAAACAACGAATTCGCCATTAGAGCTTTTCTAAGTCACAAAAGGAGCTCTGATTTTACAAGGTGGGGTTAATTTCTCCGCCAAGGAGCTCAGCGGTTCAGCTTGGCTTAGACGAGACAAATAGATGGAGACGGTGGCAGTGATTAGGCGAATATGGGTTTCAGATTTCGGGTCGTTTTATTAGGACTGAACAGAACTGGATTTTAGTTTTGTGGAAGCAGATATGGGCTTGGGGGAGACGAATTTGGGTTTTGGTTCATATCTTACTGTATCATTTCAGTTTAGAATGGGAAAATGTTTTTCTTTTTCCTTTTGTACTTATAATAATCTCCTTTTTTCGCAATGTTGGACTTATTTTATTGGAGGGTGAAATCCACACGACCACACCCCGTTTTTTTTTTTTAAGAATAGAGTATCTTTTTATTAATTACTGGATAGTAATACAATAACTGAAATAACCGGTTGCGGTGTTAATGCCACTACACACATTCCTTACATCAATACTAGTTACGGGTTTATCATTATCAATGATATGCATGAGCCAACGAGGACCAAGCCCCAACCAAATTAAACGCCCATTTTCTTGGGCTACAAATTGAGCAATAGCATGAGCAACCGAATTTTGCTCTCTAGGGACATAACAGATGCCTGGAACTTGCAGCAAGGCCATCAGCCCCTGTATCGCTGCAACCAAATGACCCTCTGCTGCATAACATTCTGACACCTCCCTGTTTAACATATGAACTGCAAGCAAACAGTCTGTCTCTACCATTAACCCCCCTCCATCCCTTCTCTTGCATCAATTCAAGGCCTAATTTAATAGCTGACAGCTCCGCAGCTAGAGGAGAAAGTCGCTGAGTAATTCTTTGACCACATGCACCCACAAGCTCACTTGTTTCATTCCGTATATAGCTCCAGCCCTCACATTCAATCTATCCCCACTGACAACTCCATCACAATTTAATTTCCAAATACCATATGGAGGAGGTTGCCATCTTTAGCAATGCTAGCCATTTTTTAATCAAATTTTAGCTAAAGTAGCTAAAAAGTCACTAAACTAATCGGGGCCTCCATATAATTCGGAGAGAGTGAGAACTAGGGTTGGAGAGAGTTAACAAAAGTTATCTGCCTGTCCGGCGGTGCTCCCGCGTCGGTCGTGGCTCCCTGCTCCATCGACGAGTGGCGGGTGTTGCCGGACGGGATCTTGGGATCTCAGGGGTCCTCCTCTGCTCTTTGCTTTGCTGGTCAAGGTCTGGTACTTCTCTTCTTTTCTCTGAGATGGCATCGTCGGTGTGGAGGTCGGATGGGTGGTGGTCGGCGTGGAGTAAGTGGTCAGAGGCCAGATCATGGCGGCGGTATACCATGGATCATATGGCGCTGACTTCTAATCTATGGTGGGTCGCTAGACGGAGATGGCAGCTGTGGTGGATCTGGGTTTTCAAGGTGGTGGGCATGGCAGAGGCAAGGCACAGTGAGTCTTTCATCGATTTCTTGTTGATAGATTTACTGTGGTTTGCTGTATGGTTTAGCAGGCACCTTCGACTTGGGGAGATTGAAGACATGAGGCTGCGGTGGTGGATTGCCGGCGGGTCATCTGACGACAAGGGTGAGGAGTACTGTGGCGGCGACTTCTTTCCTTTGGTTAAAGTCTTGGTTTTAGTTAGGTTGCTTTTTAGTTTACTTTGGTTATTGGTTAGTTTATTTTGGTCAATAGTTGGTCCCTACTCGTTTGAGCTAGGGTTGGGTCAAATTGATGTGCCATGGATGTGGTGTCTTTCCTGGGGACGAGTTGGTGTAATTTCGGTTTTATCTTATGGTCAATGTGCTAACAAGCGATCCTTGCACGTGGTCTGGTTTCATTGGGGCGCGGTGTGGAAGAGGGCGCTGGTTTCTCTGGCGGTTGTCTATGGGGTGTTGTCGAGTTTCTCGGGGTTATCTGTAGCCTGTGAGGTTGGGCGAAATAGGTGGTTAGGGGTTAGGCTCTTTTGGCTCATGGATGTCATCCTGGATGACAGACCCGTAACTAGTTCAGTTTTTAGGGAGGAGAGTGGGGAGTTCTTGTCCACCACCGGTCTTCCCATATTATGTAATATTGGTTATTTTCAATAAAGGATTCTTATTCTAAAAAAAAAAAGTAGCTAAAAAGTCATTTGACTTAGCCACTTTAAAAGTATGTCTGCATCAATGCTCTTTATTTTAGCAAGTTTTGAATTTATATTATTTTTTAAATGAAGATTAAATAATTTAAATGTATTTATAAATTACATAAAATAACTTAAAAGTAATGTTTTAAATTATAGAGAGTCTCATCTCGCTCTCTATATTTAGGAGTGAGATGGCTTAAAGTTATAATAGAGAGCCAAGGAGTCTGGTGCAGTTGCTAAAATAGATAAAAGCTAAGAGCATCTTTAGTAATGCTAACCATTTTTGAGTCAAATTTTAGTTGAAGTAGCTAAAAAGTCATTTTAGCTAGCCACTTTAGAATTACGTCTGCATTAATGCTCTCTATTTTAGCTACTTTTGAATTTATATTATTTTTTAAATGAATATTAAATAGTTAAATGTATTTATAAATTACATAAAATAACTTAAAATGAATGTTTTGTTAAAGGAAAAGCACATTATGTGTCTTCGTCAAAGCGACTGACGGTGAGGGAATCAAGGAATCAGTGATTACCATCAATAAGCCCAATTACGGATCAATTAGTGTTTAATGTCATCATTGTAATTGTTTTTTCCATTGTAGTTATCTCCCTATATAAAGGGGCTATGAAATAAAATGAGGTGACCAATTCCAACTGTCATTTTTACTTTAACACTTTATCAGCACGCTCAGAGCAAATAGCCAAGAGAAAAAATCCTAGTTTTCAAAAGAAAAAAAAACCAAACCCTAGAATTTTTTTTCTGCCGCACCAATTCCACAAAAAAAAAATAAATAAATAAAAATTCCTAGATGTAAAGCAATACATCTAGAAAAAAAAATAGTTAGAATGAAAAGAATACCATTCTACCCAAATAGAAATACTCTAAAGAATATGAGTTATATTTTCTAAATACCTCCCATTTATTTGTAGGAATGAATGGAGGAGAACTTGAGTGCTTAGATGATAGTGGGACTACCCACACAATATTAAGAAATAGGCAATTATTCATTGAACTAATAGCCTATAATTCCTCTGTAACTACGACTAATAAAATGGCTAGGAACTGCCAAATTTTTGCTGCCTAATGGCACAACATTTAAAGTCACAGACACTCTATATGCACCAAGAGCCAATCGAAGCTTGTTAAAGTTTCAAAGCTATTTGTGCCAACAGTTATCATGTAAAAACACACCGTGAGAATGGAACTGAATACCTTGATATTACATCTAATGACTGTGGAAGGAAACACATCTTAGAGAAACTTATGAGTCAATCTAGTGGACTGTACCTCATTACGATTCGGATCATTGAATCCTATATTGTCACCAACAATGAAATGTGGAACACTGACTCATACATGCTTTTGCATGACCGTCTATGGCACCGAGGTCGTGACATGATGATCCGTATTTTTAAAGAACTCACACGGACATCCCTTCTTTCGAGTGAAAAATGGGAGAAAAATCTGCCACACTGCAAGGTGTCGGTTCTAGTATTGCTCAAATGCAGTCATTGCCTTCTGTAGTACCAGAAGCACTACCTCCCTCCCATTATGCCCTATTGACCATTTCAAAGGCACATCACTCGTTTTGCAAAGCCTGCTCTTTAGCAAAAACAGGATCGAGACCTTCCTATACTAAAGATATAACATAAAACATTCCATTCTTACAAAGGATACGAGGACATATCTGTGGACTTATCCATCCAAAATGCGGATCATTCAAGTACTTTATGGTTCTGGTGGATGCTTCGACACACTGGTCAAATGTCGCTTTATTGTCCACAAGAAATGCTGCAAAACTCCTAGCACATATTATACGTTTAAGGGCTCACCACCCTGATCACCCTATCAAGTCTATAAGGCTTGATAACGCTGGAGAGTTTACATCAAAAGCATTTGATGAATATTGCATGCATATTGGGATCGATGTAGAGCATCCTGTACCCCCTGTGCATACACAAAACGGTCTCGCAGAAGCCACAATCAAAAGGCTATAGATGGTGGCTAGGGCATTGGTTATGCGTACCAACCTGCCTATATCTGCCTGGGGTTATGCAATATTGCACGCAGCTTTACTCATTCGTTTCAGACCCACTGCTAGCCAACCATTTTCTGCGTACCAGTTGGTAACTGGATATGAGCCTGACATTTCACACTTACGCATATTTGGTTGCGCAGTATATGTGCCTATTGCGCCCGCACAACTCACCAAAATGGGTCCTCAGAGACGATTAAGTATTTATGTTGGATATGAATCCCCAACAATTATCCGCTATTTGGAAACCTTGACAGGCGACCTCTTTACGGCTAAATTTGCGGCCTGTCACTTTGATGAGATAGTCTTCCCGTCGTTATGGGGAGATAGGAAAAATGATTTTCCAAGGGAACGACAGGAATTATCGTGGTTTGTCCCCACTCTGTCTCATTTTGATCCCCGCACTTCACAAAGTGAAAGTGAAGTGAAAAGAATAATCGATCTTCAGAACGTAGCAGATTCGATGCCTGATGCGTTTACTGATATCGTAAAAGTGACGAGATCACATATACCAGCTGCAAATGTGCCTGCAAGGTTAGAAGTCCCCAATAAGGGGCACGGTGCCGCAGATAGAGGCACTGCAACCACACTTAGTGGAGGTGTGGTTGAGGCCGTGGCTCCCCAAGGAAGAGGGGGAGGCACTTGGTTTGATTGACACTCACCAAAGGAAGAAGAGGGTGAGTAAGGCACAAACCAATCATCAATGTATAGAATCCCTCTCATGAGATTGTCTCTGATTATAGTTATGTCCATGAATCAATACTGGAGGACGCTCTGATGTTAAAAATGATTCCAGAGAACAAAGAAATCTCAGAGGATTATGAGAGTGCGTATGAGTTGATAGAAAGATCTTCCATACACATTGATGATATATACTGTTGCTCAAGGAATCATAGAGCACGATGATATCGAACCACGCTCTGTTGTAAAATGTCAACAAAGAGCAGATTGGCCTAAATGGAATGAAACAATCCAGGCAGAATTAGATTCTCTGACAAAGAGACAGGTATTTGGTATGGTAGTGCTAACCCCACCAAGTGTAAAGCCTATAGGACATAAATGAGTTTTTGTCAGAAAGCGTAATGAGAAGAATGAAGTCCTGAGGTACAAGGCTCGCCTTGTGGCGCAAGGTTTCTCACAACGCCTTGGAATTGACTACGAGGAGACATACTCTCCCGTAATGGACGTTATAACATTCCGCTACTTAGTTAGCTTAGTAGTTTCCAAAGGACTGGAAATGCAGCTCATAGATGTGGTTACCGCATATCTCTATGGTGATCTAGATTCAGAGATATATATGAAAGTGCATGATGGCCTTACATTACCCAAGTCAAGTGACTCTAAACCACGGAGTGCGTTTGCAATTAGGTTGAAACGCTCACTTTACGGATTGAAACAATCCGGGCGGATGTGGTATACTCGTCTAAGTGACTACTTGATTAGGAAGGGATATAAGAACGATGAAGTATACCCCTGCGTATTCATAAAGAAAACAAGTTCCGAATTTGCAATTGTAGCTGTATATGTCGATGATATGAACATAATAGGTACTCTTGATGAAATAAGAGAAACCGCGAGCTACTTGAAATCCGAATTTGAGATAAAGGATCTTGGGAAAACTCGATTCTATCTAGGCCTTGAACTAGAACACTGAGTTTTTGGAATACTAATCCACCAGTCTGCGTATGTCCAAAAGTCAGGCAATTTAACATGGACAAAGCGCATCCTGCTAGCACTCTCATGATCAGTCGAAGATTGGATGCAAAGAAAGAACCATTTCGTCTAAAGGAAGATGACGAAAAGGTGTTGGGAGCTTAAATTCTCTATCTAAGTGCAATAGGCGCATTATTGTACTTAGCCCAATTTACTCAACCAGACATTGCATTCTCAGTGAACTTGTTAGCTAGATTTAGATCAGCGCCAACGCAACGTCACTAGAATGGTATCAAGAACATCTTCGATACCTAAAATGGACCATTGACTTGGGACTGTTCTTTCCCTACAGAGAGACAAGAGGGACCGCAGATGGAACTGCAATCCCTGAAGGAAATATTGATGGCGAAAATGCCACTCACTACACCGAAACGCCAAATGATGTTTTGGTTGGTTTTGCTGATGCTGGGTATCTATCTGACCCACATAAAGGTCGTTCCCAAACTGGTTATGTATTTACCATTGGGAACACGGCGATATATTGGAGATCAACCAAGCAAACCCTTGTGGCTACCTCGTCGAACCACTCAGAGATCATTGCCCTACATGAGGCGGTTGTTGAGTGTATATGGTTAAGAGCCATCATTACACATATTCGAGGGACTAGTGGTTTGAGTTCTACCACTAAAGAGTCTACTTGCATTTATGAAGATAATGCAGCTTGCATCAAACAGATGAAGCTATGATATATCAAGGGTGATAATACAAAACACATATCGCCAAAGTTTTTCTACAATCAGCATCAACAGGCCCTCCTCATGATTCAAGTGAATCAAGTAAGGTCTGAGGATAATGTGGCAGATTTGTTCACTAAATCATTGCCTAAGGCCATATTTGAGAAACATGTGAAAAGCATAGGAATGCGAAGACTTTCCAAGCTCTCCTGATTAATGTAAGTATTAGGGGGAGGTGTAGACGTCAGAGGGGGTCTAACACACACATGTCATACTCAAATGTAGAAGGTGCGTTGTGCTCTTTTCCTTCGACCAAGTTTTATTTTTTGTCCCACAGGGTTTTTATTGTAACTAGGCAAGGTTTTTAGTGAGGCAACAACTCATGCACCATTTAGTCTTTGACTCGGCACAAGGGGGAGTGTTAAAGGAAAAACACATTATGTGCCTTCGTCAAAACAACTGACGGTGAGGGAATCAAGGAATCAGTGATTACCATCAATAAGCCCAATTACAGATCAATTAGTGTTTAATGTCATCATTGTAATTGTTCTTTCCATTGTAATTCTCTCCCTACATAAAGGGGCTATGAAATGAAATGAGGAAACCAATTCCAATTGTCATTTTTACTTTAACATGTTTTAAATTATAGAGAGCCTCATCCCTCTCTCTATATTTAGGAGCGAGATTGCTAAAAGTTATAATAGAGAGCCACTTAGGAGTCTGGTGCAGCTGCTAAAATATATAAAAAGCTAAACATGCTCTCCAAAATAGCTAAGGAGCCAAAATAGAGAGGCTGCTAAAGATGCTCTAAAACATGCTCTCTAAAATAGTTAAGGAGCTAAAATAAAGAGTCTGCTAAAAATATTATAATGCTCATCTACCTGACCACACCCCGCTTTGACAAAGGACAAAGCTTATTTATTTTTACAAAAAGCAACAAGATTTTACCATGCCTCTACTGAATGTTGTGACTATTTTGACCATTTGAATGGTTCATCACCACACTAAGCTAAACAAGGCACTTAAAATGCAGATACAAGTACTTAGCCTGACAAGTTCTATAAGATACATGTAGGGACTTATTACATGTCAAATAGGAGACAATACTAAACGATTAAAGTAAATAACACTAATAAGAAAGATATAAAGGGAAGTCTAGGCATGCCTAAGGTTCTAAATCTCTGCGATATTTCCGATATATCCCCCGATATTTCCTTTTTGGGCTAAATACTATTTACCACCCTGTGGTATGGACCTCACATCAATTCAGTGCCTCGACTTTCAATTTCATCAAAAACACCCCCGCACTATCATTTTCTCGTCCAATAGGTCTCTCCGACTCAATTCCGTTAATTTCAGACGTTAAATGCTGACGTTGCATTTCCAACTCATCAAAAATGGGGCCCACACGGATGTGAAATTCCCAAAATAACCTTGGCCCTATTCTAACTCAAAATTGAACCCCCAATTCCTCACAATTTTTTATTAATTCAAATTATTAAATTAAAGTCCTCGCTGTGTGTCCCAACCGAGTTCTTCTTCTGCTTCACTCTCACTCCTCCACACTTTGAGCTCAGAGTTTGAGACAAGCAATCAACAACCATGGGCTGCGTTTCTTCCAATCTGTTCAACCACAACGACGACTTCTCCTAGCTCGGTAGCTCCACCTTGAGCCACCACATCGTCTCCCTCACCTCCTCCACCTACAGCTTCCCCGCCCACCACCCCACCTTCTCGATTCACATTGGGTTCCATCTTTCCCACCTCCCTCTCCCAGCCCAGATCGCTCTGGTCCGACCCGAAGTCATCAACTCTTGGGAGCTCATGGCCTGCCTCGACGCCGACAGCTTCCTGTTCTCGCCGCTCCCGCCACTGAAGCCCTTCTCGATTCGAACCTCGAAATCCACATATCACATGTCCAGATTCATCTGCCAGAGCACAAACCCACCCGACTCTGCACATCTAGATGCGTTTCTACAAATCTAAACCAGAATATAGTATATCTTGAAAAGAAAAAAGTAAAAAGAATCTAACCCATTTCTGTAACATAAATCCAAACCCCCATTCTTGTAATGTTGCCACAGTTGAAATTTGGTCCACAGTAGCAATAAAAACAAACCCAATACATAAACAGAATGCATGAAACCAAATTTTTCAACCCAAATCAAACCCAGCCCCTATTCTAACTCAGATCACAGCCCCAAAATTTTCCAGCAATTGAAATGACTTGAAGAACACCGAAACCAATCCTCCAAGAACACCCACACCAGCCCTCCCCTCACCTCACCTCCTCATCCATCTCTAGAAGTGGAGAATAGAAGTGGGGTTTGATTACCAATTTGAGTCGGAGTCGTTTGGGAAATTGGGAGGGCGAGGTCGGCATCTGCATCGGCGTCTAGGGATTTGAGGATCGGAGGTAGAGCAGACGAGGATGAATTGGGTGGCTTTGCAGACGAGGTCGCCCTGCGGACTATCAGTGGGGAGCGGCGGAGGTGGGCTGAGCAGCCATCTCTGAGCTTGAGCAGAAACGAAGAAGAAGAGGAGAGAAGAAAAGAAGGGAGAGAAGATCGTGAGGGAGTGAGAATAAGATATTAAAGAGCCAGGGTCATTTTGGGAATTTCACATCCGTGTGGGCCCCACTTTTGATGAGTTGGAAATGCCACGTCAGCATTTAACGTCTGAAATTAACGGAATTGAGTCGGAGGGACCTATTGGACGAGAAAATGATAGTGCGGGGGTGTTTTTGATGAAATTGAAAGTCGAGGGACTGAATTGATGTGAGGTCCATACCACAGGGTGGTAAACAGTATTTAGCCCTTCCTTTTTTCGACGGACCGATATATCTAAAGGGGTAAATATCTTATCTATCACCGTTTCTGCGAAATTTCTCCGACATCGTCAAATATCCCCGATATATTAGATATTTGCAATATATCCCGATAAAGTGAAGAAATATCTGTAAAATTTGAGGTAAAAATTAAAAAAAAAAACTCAGTAATTCTCTAATTGAAAATCTGTGTGAAGAGAGATTTCCAAAAGGCAAATTTGAGTGAGGAGAAATCCCCTCAAGGTGAATCTAGGTGAGGAGAATTGGATAAATACCCTCAAGGCGATTTTGGGTGAGAAGTAATTCTCTAAAAGTCTAAATGCAAATCTATGTGAGAAGAGATTTGATACTGTGTAGTCTGTGACTATTTCTGTATCTCTGTATGTAGTTTGTAACTCTGTAGTTGAATAATAGAAAGAAGATAAAGCCATAAAGGTTCAATTATTCAAATGAGGCCAAATGACATTGCAGAAGGAAGTCAAGGAACCATATATGGATGACATGATGAGAAGAGAGTGCAGAGTACGGAGTATTAAATTTTGGCTATGCATCTTGAAAAAGTGAGGAATAACGAAGCTACTGTGTAGTCTGTGTCTTAAACCTGAAATTTTTTTTTGGAAGTTGTCTCTTGTTTTAGTGGATCAACATAATTAAAAATAGAAAGTGATATATGATATGAAGCAAACTACAAACGGTTAAATAGTTAAATGTAATTCATCTTTTTTATTGATTTTGTTTTATTAAGTGCAATGTTTATAAAACTATACAAAGGGCCCCACATTGATCAGGGAAGGAAATTTCCTACCAATTTCCCATAGAAATTATTGGTGGGAGACTTGAATAATAATTTGATCTATTATAGCAGTAACTCATTGTAGTAGCTTTACAGCTGATTGGTGGACACAATGTGGGTATTTTGCACCAAACATGCAGAAAATTGCAATGCGTATTTTGGCACAAACGGCTTCTTCTTCTGCGTGTGAGAGAAATTGGAGTACATTTGCTATTATTCATACCAAGCAAAGGAACCGTTTGACATATCAGAAGTTGGAAAAGCTTGTATACTGCTACTACAACATGAAGCTGCGGCTGCGAGATAAACAGGCAAAGAATAATGTGGTCAATGAAAACAACTATATAGATCTACTTCATGTTGCAAGCGAGCCGCTAGATAATGGCATTGATCCACTTCATGATTGGATTATGCTTGCACACCTCGATGATGAAGCTGGAAGACCTCTTCCACAAGTTGTAGAAACTGCAACTAATAATGCTGGAATCAACGTAGAGAGAGTTTTATATGAAGAAGTTGTTAAAAACCTAGAAGATAATTCAGATAGTGATGATGCGTGGGGTGGTACAGCAACTCCAGATTGTTCTGATGATGGTGGAGATGGTGGAAGCGGAACAGGTGGTGGAGGTGATATGTATGAATATGGACAATCTTCTGTGGATGGAGGATTCCAATTTACCTGTGAAGGTAATTTTGATCATGCCAGACCACAGAGTGAGAACAGCTAGTCATGGTGCTCAAGAGAAGACCTGATATGGGAGGAGGACTAGAGGTGCAACTGATGATCAAAGTACCCCATCTGATGTTTCTTCAATTGCCTTAAGTTTTGACTCTATCAGTTTAGGCACAGAGCGCAGTGAGATCTCAAATGAATCTCATGAAGGCAACAATCAATTTGGTTATGATGCTTATGGATATAATCAATATGGCGAAGTATATGATCAGTCATCTAGTTGGGTTCATCCTTATTATCCCCTTATAGGGGAAACAGTCGTCAGCTCTAAAGAGATCTATAACTATCATGTTCATCACTATAATTCGCACTATATGGGTCATATGTCTTGGTCTGATTATTGCATTTTCGTAGACCAGCGAGCGGCTTTTCAACCGCCTAGAGTCTCTTTTTGGATGTAGATGAAATTTACATTCATATGTATTTATATGTAGTTCTAAATTTCTAATAAATTGATTTTTTTCAAAAAAGATATTTTCGTACACTATATCCCTGATATATCCCCGATATATCCGATATCTCCATTTTTCAAAGTACCGATAGATATGAAAATACCGATATTTAAAACCTTGGGCATGCCTGGAAATTAGAAAGAAGATCATAGACCAACAACCAAGCCTGGCCCAAACCCATCTTGACCACCCGCTGCGTTGCACGGTCACTTCCACCATCATCGCTCCACCATCCCGATCACGCCATTGAGAAGTGCGACTGATTCCCAATGAACCCCTTCCCAAGATAAAATTCATTAGACCCAAACCAGATCATTCTGATCACATCCAAGCACAACTGATCTCAGTCCTGCTGACATAAGCTCGTCAACACCAAATAACCTCACTACCTCCGACCTTGCGACACTAAAGCCAATCCGCCAACCAGTCTAGTGAGGAACAATCCAAGACCTGCCAGTCGTCGCAATCTTCACCTCCCTCAACTAACTGCCAACCACCACAATCTTTCAATCAGGTTAAGATTGCAACGATCGAGGATCCTACGACTTCGTAACAGACCAAATGTGAGTTGACAAGGCTCGTCCCATACAATGCTGCAAGAGAAATTGAAACTTTGTCTTTTTTCTCAAACGCGTTCTAGACGCGTTTTCTAAAATTAAAGACTAGTAAATCTATGCAAGATGTCATCTTTCTTAAACCAATTCATTAAAATGAGAAATTCACCTCATCAGCTTTGACAAATGAGACCACTCTAATATTTATATACCCTTGTGAAAAGAGGAATAAGTTTCTTCTCACACACTGTTTAACAAAATAATGCTCACTGCTTGACCACAATAGCCAGAGAAGAAGATTCTCCGTGGAAAAATTGGTTTCGAATCAAACCATTTACATAAACCAACAGTATACTGACAAAGAGAATGAGGTCCTCATTTGCTCTATCATGCAGACTCAATTAATTTGATCGAAAAAGACTTCTTAAAAGGGCAGAATTGATTAAGAAAAAGCAGACCTTAATAAATTAATAAACCCAACCTGCACCAAACATCTTTTTGTTCTTATGAGGAGATATTCATCCATCGAGTATATTTAATGTTATTGCTCAATAGCTGTTAATTATAATTTGAATACGGTCATTGATTGATGCCGGGTTTCAGCATTTCCACGCTTTGGAAAATTTCACTAATATATCCATAATATTTGTCCTTTATAAGAATATTAAACTTCCAAATGCAAGCTCCTGGCAGTTTAATTTTGGGTTTAAAAAATCCGGGAGTGGGAGGAATACCTGCATTTTTTTCATTTTTTTATGAGGCTTCACAATGTCGGAAATAATGTATTTTAAAGCAAGAAATTGCTATGAGGATGAGGTGTTACCCGGATCCTTATAAAAGAATGGGTTATTCTCATCCGTAGTCCTCGCCATAAACAGAGACCAGCAGCATTCCAAACTCCTTCAATGACTACCAAAATAGATCTTCCTTCTTCTTCTTGTCCTCCTCCTCCATTCCGTAAATTGACATACGATGTGTTCCTCAGTTTCAGAGGTACAGATACCCGCACAAATTTCACAGACCATCTTTATGCCGCTCTCAAACAGAAAGGCATATACACATTTAGAGATGATGAAGAACTTAAGAGAGGGGAAACAATTGCTCCAAGTCTCTTGAAAGCAATTGAAGAGTCCAGATATGTAATTGTGGTGTTTTCTCAAAACTACGCCGATTCTGCGTGGTGTTTGGATGAGCTTGCAAAAGTCGCTGAATGCAGGAGAGCCATGGGGCAAACAGTCCTCCCTGTGTTCTATGATGTTAAGCCGTTTGAGGTACGAAGACAAAAAGGTGATCACTTTGAGAAAGCATTTCAGAAGCATCGAGAGCGGTTTAAAGAAGAACCAGGCAAAGTAGAGAGGTGGAAAGATGCTCTTGCTGAAGTAGGCAATATCTCTGGATGGGATCTGAAAGATCGGTAAGCTTTCCATATATTACGCCAGGTCGCCAGTTGTGATTTCGTATGTTTTAATTTAGTGATTGAGAATTCGTTAACCAAAAGCAGAGCTAGTCCGTATTACATCTATTCTCAAAAACTATAAATGCGTAAACTAAATCAAATTAAATTTCTAATTCTTCTAATTAGAATTTCAGAATAAAGAAATAGATCGGCAAAATGGGTATGCTAGCTCACACAGTTACACTTATTCATTTAGCGTTGAACTTTTTTTTTTTTTTTGAATGTTCATATACATTAAACTGCATATCACATAGTTTAAGAAATTATATTCATGCATCTTTGGATTTAGATCCAGAAAAAAATTTCGGTACATTAATATACCAATGCATCAAGTAGGCTAAATCTGATATAAAGGTACATTTTCTCCATGACTAAGTAGACTAGCTTGACTTGATCTCAAATTAGTCTACTTCTGTATCGAGCTAATCTTGCTACCTCCATATCGAACTAATAGTCCACTTGATGTATCAGTACTGTAGACGAACCCTTACATCCAATAATACAAACAATTATTTGTAAGTTTGATTGTTTTGTTTTATATTGTTGGATGTACATCAAATAGTGATTAAGCATAATTTTTTTACTAGGTACGGAACAAGTGAACAGTGTTGCCCTATAGTATGTCTAAACATATATATCATCATCCACCAATCAATATTGATTAAGCAAACAAGCCTTATGGTTGTAATATTATCAAAAATCCACAAATACACACACACACATCTTATATAATTAATCTCTTTTATGGGAAAAATAGAAAAATCATTAATTCTTGAGAAAAATATTCAAATGAAAAGAAATGACAAAAAATAAAAAAAATCAACAACTCATATGCTACAATATGCTACAACAAGTATTCCATGAGTCGAACTCATGACCTCCCACTTACGAAGCAGAGACTTATGCCACGACCTCCCACTTCCGGGAGTTTGTTTTAGTATTTTCTCTCAAAGATGTTTATTTTTGATGAAATGAAATTATGAATAACTTTTTGTTTAATAAGTAATTTTTTTTAAGAGAGCTTCTATTCAAACCTCTAAAATTGGTATTTGAACCTCTTTCTTTTTTCAAAAGATAGTTGACTTTGTCAACTCATGTCAAATTACCAATAAAAACACAAAAGAGAAAGAAAAAAAAAATTAAAAAGTCTTTTCCCTTTTAGAGGTATGAAATCAACAAATGGTCATCCTCATGACCATTTTTGCCCTTTTGTTTTTATTATGGTCTTCATCAACAGACTAGTTCCTTACTTTGTAGTTCCTTAAGTCAATTTTGGATATGCAATATTCTCTAACCAAAACACCAACATATCACTTTTTCTTAAAATCATACTCATCCATTGGAGCGTACTGTTCCTATCGAGCAAATATATGAAACGAGGGAAGAAGTTGAAGAAATGAACTCTTGGCCTCTAAAGATGCGTATGCCTACAAAAAACAGCAATAAGAAAAGGGAGGGGTGGAGGGAGAGAGAGAGATATCAACTAAAAGTTTTTTTTTTAATTTTATTTTATTATTATTATTATTTTTTAAGCTTAGTTGTATCAAGAGTAAAATAATATTGTGAAATGTTCAAAAATTGATGGAGGTCTAACTTCCGATTTTGGAGGTATATGAATAGAACACTCTAAAAAAAAGTTTTTATTGATATTATTGGATGATGGGTATTATGGGAAAATTAGGGAGGTGTAGATAGCATATTGGTTATTTGTAAAAGTAAGTTGGAGATCTATTAAGTGGGGAGGTCTAAATATCAATTTTGGAGGTATATATGAATAGAAGCTCCCTTTTTTTAATTAAATTGGCAACTCAAAAAAAAAAAAAAAACAAAAAAAAAAACTGCCATTGCAGTCAAGAAACGTTTAAGACCCTTTTTTTATATATATATAATTTCTTTCAATTTCAGTTTGCTGTTATATTTATCATTTTATTCTTTATCTGTTAAATTATAGATTTTAAGACTATAATCAAGGAAGGGCAAATTTTGGGTATTTAAAAATTTAAACATAAGCCTTATTGGCTTAATTAATAACTATAAGCCTTATTGGCTTAATTAATAACTAGCCCCTTAACATGTGCTTCGCACATGTCAATTGGTTTTTATTTTAATTTTTTTAAATTAAAAAAGTTATAACTCCTGATTTTAGGGAAGTTTCTCATTTTTTTGTGGGAGGTATTGCAATTTTTTGAAATATGATATAGTCAATTAACTATCCTATCCTCATCTAGAAATAATTTATTTATTAATACCTATATTATGTGAGGGCATATATGGTAGTTTAAAAATTTAACCATTTCCTCAAGAATTGACTTAATTATATAAGATGATAATAAGAAAAATTAAAAATATTCAAAAATCTACCCAAAAAATAAAAAAGCTTATCCAACCAAGACAACATTTATGTAAAAAAAAAAACTGACACAATATTTAACACCACAAAACGCAAAAAACACCAACGCGATTTTTTTTGTCAACTACCACGCGCTGCACGCACTTTAGCTGGTCAAGGATTTTAAGGAGTTCCTCTCGTTAGGTGGCGGTACCCCGACGTCAGCGCTGGCGGTAGTCTATCGATGTTGTGATGCTGCTGGATAGATGATTGTTGTTCTATTTCTTGTCATAGGCTTTTTAGGATTGTTTTGCTTGGAGGGTTGACAGTGGTGGTGGACGTCGACTTCTGGTTTGAAGCAACTATGAGACAAGGTAGGTCGTGGTGGCTTGGAGCGCTAGGGGACCCAAATTCGGTGGGTTTGGGGTTGTATTGTATGCATAGATTTTGTTGGTGTCTTTTGGGTGGTTGAGTCTAGGTGGTGCAATGGTGGTGTTCCTCGTTCTGTGGCGGCAGTGGATGCGCTCATGGTGTGCGTGCGATGGACCTGCACATAGAGGCGGAGACTGTGTCTGGGTTGGGCCTATCCTGTTGGGCCTTGTGCTAGGACTTTCCTATGGGCCATGTTAGGTTGTTGCCTTTTTTTTTTTATAGTTTTTTTTCCCTGTAAATCCCTTCTAATTTTTTGGGAGGAGTTAGTAGCTTTCGGCCCCGTGTATGCGTTTTATGTGTGTCCTTTTTTTCCTAGTTAGGTGACGAAGTCTATTTGATAGAGTTTGTCTAGTCTATCCTAACTGAAGTTCTTCTATGAGTCTTGTTAGAACAATTATCTAAGTGTTCTCGTTTGCTTTTCACCAAGCCGATATCAACTCTAGGATAATCTCAGCTAGCCTAGGTTGGCGCTAGACACGATCGGACAAGGTTGCCATTATGCAACAAAACCTAGACTTAGGGCTTTCTTTTGTTCCCTATTCTCTCACAAACTATATCCAATATGTCGTCCAATATCCATACTGCTTCTTCATGTTAATTCTTCTTCTCCATCAATGTTTGTAGATGAAAAGAGAGAGAGATTAAATTTTAATTTTAGATAAGGGTAGCACGGAGATGAAACTTTTACAAAAACTAGGACAGGTCGACGTATAAAATGTAGAGGTATGACTATAAATAGAAGCATTCACGAAGAAAAAGAGTACTGGCAGCTTTATAGAGTATTACAGTATCTTTATCTATTTATTCTTTTACCCCTTACACACACAAGATACATAAGATGATTGTTTATGACTTTCCAGGTCTGAAGCCAAAATTATTCAAGACATTGTACAAAAGGTTTTCACTGAGTTGAATAAAATAATCTTCACATCTGAGGGCTTAGTTGGGATGGATTCTCACCTGAATGAACTGTTTTCCTACTTAGACATTGGGTGTCTCGACGATGTTCGTATCATAGGGATTTGTGGGATGGGTGGTATCGGGAAAACTACTATTGCACAAGTGGTTTTTGAAAGGTTAAAAGCTCAGTTTGAAGGTCATAGCTTTCTTGCGGATGTTAAACAGGGAAGTACAATTAAATTACAAGAGAAACTTCTCTTGAACTTGCTGAATAGTAATGTCAATGTACAGAACACTAAAATGGGAAAAGACATAATTAAGCATAGACTATCTACTAAGAGGGTGCTTATTGTTCTTGACGATGTGGGTCAACATAAACAATTGGAAACACTGTGTGATCGTACATGGTTTGGTCCAGGGAGTAGAGTCATCATAACATCCCGAGATGAACACTTGATCAGTGCATTTAAAGCAGACAAAGTATACAAGGTGAATGCATTAACTGATCCTGAAGCTTTGGAACTCTTTAGTTTGAAAGCCTTCAAGGATAACGAGGTTGGAGAAGATTTTCTCAAGCTATCCAAGGAATTTTTGAAATATGCTAATGGCCTTCCATTAGCTATTGAAGTTTTGGGATCGTCTGTTTGTGGTAGAAGTGTAGAGATATGGTCAAGTGCATTGAAGAGACTTAAAAAAAATCCTCCGAAAGATATTATTGATGTTCTTAAATTTAGTTTTGATGGATTAGAAAAAACAGAAAAGAAAACGTTTTTGGACATCGCGTGTTTCTTTAAAGGAGAGAACAAGGATCGTGTAATAAGAATACTAAATGGTTGTGACGATGACGGTGTGGAGATGGATGTACAAGTTCTTATGGACAAATCTTTGGTAACTGTATTTGGAACAAAATTGTGGATGCATGAATTGATACAAGAAATGGGTCGGGAAGTTGTTCGTCAAGAATGTCTTGAAGAGCCTGGAAAACGTAGCAGATTGTGGCTTCCAAATGAGATTATCCATGTACTTGATCGGAGTAAGGTAATGAAACTCCTGAGTCTGAAACTCATCTATTGTTTTATTTATTTATTTTGGTCTATCTTGCATGTGCAATAACTAGTTCTTTGCTCTTTGTTATCAGGCGACGAGTGCAGTTCAAAGCATATTCCTCCAATGTCCAATAGAAGACGATGTTGTTCACTCAATTGATAATGCCTTCTCAAATATGGACAGATTGAGATTGCTCAAGATTTGGAATGTGAAGTTTTCTGGAAACGTCACATATCTTTCTAATGAGTTACAGTATCTTGATTGGCATGAGTGCCCTTTGGATTCTTTCCCATCAGACTTCCAACCGGATAAACTTGTTGAACTTCACTTGTGTTTTAGCAGCATCAAACAACTATGGAGGGGAAAAAAGGTAAGATCACAATTAATTTTATGCATGTTCATAAAGCTGATAGTTTAGATTCTAGTCTCATTATTAGGAAAGATGTAGTGGCTTTTTTGAATTACATAACTACATATATAAGGTCCATCGTCGTCCTCAGTTACACACATCCATAAAAACTAATATGGCATTCTCATACTAAGATTGGACATTACTCTCAAGTCAACCTTCCTGTAATTCTACTAATTTCTGTAATTTGGAATCACAAATGATTGTGTAATAATTATTTTAAATCACATGATGATCATCTTTGAAATTATACCAGGGATGGAGCATGCTACGGCATTTAGATCTGAGTGGTTCACACTACTTGATGTCGACTCCAGACTTCACTGAGGTTCCTGATCTTGAAACGTTGGTGTTTCACTTATGTACAAGCTTGGTGGAAATTCACCCGTCTCTTGGATTTCTGAAGAAACTTGTCTCTTTGAATATGACATGTTGCACTTCTATTGAGAGCATTCCACCTTTCACTGCCTTGGAATGCCTTCAAATATTGAGGCTTTCATGCTGTTTGGGACTGAAGAAGTTTCCAGAAATTGAAGGAAATATGAAAAGCTTGCTGGAGCTTCATTTGGATGGGACCAGCATTGAGGAATTGCCTCCATCAATTGAACACTTGACTGGTCTTACCATGTTGAATCTAACATGTTGTGAAAACCTTTTGCATCTTCCCAATACCATTGGGTGCCTGACATCTTTGAAAAGTCTCTATCTAACAGGTTGCTCCAAAATTGATGAGATTCCTGGGAATCTGAATGGTATGAAATGTCTGGAGAAGCTTGCAATTGGTGGAACTTCCATAAGGGAGTTATCTTTCATTATAGGCATGAAGAATCTACAGTCTCTATCCTGCCGAGGATGTAAATGTCTAGTTTCAGAATCATGCAAAGCTCTGGGTTTGTTATCGAATTTGATTGAGCTAGACTTGAGTTATTGCAATCTGATGGATGGAGCATTTCTCAATGATTTTAGCAGCCTAATCTCCTTGGAAGTGTTAGATTTAAGTGGTAATTGCTTTGTGCGATTACCTGAAAGTATCTCTCAACTCTCAAAGCTCCACACTCTGGGCTTGAATAATTGCAGACAGCTTCAATTGCTGCCCAAGAAGCTTCCGTCAAGTCTTCCTGGGCACATGATTGCACTTGACGTGTATGCACAAGATTGTACTTCACTGAAGGATTACCCAAATCAATTCAAAGTATTGAATTCACCGGAGTCGGGATTGGCCATTGTCAATTCCCTCAATTCTTCAGCACTTGGAGTCTCACAACGTCCCCCTATCTTTGCTGCTTCAAGAAATGAGAGGGAATTCGAACTTATAAACCTCTGTGTGATACATAAGCATACAGAGGGGGAACAAGTTGATAAATTGCCAGTGACAAATCCACCGTTTATAAACCAAGTAGGATCTCTCTCTCACAACAAAAACGGAGCATATATCTATAAATCTATCCTTTTTCTCATACTACTAGTTAACGATGCTTTTGTGTCTACTTTGCAGATGCCTTCCTCTGCAAATTTCAAGGGCGTACATCCTAGCGATGAAATTCCAGAGTGGTTCAGCACTATATCTACCAGAAATCCCATATCAATCTCGATACCTCAAAATCTGGCCGATGATAACAAGTGGAAGGGATTTGCGGCGTGTGCTATATTCTCAGTCAAGGGGCATACTGCTCTATCCGTTATTCATGAACCGGATCCTGATTTTTCTAATTACTCGTATCAAATCACATTGAAAACTGATGTTGTGCGTCTGGAACCATATGTGTTGGAGTTGGAACGAACCAGCCCCCTTGGATCAAGTTCTCATATGCTTGTGATTTTCTTTATATCTAGTTTGACGTTTCCAGAGAGGGGGTTAAATAAATCAACTGTGGTGAGTGCTATGTTTGAAACCACCAATCCATCCATGGTGGTCCAGAAATGTGGAATTCATCTAGTCTATGACCAAGATGCTGAATGGTTTTCCAGAATATCCGGGGTCAGTGGTTCGACTTGTCTGAATGAAGTTGTGGACGCCGCCGCTGTAGCGGAGTCTGGCTGGGTTAGTCAATCTTTGAAATGGTATAATATATTTAATTTTCTGATCCACAACTACTTAAATGCCGGTTTTGTATTACTATCTGCGTACTCTAATGCATTTTCAATTAAATATTGCAGGGAGAAATTCATTCCACCCTTGGAAGAAGAATCCACACTCGTGCTGAGAAAGAACCTTGAATCTGTTCTTCCAAGATATCTTGAGGTTGATCCGTTTGTGTTTCTCTCTAGCTATTTTACATGATATCTCTCTAATCTCCAATCTTTATCTTTTAAATAAAAGAGGTCATGTTTAAGTATAATGTATTTGAGAGAGATTGATGAGAGAAGTGTGTTCTTATTATTGAGAATAGGAGCCCTATATATAGGGATTACAAAGTGCTAGTTCTAATGTTACAAGGAATACCAATCCGTGTAGGATTGGGAAATCTAGAACCTTCTCTCCTATTCCTATTCCTAGTTTGATAAGGCACACTAAACTTGATTTTCCTTCAACACTCCCCCTTGTGCCGCTCAAACTTGGTGGTGACGCTTCATCCGTTGCCTCGTTAAAAACCTTGCCAGGTAACAAAAACCCTGTGGGACAAAAATAATCCTGGTCGAAGGACAAAAAGAGCACAACACGTCCTTCACTCTTCGAGACTGAGTAACTCCCCCTGATGTCAAAATCTCCCCCTGATTGCTACAATCATGGGAGTTCGGATAACCTTCTTAATCCGATACTCTTCACATGTTTCTCGAAGGTGGATTTAGGTAACGACTTAGTGAATAAGTCCGCTACATTATCCTCTGATCGGATTTGATTCACTTCAATCTTTAGAAGTGATTGTTGTTGCTGATTATAAAAGAACTTAGGCGATATATGCTTGGTGTTGTCGCCCTTGATGAAACCTAACTTCATTTGTTCAATACAAGCTGCATTATCCTCATAAATGCATGTAGGTTCATCTGTGGTAGACTTCAAACCACAACTTCCTTGAATGTGTCTAATTATAGACCTTAGCCATATACATTCACGTACGGCTTCATGTAGAGCAATAATCTCTGCATGATTCGAGGAAGTAGCAACAAGGGTCTGTTTTGTAGACCTCCAAGATATCGCATGCTTCCCATGGTAAAGACATAACCCGTTTGGGAGCGACCTTTGTGAGGGTCAGAGAGGTACCCTGCATCAGCAAAACCCATCAAGACATCATTGTCGTTTTGATGGAGGGGGATAGGGTGAGGCCGGCCACCCTTGATGGTGGTGGCGGCGTTGGCAGCAACATGGCCGGCCACTATGTTGTGGTGGACGGCGGCTTCATGCCTAATGGGGTCCGATCCCATTCTTCCGTCATTCCTTTTCTCTCTGTAGGGATAAAATAGGCCCATATCAATCGTACCTCCTGGGTATCGAAAGATTGTCTTTTCACCAATCCAATGGCGGCGTGTTGGCGCAGAGCTATGTCGAGCTAACAAGTTCACTGCGAATGAGATATCCGGTCTTGTGCATTGAGCTAAGTACAATAATGCGCCTATTGCACTTAAATAGGGCACTTCGGCCTCTAATGCTTCTTCGTCCTCATCCTTTGGACAAACGGATCTTTTCCGGGCTCAAGACTACGACCGATCATGGGAGTACTCACAGGCTTTGCTTTATCTTCATTAAAGCGCCTTAGAATTTTCTGAGTATATGCAGACTGATGGATCAAAATCCCATCACTACGGTGCTCGAGTTCTAAACCGAGACAAAACCGTGTTTTCCCAAGATCTTTCATCTCAAATTCGGATTTCAAGTATTTAGCAGTTTCCTTCAACTCATCTAGAGTTCCAATTAGGTTCATGTCATCGACATAAACTGGTACGATTGCAAATCCAGAACTTGTTCTCTTAATGAACACGCATGGGCATATTTCATTATTAATATATCCTTTCCCAATCAAGTAGTCACTTAGACGGTTATACCACATCCGTCCGGATTGTTTTAATCCATATAGTGAGCGTTTTAATCTTTTTTGAAAACGCGCTCCGTGGTTTAGAGCCACTTGATTTGGGTAATTGAAGTCCATCTGGAACCTTCATATATATCTCTGAATCTAGATCCCCATAGAAATATGTTGTAACCACATCCATAAGCTGCATGTCAAGTTTTTCGGAAACTACCAAACTGACAAGGTAGCGGAACGTTATAACGTCCATTACGGGAGAATATGTCTCCTCGTAGTCGATTCCAGGGCGTTGTGAGAAACCTTGCGCCACAAGGCGGGCTTTATATCTTACCACCTCATTTTTCTCATTACGCTTTCTAACAAAGACCCATTTATGGCCAACAGGCTTTACACTTGGGGGTGTCTGCGTTACAGGCCCAAATACCTGTCTCTTTGTTAGTGAATCCAATTCAACCTGGATCGCATCTTTCCATTTAGGCCAATCTGCTCTTCGTTGACATTCTTCAACAGAGCGAGGTTCGATATCATCATATTCTATAATCCCTTTCGCAATATGATATGCAAATGCATCATCAATTGCCATAGAATTTCTATCCATCATCTCATGTACACTAGTGTAATTTATGGAGATCTCTCTATTCTCTGGAGTTGGTTCTGACATTGGAGCGTCCCCCAATGATGTCTCTTGACATAACCATAATCCGGAATATTCTCATGAGATGGATTATTCATATCGATGATTAATGGATTATTCTGTGCCAAACTCGCTTTCTTTCTTGGGCGAGAATCCATCAAACCTATGGGCCTCCCGCGCTTCCTGGCAGGAGCCGTGGGCCTAGCCATAACGTCACCATCATTGAGAGATGGGACGTTGGCGCCATGCTCATGCATTCTTGAGTTGGCGTCATGTCCTCTACTTTTAGGGATATCAATCCTTGCAGGCACGTTTGCAGCAGGTATGTGTGATCTCGTCACTTTAGCGATATTAGAAAACGCATCAGGCATCGATTCTGCTACGTTCTGAAGATCGAGAATTCTCCGCACTTCAATTTCGGACTGTGCGGTTCGGGGATCAAGATGAGACAGAGTGGGGACAGACCACGACAATTCCGGTCGTTCCTGTTGAACATTGGTGTTCTTATCTCCCCCTAACGATGGGAAGACTGTCTCATCGAAGTGACAATCCGCAAATCTTGCGGTAAAGAGATCGCCTGTCAAGGGTTCTATGTAGCGGATAGTCGTTGGAGAATCATAACCAACGTAAACGCCTAATCGTCGTTGAGAACCCATTTTGGTGCGCTGTGGAGGCGCAATTGGCACATAAACTGCGCACCCAAATATGCGTAAGTGTGAGACATTGGGCTCATACCCAGTCACCATCTGGGACGCAGAAAAGGGTTGAGTGGCAGTAGGCCCCAGACGAATAAGCACAGCTGCATGCAATATTGCATAGCCCCAAGCAGAAATAGGGAGATTGGTGCGCATCACCAATGCTCGAGCAACCATTTGTAGTCGTTTAATGGTGGCTTCTGCGAGACCATTTTGGGTATGAACATGAGGAACAGGATGTTCAACATCAATCCCAATGGACATGCAATAATCATCAAAAATCTTTGATGTAAACTCTCCAGCATCACCATGATGCGACTACCTCCGTAGGTACATTGCAAATTCAGGTCCATTGATCAGACGTTCCATATCAGAAATAGACACCATGAAGAGGATTCTCCCTTGATTGAGGCGCATTGGCGCAATATGCATAGTCCCTAGGACTGGTGGCGTTGGAAAGTAGTGCCCATGGCCAAAGCTGGCTCCATGGTTTCCAACCCTATTTCCCTCAAAATCACGCCTCCTACGGTCGTGTGATTGTCGCCTTGAGCGATTACCTTCTTGAGCATTTCGATCGTATGGATCATGACGTCGATGGTGACTTTCTCTATCCATAGGACGATGCTCTTGATGGCTCTCTTGAAGCCTATCAAATTCTCTTTTCACAAGTTCATTGCCATGTCTTTCAGCAGTGGCCATAGCTTCAATAAGCTGTTGGAAACTTGTGATCCGTCTTGCATTTACATGAGTCCGAAATAAGTCAGAGGACCTCATAGCACAGGCGGGGAAGGTATTGAGGGTTTTCTCAATCAACTGGTCTTCTGTGATCATCTTTCCACAGAGACGCATCATTGCTCTGATGCTGAGAGCTTCCGAATAAAATTGCATGACAGTGTCAAATTCAGAGAAGCGAAGATCTTTCCATTCTGCTTCTGTATTCGGAAGTATGGAGTCACGAACATTGCCATATCGTTCGCGAAGCGCATGCCAAAGCTTTATGGCGCTATCCTCATTTATGAACTCAAACTGTAGGTCACTATCCATGTGACGTTTCATGAAGGCAAGTGCCTTGGAATTATCTTTCTCAGTTTGAGGGTCTGGAGCTGTTTCTATAGGACAAAGCTCTTGGATAGTATGCAATAAATCCCGGGCAATAAGGTGGGTCTCGACATCAGTGACCCAAAATAAGTACATTTTGCCTGCATAATCCAATGGAACAAAATCGAGTTTGTTCATGTTTGACATCCTGAAAGATGAAACAAGAACAAGTTAGTTTCGGAGTCAATGCTTCCACGAAAACTAATATAAATAAGATTTCCGAGCTATGCTACCAAGAAATCTATTTCCAAGAATAATTGGATTAGACCGAAACAATGATGTTTGTATGGTCAAAATAGATGCTCACGAACGCTCTTAGTCCGTAGCATACGAACTCTCTTAGTTCATTAAATCGATGCTTACGGACGCTCTTAGTCCGATGTCTTACGAACACTCTTAGTTCGTTAATTGCGTGAATCCCCACGATTCCGCTTTTCAAGATTGAACCCACGTTATAAGAAAGGTGGGATGTAGAAGAAGGGAGGTTTTTAAGTCCCCGAGAAAAAGAAGAAATATTCAAATTTCAAATTTTAGGAACTTTAAAACTTACTCTTTTGAATACTTACTTGGTGAAAATTCGGAGGAGATTCTGTTCTGAACAGCTTGTACCTCGATTGGTGTACAGATCTCAATATGACTCCGATAAGGCTGAAATTCTGAGGTTAGATGGAAGAGACAGAGACGAACAACTTTGATGAAGAAAGTTTTTCGATCTGAGCTTCCGAACTAGACGTTTCGAGGCTTGCAAGAAGACGGATGTGCACAGGAACGGAAAAAGATGCAGTGGGTGTGCGTTGGCTTGTTTGCGCAGCAGGGATGCTTCGGTGGCAGCAGGCTGGAACGCAGGGCTGCAGGAAGGGGGCAGCAGGGGCTGCTGTGCAAGGTTGCAAGCACACGGGCGCTCGGGCTGCAGCGAAGGCTCGGCTAGCTCGGGCTAGGGGCTGCTTTGTGAATGAGTTTTGGTTTTCTGTTTTGTGGTTAGAGTCGTGCTGATAACGTGTTTAAGTATAATGTATTTGAGAGAGATTGATGAGAGAAGTGTGTTTTTATTATTGAGAATAGGAGCCCTATATATAGGGATTACAAAGTGCTTGTTCTAATGTTACAAGGAATACCAATCCGTGTAGGATTGGGAAATCTAGAACCTTCTCTCCTATTCCTATTCCTAGTTTGATAAGGCACACTAAACTTGATTTTCCTTCAACAGGTCACTAATTATTTAAATTGCGCATTTTCAATATTCCAGGCACTAAACAGTTATAATACAATGTTCAAATTTAACCTCAGAGGAAGCCCAGGGTGGTTTGGGGTCTCTATCCATGAAACGCCTCAAACGAGGCCAAATTTTACCAGAGTGTCAATCGAGCATTGTACCAGAGTGTCAATCGAGCAGCCTCAAAATCTACACAAGAGCAAAAAGTGGATGGGATTTGCAATATGCGCATCACTTGTGGAGGAAGTGGGGCAAACAATGAAAAAGGACAACTATTTGGTATGTGGTCTGCTAGGAGCTGGGGATGAATTTGGTACGGCTGTGCCCCGAGAACTTAAGCATGTCAGGCCATTGTCAGAAGAACATCATCAACTATTGGTTTTTTACATACCGCGGGCACAGATTCCTGAAGCGTTGTTCACTCAGACATTAACAACTACAATGTACTTTTACATCATCATCCACAGCCCCTATGTAAAAGTTCAAAGATGTGGGGTCCGTGTTGTGTATCAGGAAGATATACAAGGGTTTGCTGATACAATTATCCTGTGCATGCAAAGGGAAGATTCTCTTAAATCTCGCAATAAGTTGATGGTAGAAGGATGGATAAAGTTGATACGATTGCAAGGTGCCCATATAGAGGGAATGAAAGAACGAGATTCCAGAACCCCACGGGAAAAATACTTTGAATTGCACTCACGAAAATATAGAAATTGGGTCTCTCTCTCTCTCGCACATATACGTCATTTTTATTATTATTTCTTCTTCTTATTTTGGCCTTTTTATTGACATTTGAACTTATATTTACAGGACTGGTCTGACCCTCGTCCTGTTTCTTGTCACTTCGAGGGAGCTGTAATTTCCAAGTGGAAATGGTTCATGCCTTTCATCAACCAAGGCAACTCTGCAGAAATCCAACTGCCTCTGAATGTGTTCGATGATGATAATTGGTTGGGCTTTGCTGTATGTTGTTGGTTGTCCCACGACCAATATCCAAACATTAGTCATGGCACTACCGTTCTCGATTCAGAGAATGTTGTGCTTACTTATCGTCTGGACTCTGATGTTGCTTGGCACGGCTTATTTGATTTCATGATGCATAGTCATATTAAGATACAGGAGCCATCGAAATACTATGCAACTACGTTCCTTTATGTACCGCGCAATGGAGTTCGAAGTAACATTTGGAGGCAATGCAAATTGGCCAGGATAACTATGCAGTTGTCTAGCCCATGCTTAGCGTTGCAAAGTTTTGCCCTTCGTCTACTATTTAAAGAGGACGTTGAACATCTTGTAGAAACACTGACCCTCGCCGAATTACCTTGAACATCCCCCAGCATCTGCTGCTCAATAATGGAGAAGGTAACTTGTGAGTAGCCTTTTGGCTTAGATTAATTTTGTAAGTCGCAATGACATCTCATTTGGCATGGCTGAAGTTCCGATATATATTTACATTGACAGGAGGCAAACGTCTGCAAGCAAGAGTTTCCTAACGGAGAATGAGATACAAACGTTGTGATCATATCTAGTGCTTAATAATGTGGTGTTGAGAATGTTGTTTGCTCCTACTCGAGGAGCAATTAATTTGATTAGTATTACATTGAATGACCTGTTCATTTTGTTTAGTAATGTTACTGAACGACCTGTTCATTTTGTGATTGTCCCATAAACTGATTCACGACTATTACAATGAACATGGGTCCAGATTCTTGTTTCTGGTGTAAGATTGGACTTACATTATTCACGTTATGATTTCAACAATTGCATATGGTTACTTATGGATGAAGTGATCAAGATTGCATTAAAGATTCTATCCCTGAAACTATAAGGATTTTATATCTGTGATCCTTATCGTATTGGGAAACTTAGTTTACTTCTATGAGAAGTGATTACATTGATACAGAGTATAGAGGACCTAATTGCTTTAGTATTAGGATTGCTATTATGGCATAAATCCTAATAATCAACCTCTATATAAGTCTAAGGTCCCTGCATCCTCTTAACACAAGTACTAAGGAATCTCAGCCCCATTGTGAGTATTCTCGAACATAGAGCTTTGCAGAAGACTGGACTTGCACAATGGCGTTTGATGCTTTTACTGCTTCAGGTATGTATCTTGGTTCCTTTTGTAATAATCTGTTTTCAAGCATGCCTATTGTATTAGTGTTCTTAATGATTATAATTGTTCTTAAGATATAAGTTACATGTGGTATCAGAGCATCTTTCATGACGTTATGAACCTCTTCAGAACAAACCTTGTATGCTTGCTATGGTTTACAGAACATGTTTTAGAAAACGTTTTCATATTGTGTTAACCAAAAAAAAAAAAAAAATTTGTCTTTGGTTATTCGGGCCCAACTCACGCATAAGAACTCAAGGCCCATACTTGGCCTGTTAATCCAAATAACAGAACAAAACTAATCTGACCGATGTTTTACAACAACGGTCATTTTGTTTTTGCTGGGTATGCACCTTAGCGTTCATCAAAATCCCAATTTTGGGATTCTCTGATTCTGGGCATACTAAGTTAAATGGATCTGTGTTTTGGGTTCGGATGGTCTCGGCTAGAGGGCTGCATAATGTTCTTGCTTCCGTTTATAAGATTATGCAGCAAATAGTGAGTTATGCTTTGGTACACATTCTCAGAACTTGAATTTCATGGTAAATTGTTGATTTTTTATCTATGTTACATATCTGGATGATACTCCATTCTATGGACAATTGTGAAATTGGTTTACAATTTCAATAAATATCGTCTGAGTATGCCTATACGTTTAGATGCAGAATTAGCAATTGATTGATACTTACACGGTAAACATCAACTCCAGTTTTCTCCCTATGAATTACTGATGTTTGCAATATGTAGGCAGCTAGTTGATTAAATGGCTGAATGAGATTAAGAAATCTTATAATATCAACTGGTAATTTTTAGTTTATGACTTATTGGGGTATTAAGGAAGATGGTGTCATAGCACTTCATCCTTAGTAATCTCGGTAAGCCAATGCAGTATGCATAAACCAAATCTTGTACTCTGTGTTTTAGGGACATGACTGTAGCTTCCATAGAAGGCCTCCTCTTTACATGTTCTTAAGACACAGAGATAGCACATTGCAAATTGAATAAAACACATTCAGATACATAGATTTCTTCTTCTGCCATTTGAGGTGATGATTGATCTAAGTATACCATGTTTTATTTATTTTGGCCTTGTGATTCAGTTGTGCCATTGTCTTCTGCTCTCATGTGATGCTTGGCATGGAACATTCAGCAAAAATCTAAAATGGGGATTAATGCAATTTTACAGTTTTCTTTTATTGCATTGATGATTGTTGATTATAGTTTTTCTCAGAATGCTTATTGCTTCATGTATGTTTTCTGTGATTGTTGGAATGATTGAAAGCTTATGAATAAAACAAAAAACACTTAGCCTGAGCAAAAACAAAATTTAATTCAACACTTTTGTATTTATACTTTTTCATAAAACTTATACAAAACTTCAATGCTTCGTTAGGTTCACTCCCTTATAGCTTCATCAACATTGAGCCCCTCACAGGATCAAACTACAAAAAGTGGAAAGCAGACATAGAGATCTATTTGAGCATTCACCATCTAGATATGCCTATGTATAAGGAACCTCCAGCAGCTCTCTCTATAGCTATCACCAGTGATGACCGAAAATACTTTGATGAGTGGCATAGGCTGAATAGAGTTTGTAAAAACATAATGAAGAGAACCATGTCAGATGCCATTAGTGGTAGCATTGAAGAGAAGGAGTTGGCCACAGACTTTCTAGCTTCCATTGGTGAAAAATTCACAGAGAGTGACAAGGCTCAAACTGCAAAGTTGCTGGGGAAATTAATGAACACTAAGTACACCAGTTCAGGGAAAATTAGGGAACACATTCTGAAGTTTGTAGACTATGCAGCTAAACTAAAAGCCTTGAAGAATCCTGTTTCTGTTGAGATGATTATCCACCATGTTCTGAATTCTCTGCCACCTAGTTTTGAACATCTTAACACCACCTACTTAGCACAGAAACACAAATGGAACATCAATGAGTTGATTTCAATTTGCGTACAAGTGGATGATAGAATTAAGAAAGAAAAGGGTGAGAAGACAGTTAATCTTGTGGGGAAACCTAAGTGGAAAGGAAACAACCAGAAGGGGAAGAAATTTAACTCGAAACCAGCCCTAGCTCCAGCCTCTGAGTCTAAAATTCACAAACCTTATCAGACAAAATGCTACTTCTGCAGAAAACCCGGCCACCTTAAGAAAGACTGTACTGGTTTCAAAGCTTGGTTGAATAAAAAAGGTAATTCTAACTTAATTCCCAGTTTTTCTATAGAAATTAATTTAGTTCAAAACAACTCTAGTAGTTGGTGGATTGACTCAGGGTCGCCTATTCACATAACTACTTCATTGCAGGGATACATAAGGAAGAGAAATCCCAGAAGTGAGGAACAAAACATTTGTGTTGGCAATGGATCAAGGGTAGTAGTGCAGGCAATAGGATCTGTTAGACTAGATTTAGGATCTGGAAATTTTATTGTTTTAGACAATGTCTATTTTGTACCTTCCATGAGAAGGAATTTGATTAGTGTCTCCCTTTTGGTTAAACTTGGTTGTAGCTTTCTTATTGATAGAAATGGAATAAAGATTTCTAAAAATTCTTTTCATATTGCTTCTGGTGCCATTGTAAATGATTACTTACAGTTACATTGTTCAGTTCCTAAAGAGATTTTATCTATTGAAAACAATGTGAATGGCACATCAACGTTTAATTCCATTACTGGTGTTAAAAGACACAATTTAAATGAGAAATCTGCAGCCCTTTGGCACAGGAGATTAGGTCACATATCAAAAGAAAGACTGCAGATTCTAGTTAAACAAAATATCCTACCTGAACTAAATTTTGAAGATTTAGGTGACTGCGTAGAATGCATAAAAGGAAAAATGACTAACTCTACGAAGAAAAATTCCACCAGAAGTTTAAGGCCCTTAGAACTAATTCACACTGACATTTGTGGCCCATTGAAACATAAAACGATTTGTGGAAATTCTTACTTCATCACCTTTATCGATGATTTTTCTAGGTTTTGTCATATATACCTAATTTCTGAAAAATCCCAAGCTGTCGAAACCTTTAAAGTCTTTCATGCAGAAGTGGAAAAACAGTTAGGAAAGCAAATAAAAGTGGTCAGGTCTGATAGGGGAGGAGAATTCTACAGAAAATACACTGAGGCTGGATAGTGTAAGGGTCCATTTGCTTTATACCTTGAGCAATATGGTATTAAAGCACAATATACTACACCAGGAACTCCAGAACAGAATGGTGTAGCAGAGAGGAAGAATACGACTTTGTTGAACATGGTCAGAAGTATGATGTGTACTTCTGGATTGCCAAGATATCTTTGGGGTGAGGCTCTTAAAACAGCCAATTATCTTTGCAATAGAGCACCCAGCAAGGCTTTGTTAAAGACACCTTTTGAGCTTTGGTATGGTAGAAAACCAAGCTTGCATCATGTTCATGTTTGGGGTTGTAAAGCTGAGGCTAAGATTTATAATCCTCAGATTCAGAAACTTGATCCTAAAACAATAAGTGCCTTCTTCATTGGGTATCCTGAGAAATCAAAGGGGTATAAATTTTATACTCCTTATCATTTAACCAGAATTATCGAAACAAATAAAGCAAAATTCTTAGATGAGGTATTCTACAACAGGGAACCTGAAAATTTAGAGTTTGAGTTTGATGAGATCACTGAAGATATCACTGCTGCAGAGAACACATATCCAGTTAAATTTTTACCTTCTATTCCTATAGTGCCTACTCTACAATCTCCACACCCAGCTGTAGAAAATGCTAAGCCAATACAAGAAGCACCTGTAAACATACCACTTCAAGATAATGTTGTGCAACCACATAATGATAATGTAGAGCAAAATCAGCCACTTTGGAGATCTGGTAGAGTGAGAAAATCCACCATTGACCCAAATGAGTATGTTGTGTATTTGCAAGAAACCGATTTTGATTGGGGGGAAGAGGATGATCCTATCACTTTTAAACAAGCTGCTGAGAGTAATTTTTCAAAACAGTGGAAACAAGCTATGGAAGCTGAGATACAAAGTATGTATGACAATTCAGTTTGGGATTTAGTTGAACCTGTTCCAGAACATAAACTAGTAGGATGCAAGTGGGTTTATAAAACTAAAAGACATGCAGATGGCAGTGTAGAGAGGTATAAAGCTAGATTGGTGGCCAAAGGGTTTACACAGCAAGAAGGCATCGATTACACTGAAACTTTTTCTCTAGTGTCTACAAAGGATTCTTTTAGGATGGTTATGGCTATGGTGGCTCATTTCGATATGGAATTACACCAAATGGATGTTAAAACAGCTTTCTTAAATGGGGAACTAGAAGAAACCATATACATGAAACAACCTGAGGGATTTGTTAAACCTGGCAGCGAACACTTGGTCTGTAAGTTGAAGAAATCTATCTATGGACTGAAACAAGCATCTAGGCAATGGTATAAAAAGTTTATGCTGTGGTTGCTTCTTTTGGATTCACTGAGAATATTGTTGATGAATGTGTTTATCTGAAAACAGTAGGCAAGCATTTTATTTTTCTGATTTTATACGTGGATGACATATTGCTTGCTAGCAGTGACCTAAGTTTATTGAAATCAACTAAGTCTTTTGTATCTAAAAACTTTGATATGAAAGATCTTGGTGAGGCAACTTATGTACTGGGTATTGAAATCAAGAGAGACAGGAAAAGGTGTTTATTGGGTTTATCTCAGCAGAATTATATAAACAGAGTGTTGGCTAGGTTTGATATGCAAAAGTGTGCACCTGGAGAGGTACCTATTTCTAAAGGAGATAGATTAAGCAAGATGCATTCTCCTATAAATGAACTTGAGAAGGAAGATATGCATAACAGACCCTATGCTAAGCTTGTTGGTAGTTTGATGTATGTTCAAGTTTGTACTAGACCGGATTTAGCATATGCAGTAGGACTGTTATCTAGATTTCAATCCAACCCTAGTTATGAGCATTGGGTTGCGGGGAAAAAGGTATTGAGGTATCTACAGAGGACCAAAAGTCACATGTTGGTCTACAAGAAAGTGAAGAACCTGGAAGTAGTAGGGTATACTAATGCAGGCTTTGCTGGAAAATATCCAGATTCCTTGAAGTCCACTTCTGGATATGTATATATGATGGCTGGAGGTGCGATAGCTTGGAGAAGTGTTAAGCAAACCTTGATAGCTACTTCTACTATGCAAGCAGAATTTATAGCTGTTTATGACGGTGTGTGTCAAGGACTGTCGCTTAGAAACTTTCTAATGCAAACTAAGCTAGTAGATTATGTTAATACCAGACCTATGAGAGTGTATTGTGATAACTCTGCAGCTGTGTGTTTCACAAAGAATAACAAAAGATCCAATAATTCTAAACACATAGATTTGAAGTTCTATACTGTTAGACAGAGGGTGAAGCAAAGGGAAATTGAAGTAGTTCAAGTGGATACACTTTCACAGTTAGCTGATCCATTCACCAAGGCGTTAACAGTAGCAACTTTTCAGAAACATGTAGCTGATATGGGAATTCTTCCAACTTTAGACGCCTAAGATCAGTGGGAGCATTAAGTTTTCTTGTATGAGTTTTATCTTCAGTTTTCAGTTTTTGTTTTTCATGTAGTGGTTCCAACTTATTTTCTTTTAGTATTGTCTTTTCTAAAACTTGAGATTTATGAATCATTGTTGTTTCAGTTCAAGTCATTCCATGGTATTCATTACAGAAATAATTTGCTGCAGCTATGTTATTTTATTTTTGTGTTATATCTGTGTTGATTGGAATCTTGCAAATAGCTATTTGATTTTTGTGAAGGATGGATCTAGTTGATTATATCAACATTTCAGTTTGGTCTTTAGATGTAAGCACATCAGGTTATGATCCATACCATTATAAAGTTGTGCTTATGATTTTGATAGTCGAAATCCTTCGGTTTGGACCATATACATATGCATTAAGTAGGGACAGATATACACAGTATATGTATGAGTTTTATTCTACTTTCATTGTATCAATCGAGCTCCTGTAAGCTGCAGTTCTGGTTTGGTAGTTTTGGAGTGATATGCTTTAGTTTTTTCCTCAGCTTTATTTTGGCAGCTGCAACTTGACAGAGCTTGAACTAAGTTTTTGGATTCTTTGCAATTTCATGTGCACACTTCAGTGATTACTTCATTGTTCTAATTGTATGCAGTTGAGTGATTAATGTAGTCCAAGTGGGAGAATGTAAGATTGGACTTACATTATTCACGTTATGATTTCAACAATTGCATATGGTTACTTATGGATGAAGTGATCAAGATTGCATTAAAGATTCTATCCCTGAAACTATGAGGATTTTATATCTGTGATCCTTATCGTATTGGGAAACTTAGTTTACTTCTATGAGAAGTGATTACATTGATACAGAGTATAGAGGACCTAATTGCTTTAGTATTAGGATTGCTATTATGGGATAAATCCTAATAATCAACCTCTATATAAGTCTAAGGTCCCTGCATCCTCTTAACACGAGTACTAAGGAATCTCAGCCCCATTGTGAGTATTCTCGAACATAGAGCTTTGCAGAAGACTGGACTTGCACAATGGCGTTTGATGCTTTTACTGCTTCAGGTATGTATCTTGGTTCCTTTTGTAATAATCTGTTTTCAAGCACGCCTATTGTATTAGTGTTCTTAATGATTATGATTGTTCTTAAGATATAAGTTACATCTGGTACATTGTTTCCGAACAGGGTGTAATAGTGACCTTCGTCACAAATACATAGTATCCAGTGTTGTAAATATTTGTGGATAATCATGTAAATAGATGTTGAGTAATAGGTGCCTATCCTTATAGATTGGTGATTGATAGGTTGTAATTGTAGGAGTGATTGGATTGTAATTAAGCATTACCCTTTTGTGTACACCATGTAGTCCTATATAAGGCTCCTCATGGTGAGATGAATAATACACACATTTTATTCTCTACTTGTATACTCTCTCTCTCTCTCAAATTAGTTTACTATAGTTTTACAACACGTTATCAGCACGTTGCTCTAACCCAAGCCCTAGCCAGGAAAACCCCCTTGCTGCAGCCTGTTTGTACACCCCGAAACCTCTTGATTGGGACCTCAGATTAAAATCTTTCCTTCATCAAAGTTGTTTGTCTCTGCCTCTTCTATCTGACCTCCAAATTTCAGCCCTATTAGAGTCGTTTTGAGACTTGTACATCATTCGAAGTGGCAGCTGTTCAGAAGAGAATCTGCTCCGTACATGTTCACGACTAGCTCTAAGATTTGGATCGAATAGCTTTGAGATTCGGGATTTCCTACCAGAAGAGGCGAATAGCTCTTGGATTGGCTGAGAAGACAACCTTCTCAGTTCTGCACATATAAACTAAAGATTCATCCGCTCTTCATCAAGTAATGTTTTCCAAAATCTAATTTTATATTCATGCTTATTGAGCCTATTGATTGAACATGAAAAATCCTCCATGATGTATGAACCCTAAATTCTGATTGTTTTATTTGGAATATATATACCTGTTCATGTTTTGGATTGTTTGATTGGAAAAGAAAAAAAATTAGGATACTTTGGCTGTAGCTATTTCTAGCCCTTGGTCCAGTAGCACCAATTCACAACTAGAGAGCATCAATCAATCATGCAAAAATAAAGTCTGCTATTTCTGGTATTCATATCCAGCCACAGTATGTACCAGCCCAGCATGTTGTCCACTGTGCCATTATGGCCAATTGGTAATTATCACCACCATTTAATATTAATACTGCCAGAAGCAGATTCAACTCCATTTAATTGGTGATTGATCAATTGGTTCAATTCATATTTTGGTTTTGATTGATATTCATCCAAAATAATTACCATAATAGTTTCACAATGTAATCATTTTAATATTGTATGTTACGCAATCTAAATTATGCCATTATAATTCCTTATGCTAGAAGCATTATGGGCTAAATTATTACGCGATTATTACATTAACATTATGCCAGAAGCATTTGCCCAAATTTATTACCTAATACGAAATGCCAGAAGCATTAATGGGATTTGAACCCAATTCCTTAGGTACATAATCGCTGCATTAATTTATTTATGTTACGATTTAATAACATATATTGAATTTTGTTATGTTATAATTGTGAATATTAATAGAGGCTGAGTCAGAAGCTCAAATCAAGCCCAAAGTCACAATAACAAATTCGAGCCAGAAGCTCAGGCCCAAGTTGTAAGGCCAGAACAGAAGCTCACCACATGTTGCCATGACAAAAGTTATGAATTTTCTCAAACTAGGCTCATCCAGTTGGATGCGATGTCTAGGCAAGGTTCAGATGAGGCCGTGTACTTAAGTGAGCCTCGCTCCACCTAAACCTCATCTTTCCTTACCTGGTCGTATTCAATTGGAGTTACCGAAAGGGTTGAGTAATAACTTTTCATTCCTTGGCAGACCAGTTTGAGCCCAGCAGGCCTACTCTCCCTCAGCAGGACCTAGCAGCCCAACAGGTCTCACACACCATTTGACTTACTCATGAAAGCCCGGGTCACTAGCCCGCAGACTAAGCCTGATAGGCTTCACTATCAAGCCCACTCCTTCTTTGGTCCAACAGAATCAAAATAAAAGGAAAAATGATTTCATATTGTAAATAGATTCATCATATCTAATATGTGTAATTAATTGCCAGAAGCATTAATTTATTCACGTAATTGTGTGATAGTTAATATGTTAAATTAGTAGCATGCAATTAATATCTCAATTGATTTGTGACTGTTATTTATCCAAATTTGTGAGATTATTTCAATTTGCTTTATTCAATATTATTGATTTACTTGTCTAAATTTTCGCACTAGAATATATGTGTAGAAAATGCAGGTACCTAATGAACTAGAAGTTCTAAATGAACTAGTAGTTCATACATATATCGAACTTGTAGTTTCGATAATGACGTTTAAGAAACTTGAAGTTTCCTTCATAAATTCACCACACATGATAAAAACCAGTAGATTTTACATGTCTAATTCGATTTTTCATACCATGTTATAGAACCTGAAGTTCTCATTACTTGCTTATGGATGATATTACCCAAAACACTAATATTATTTGTTCCTTTCCTGTAAGAAATGTCAAATGTCAACATCTTTGACTTTGTTGCTTTGGAGGTCTCCAGAAGTAACTATCTAAAGTGAACTCAAGATGTGAAAATTTATCTGACTGCAAAGAAGATGAGATCAACAATCAATGCTAACAATGTCGTCATTGAGGCTTTTAATATGAGTGCCATAATTTTCAAAAAGAAAACATATGGAGAAAACACTCCAAGTTGAGTATCCGATGAAGAGGATACACAGACTCTTTGAGTCGCTCTGGAAGAGCACTTTCACCATCAGATGACCATTTTCTTGCTTGAAGCAAGACATGATTGGCAGAACAAAATTAGCCCATATGACTGTCTGCCACTTGGCCAAAGCCCTAGAGGCCATGTAATCAGGCTCCACGTGGCCAAGGCCCACATGGTAGGAACCATGATGCCATAACTCAGCAAGCCAGAGTTGAAAGGAACACTGGTCAAGCCTTTCGCCACCAAAATCAGCATGATCTTTGCAATCGATGTGGAGGAATTGACTGCTGGTCCCGCACTTGTTGTGCGATAACCGAAGCAGTAGATGAGTATTACGCCGGTCGCGAAACTCGAAATACCAACTTTATTGAGCGGTCATTTTCTATCGATTCCACACTAGAGATCATGGATTTTCAGGCAGTTACTGAACATACCGAGAATTAGAACTCGAAGACATGGGTATAATTGGCCCCTTGTGCCATATCTATTTTATGTTAATGAATTAAACATCTTCGGATTTTGGTGATTTATGTTTTCAATTATTTTGGATTATAGAAATGTGGTTATGTTCGAATATATTTAATTCAATAAACTTATTTATACATGTGATCCATTGAATTAAATAAATGAATAGGCATATTCTGTGGGAAAGTTTGTTGTCTGGTTAAAAGTGCTATTACGCACACCATACTCCCAGATCGGAGATGTTTTTCAAACTTATTGTCTATTCATACCTCTGTGACAACTGTATTAGGCCAATCCAACCTGATAGAGGGTTATGGCAAAACCCACTGTATGTTGTCCAATGGTACTGAACCTACCATTAATGAGGCCTTATAATCTACACGTTCCAGAAGAATGTTATTGAGTATTAAGGATATTCGAACCAACGGTTACCACGTTGAAATCACTAAGAAAAATGAGTGAAATATCTTTGCATAACCTCCAAGTGTATGGCCAGAAGCGTACATGGGAGAAAATTGAAATCTGTTAGCTAGAAGCTAACTAATTCAAGCAACTACTTGCTCTGGCATGACCGTTTGGGACACCCAGGTCAAAGTATGATGCACCGTATCCTCAACTCATCGCAGGTGCATCCCCTTCTGAATAAGGGTCTTGTATATAATGACACACTATGCCATACTCGTTAAGAATATTTAATACTAGACCATCATATGCAAAGACTAGTACATACATCACCATTTTTCTGCACAGAATGCAAGGGAAATTTGTGGACATATCCAACCACCATGTGGACCAGTTAAATATTAATGGTTTTGGTTGATGTATCGACAAAGTGATCACATGTTACACTATTGTCCGCAAGAAAACGCTGTTTTTGCTAAACTCTCACCCAGATCATGAAATTGAGGGTTCACCACTCGGATTATCTCATAAAGTCTATAAGACTTGATAATACCGGAGAGTTTACATCGAAATCTTTCGATGATTATTGCATATCCCTTGGGATTGATGCTGAACATATAGTTCCCTATGTTCACACCCAAGATGGTCTCGCAAATAGAATCTTGGTAATGCGCTCCAAACTTCTAGTTTTTGCGTGGGGCTATGCAATCTTGCATGCAGCTATATTGGTCCCGTTGAGGCCCACTGCTACCAACCTTACTCCGCGTTACAGCTGGTGACTGGGTACGAACCTGATGTTTCGCACTTACGCGCATTTGAGTATGCAGTCCACGTGCCAATTGTGCCATCACAACGTACAAAATTGGGTCCTCAACAAAGGATGAGCATGTATGTCGATTATGAATCCCATCCATTATGTGCTCCTTAGAGCCCTTGACAGGCGATCTCTTTACCGCTTGATTTGCGGATTAATTGTCACTTTGATGAGATAGTATTCCCACCGTTAGGGGGAGATAAGAACGTCACCATTCCTGATGAACGGCGTGAATTAACATGGAATGTCCCCACAATGTCTCATCTTGATCCCCAAACCGTACGAAAATAGTGAAGTGCGGACAATTCTAGATCTATAGAGTATAGAATACAATATGCCAGACACTTTCTCTGATCTAGGAAAAGTGACGAGATCATATATACCTGCTGCAAATGTGCCTGCAAGGATAGACGTCCATGTAGGATGTGTAGTCCTAGATGGACAAGGTACGACCATGGCGGCTAACCAGTCATATGTCCCTGGCCAGAAGCGAGGTAGACCATTAGGTTCGAATGATTCTTATTCCCAGAAGAGGGTAAACTTGGCACAAACGAATCCTCTTGACATCGCTATCTCAAACCGATTCATCTCATGAGATAAATCCGGATTATGGGTACGTCCTAGAAGAGACCATGTTGGGGGACGCTCCAACATTTGAACCCACTCCCGAGGATAGAGAAATCTAGGTAAATTTAGTGAGATTTGGAATCGGATTGAGATTATCATCGATGATATATTAGTATTTGCGGTGGCCACCGAAATTATAATAAGCGATGACCTCGAACCCTGCTTTGTTGATCAATATCAACGAAGAGACGACTGGCCAAAAAGGAAATAAGCAATCCAGGTCAAATTAGATTCCTTGACAAAGAGAAAGGTGTTTGGACTTGTTGTTCCTACACCTCCCCATGTTAAACCGTAGAATTTAAATGAGTATTTGTAAGGAAGCGTAATGAGAAAAACGAGATTGTGATACACAAGGCTCGTCTAGTGGCGCAAAGATTTTCTCAATGCCCTGTGATTGATTACGAGGAGGCGTATTCTCCCGTAATGGACGTCATAACGTTCCGCTACCTTATCAGTTTGGTAGTTTCTGAAAAACTGAATATGCAGCTTATGAATGTGGTCACAGCTTATCTCTATGGGGATCATGATACAGAGATATACATATAAGTTCCTGAAGGACTTAATATACCCGATGCAAATAGTTATAGACCATGGAACACGCTCTTCATTAGTTTTGAGGCGTTCACTTTATGGATTGAAACAATCCAGACGGAGGTGGTATAACCGTCTAAGTGAATATTTAATCGGGATGGGATATGTGAATAATAAACTATGCCCATGCGTGTTTATTAAGGAAACAAGCTCCTAGTTTGGAATTGTGGCAGTCTATGACATGAATTTGATTGATACTCCTGAAGAGATCAAGGAAACCGCAAAGCACCTGAAGTTGGAATTTGAGATGAAAGGCCTTGGGAGAACAAATTATTGTCTCGACCTGGAGCCCGAGCACAGTGCAGATGAAATTTTGGTCCATCAACCAAATTACATCCAGAAGATGTTAAGAGGCTTTAATGAGGATAAAAGCAAGCACACCCATGGTCGTCTGAAGTCTAGAGAGAACCATATCGTCCTACAGATGATAACGGAGAGATATTGGTGCCAGAAGTCCCATATCTAAGTGCAATAGGCGCATTATTGTACTTGGCTTAATGCCCTAGATAGGACATCTCATTTGATGTGAACTTTTTAGCTAGATATAGCTCTGCGCCAACACGCCGCCACTGGAATGGCATAAAAGACATTTTTCGCTACCTTAGAGGTACAGCAGATATGGGCTTATTCTATCCCTACGCATCAAGGAATGGATCAAACCCCCTTGATCCTCAGAATGATGCTTGCCTGGTTGGATATGCTGATATAGACTATTTATCAGACCCGCACAAGGCACGTTCCCAAACTGGTTATGTCTTTACCATTGGGAATACTGCAATTTCTTGGAGGTCTACGAAATAGACACTTGTTGATACCTCTTCGAATCATGCTGAGATACTAGCTCTTCAAGAAGCAGTATGTGAATGTACATGGCTAAGAGTCGTTACAAAGCATGTTTGAAGCACATGTGGACTGCATTCCACCACTGATGAACCAACCATTATCTACGAGGATAATGCTGCTTACATAGAGCAGATAAAGATGAGTTTCATCAAAGGAGACAACACCAAACATATTGCACCGAAGTTCTTCTTCAATCAGCAACAAGAAGCATCAGAAGATTGAAGTTAAGCAGACTCGATCTGAAGACAATCATGAAAACCTCTTCACCAAGTCAGTACCAAAGTCTACATTCCAGAAGCATGTCCAAGGTATTGGTCTACATAAACTATCTGAATTACCTGAAATGTAATTTTCAGGGGGAGTCGAAATCAGGGGGAGTATCTTGAAGCATACCCACTTGACCATCGTGTACTCTTTTTGTCCTTCGTCCAAGGTTATTTTGTCCCACTGGGTTTTGTTACCTGGCAAGGTTTTAACGAGGCACATCTTTAGCATGGTCACCCCACTTATACTACATCCTGAAGATGTTTTGATTCGACATATACATGCATTTGCTCATCTTTTCCCTTCGACCACGGGTTTCTCCCACTGGGTTTACCGGGCAAGGTTTTGGGCTAGCAACTCTAATGCATCCCTCTCGTAGACATACTACCTACCTATGGTGTTGATAAGAAGACTTCACCTATCTCTGAAGCTGTGATACTGCTACTCCACACTCAAGCACGTTGTGCTCTTTTTCTCCTTTGACCAAGGTTGTTTTTTTCCCACAGGGTTTTTATTACTTGGCAAGGTTTTTGACGAGGCAACTTAGAAGCGCTCAGCCTATGCAACACTATTGACATGGAATATCCAAGGGGAAGTGTTGTAAATATTTGTGGATAATCATGTGAATAGATGTTGAGTAATAGGTGTCTATCCCTATAGATTGGTGATTGATAGGTTGTAATTATAGGAGTGATTGGATTGTAATTAAGCATTACCCTTTTGTGTACACCACCTATATAAGGCTTCTCATGGTGAGATGAATAATACACACATTCTATTCTCTACGTCTATACTCTCTCTCTCTCTCTCTCAAATTCATTTACTATAGTTTTACAACAATAAATACTTTAAGATTCAAATTACATGTAAACCTGAAGAATAATAATGTAGCATCTTCTAGCATTAGCATCTAATACTCAATTTCGAAAACAAAGTCTACAGATTCATTGTTTATTTCAACATCCAAAGCTACAAACTAATACACATTCTACTGCAATGGTCAGAACCCTTATCAGCTTCTGCCGGACTTGAAAGCCTGCAACCAGGTACTATGCGAGTATAATAATACGACAATAAGGAAATTCCAAAAAAGAAGAAGAGAGAGACTGATTTGCAGGTCTGTATATGATTCCCAGAATACTCAATACTATGAGCAAAAACTTCAATGAAGCTAATTCTCAAAAGCTTTGCAAACAAGTGTAGCAGACTTTTTGAGATCTGCAATAGTTAGGTAGCAATGACCATGGACTACGTCATAGCCACTCAATCATTTGCTAACTTTGTGTCTATGCAGAGAATTGAAAAAGATGTTCATATTGTAAGATTTTGTGGACTTATCAATATTGATTAAGGAATACAATAATTTGTTATCCTAGTTTGCAGAATAATTTGTAAGATTTTGTGGACTTATGCAATATTGAATGAACCATTTTTGGAGCTTCATTTTCGTGTCTCCACTCTCCACTAGTAAATGAGGTTGTTATTTATTTTATTTTTTTCCTTGTTTTTTTCTTTTTTTCTTTTTGAAAGATTGTGCTAATAGTGATTATTCTTTTGGCAAGAAAATGGGACTTTCAAAGTTTAAAGTACATTTCATATCATCCCAAGTTCACTATAGTTTAACAGTTATAATGCTGCTACTCTACACACGATAGAGCACAGAGAACGTCATATAGTCGGTTTGAGACCGTCCCTCAAACCGAATAATGACTAACAAAGTAAAAATGAACATCCACTTGGTCCGGATTCTCCAGTATTAGATTTATCCGGAAGTATGAAACAAAAACACATTCCCTGCCATTTTTATTAGGAAAACCAGAATTAGTACCAAACCATCACAATTACATAGAATCCAATAAACACGTAAAGATTTAAATTACACGTAAACCTGAAGAACAATAATATAGCATCTTCTAGCATTAGCATCTACACTCAGTTTCCAAAAACCAAGTCTACAGATTGATTGTTTCGACGTCCAAAACCACAAACTAGACAAACCAGAATACACACACAACACTACTGCAACGGTCAATAATCCTAATCAGCTTCTGCCAGACTTGAGAGCCCGCAAACAGATACTAAACGAGTATCACAATATGATAGTGATGAAAATTCTTGATTATATGATAGTATGAGTATTGACTTAAACAGATTCTATCTACTTCACACCTGATATTTTCTTTAACCCCATGTAACCGATACAACTATAGCCAGTAAAATTCTGTATCCGATTTTATAATACTCAAGATTATGAGCAATACTTGGTCCTCAAAATCTATACAAACAAAACTCAAAGGAGTAGAAAACTTTTGGAGTTCTGCAATAGTTAAGCTAGTGATGACCGTACAGGACAACGTCATAGCCAGTCAACCATGGCTATGCAGAGTAATCAACAAGATATTCGCATCAGTTCAATCTATCCGATAATCTTTTGTTTTCTCAATACAAGATTAATTAGCAGTTTACCTAGGCTAGAGAACCAAAAGTCAAAGCAAACAAGCTCTAATTGTAACAATCCTAGACAAAAACAAACTATCCTCTTTCTGGATCAAAAACTCAAAGGATTCACACTGTGAGTTAAATTAAATGTATCCCAAAATCAATTTATTAGGTTTCCAATAATGAAACAATTTATTCAAATATATTTACAAGTAGTTTTCTGAATGAAATGGTTTAATGAAATTGATTAAAATGGTGTCCGCCTAATAAGAACTTAAACCCAAGATAGTGCGAGTGAAATATGAAAGAACAACTTTCAGCATAACATAAAGACATAATGAACAAGTTATTCAAGAAATCTAGAAGTAAGAGCTGCTAAAGCCACATGAGAAAAATTTAGTTACATTGGTTGCCAATGGAGTGGCAAAGCAGTGTTAATGGGTGAAACCCACAACAGAAAAATGAGGTTTCAACAATTCATGATTTTGAAACTGACTGTGCAGAATTTGTAGGCAAATTTTCATCTAATGATTCAACAATTCAAATCAATTAGGCAGATGAGATTACCTGTACAGTAACTTAACTACATGATGTAGCTGCCACAAGTAGTTTACAAAGTACAAGCTTCAACGGCTGAGACTCGAACATCAATCCTTTCAAGCAGTTTGGTATAAGAAAGATCAGTTGCTTGTTCAGAAGTTCAGTTTCATTGTACCCTATATTACCACCGTCCCCAGTGCAACCAACAGCATCAATACCTTCAAGTTGAATGGTCTGACCAAAGAGTTGAAAAGAACTTCTTCCGACTTATGTCAAGTTGCCGTTTCGGTTCCCATCATATTCCATGCCAAAGGAATGTGGACTACTCTGGCTATCAGGTGATAATTGATCAGACTGTGGACTACCAATGTTAAACTCAGTAGACACCCTCATCAATCTTGGCACCATGTTGTTGCTGCCAAAGGACTAATAGGCGCACATCTGAGGAGAATTTTCATTTAACAAATGAGATACAATGGATACACAGAATAGATCTTGCCTGGCTCCCTGCATGCCAGCAGGAAAAATGTTATAGTTCAACAAGGAAGAATTGAATTGACCATTGTTGAATTAGCTGCTCCGGTCATAGGTATCATGAATTCTTCCTCTCCATTTCTCAGCAGCCCAGGATTCAGTGGAGCTCTGAGTCTCTTTGTGGGGGGATATACAGTATGAAGCGAAGGTACAGTATGAAGAGAAGGTGTTGATGCAACAAAGTCAACTTGCCATGGGCTCACCCTCTTAGCATTCTGCAGAACTTCAGGTTCATCCCATGTAACCTATTATATAGAGATCATTAGATAACTAAATACTAGGGATGAACTATAAAACATAAAATAGAATATGCTAAAGGCAATGAGTTCAGCATACGACAAAATGTAAAATTTTAAAACATCTACGCATATTTCTACAGAAATATTCTACCTATATATAAACAACCGCAGGTAGAACTGTTGTGTGTGTGCATTGTTATGTTAGCATGCCTGATATAATAGGTTACTCTTAGTCTCAGGCAGAACTCATTGTGAAGCATCGAAATTCTGATTTGCTGAACTGTGAACATAGATGGAAAACAAATAACCATGTGAACAACTTTGATTCACGTTGTAGATTCTGGTTTGCTGAACTGTGAACATAAATGGAAAACAAATTTCTAAACGGATTCAATCAAGGGAAACATTTTGAAAGAGCATACCCTCAACTCTCTAACACAACATTCTATGGATACTTATAATCTACAACCTGAATCAAAGTTGTATTCACATGGTTATTTCTTTTCAGAACAGAAGTTTGCTCTTTCCTTACTTTTTTTTTTTTCTTTCTTCTTCAAAACAAAACTAATGATTTTAACACAAATGATATCAAATATTTGAACAGTCAAGGCCTCAGAAAAGTTTGTGTAATGCATATATTATCACAGAGGTATTGACCAAGTAACTCGTTATATTCCCAGTTCTCCTCCAACATGTACTATAGAGCAATTCAGGCAATTCAGGCTGAGTTGCTTTATTGAAGATCAACTATTCTCAGAAATCTTAACAGTAATATCGCAACAAGCAGAAAATATAAAAATCAAAGCCACAACAGTAGTATCTTCTGGAATACAACTAAAACATAATAACTGATTCATTCAAATATGAAATTAATCGTTGAAAGTCTATGAACAGAAAACTACATCCAACTGGATCTACATTACAGTAAAATGTGCCATATAAACATCAAATGAGTTTTGCAAGCCTGCATCAATGAGAAGCTAACAACCAGTGCAATGCATTCAAGCCAAAAGCTGAAGAGAGAAATGAAATACCTGAAGCATACGGAACGAAGGCGGAAGACAGAGTGCCCTGAAACCAAGTCATCAGTCTCCATGGCCATCTTGACTCTCATCCCAGCTGTCCAAAACTCCTTCAATGCCTTCACCACCACCTCTGCCTTCACCACAAAGTCGGCCCACCCAGCTTTCGTGATGCAGAGCGGATGGCGGCCCAATTTGAGGGACAGTTAGATCGTGCTCAAGGAGGAAAACGAAAAGTGACTAGTAGACAGGAAATGGCAGTTCGGTGTCTGATTGGGACGCACCTTACCTTTCCGGAAAGGGAATCGCGCTAGAAACAAGACTCATCGCTTTGCCATGAGCTATAGCATTTTTCGGGCTTTTGGGATCGTTTAGGGCCTCAAAACGGCATTTTTCTATTTTACCCGTTTTTGGTTTTCTTAGTTATTTTTGGATTGTTTTCGTTTTTATCCATGGGCCTTAGGGTTTTGTTGTTAGTCGCCCTAGGGTACTTTTCTCTTATTTATGCAGCCGCAAGCGGCTGCAAAAGGGATCTTTCATCTTTTAATCAATAAAATAGAGATTTTCTCTTTTATCTCTGGTGGACTCCAGAATCTTTTGCTTAGGTTTATTGCTGGTAAACCTAGCTATCAATCCGACTGCGTCATTTCGGATAATACACCACCTCAAACGGCATGTCCTGCGCCACCATCTCCGCAGCCTCGCTCCGCCACAGCCTCCGCGGAAAGCTTAACCCGTCACTTCCAGAACCTTCCTCCTCCAACTTCAACCCATTGTGAGAGCTCCACCTACCGCAATCGCCGCCGGCGCTCGCCCTCACAGTCCGCCTCACCCCGACGTACATCTCCCCACCTCTGGAGCTCCTCATGAACACCACAGAGTTGCCGGCGACTAGCATCTTGTGGTTGACGAACTTGCTCCAGCCGGTGGTAAGCAAGTGCCTCCGGGAAGTTCCTCGGTAGATGTGGCGGAAGTCCCAAACGCCGCCGTGCAGGACGGTGACGGAGAGCGTCTGGGCCGGCGGCTCAGCCTGGTAGTTAAGCAGCGGGAATATCGAGTCAGCACAGAACCTCGGGTCAGAGAAACCACCGCCATTGTTAGCATCGGAAGGAGTCCCAAACGCCGCCGTTGTTGTCATTCTCCTCTTCCTCCTCCGCCGCGAATTCCTCTTATTTAAGGAATTGCAAGTGTTGTTGTTTTATTGCTGCTGAGGAGGCAGCAGGTTCTAGCATATGTTCAAGCCTATTTGTGTAAGGATGGCTTTTAGGAGTTTTAGATGTTTCTAGTTTTCTTATACAGCACAATTGTATGCCGGCAGGTGAGGCTAGAAGCCCATTTTTCTTGGACAATGGTTTTTGATGTAGTCATGTTGTGCTAAAATGGCTCCAGTAACAGGTTTTGCTATCATTTTAGTTGTGTTTAAATCTCTCGCTTCCTTGGTAGAAATCCAAGGGATCTATGCCTGGGGTGCTAAAACTTCTAGTGAGACATTCTCCTCCTCCTTCATTTGGACAAACACAAAATAAATTAGCACAGAAAGCCTAACCCAACAAACATAATTTCAAGTAAACTGAAAATGCTTTGTTTGAAAAAACTTTCAAGCAATGACTCACGAGTTTAGGTCTATGATGTTTAAATGAGTTGTTTTTCATTTACAAGATAAATGTAACTAAAGCGGTTCCATTCAAGAACATTTCCAAGGGTGCATTGTGCATATTCAAACTTTGTATGTAAATATTCTGGTGTTTAACTAGCATCAATGAAGACATAGACAACCATTTAATCATGGGCATATGATTTGATTGATTACAATAGTATACATAATTATCCACTCCCAAAACATTAATTAGAATAAGGAAGTTAACGTGAGGCTCCTCTATTCTCTAACGGCAAGAATAATATCCCCCAGAACAACCAATTAATGTGAGAAAACGTGAACTATAAGAAGAGTAACCTGATATATGTCTGCGCACAGTAACCAATCACAGTGGAAAAATTCTAACCCAAAGTTGGGTAGATACCTTGTAAACAAGCCACGAGATGGGGCACCTATTACAAGATTGCTTATAGCAGACTTAGAAACTCCTCTGCTATAGCATTTGCCACATTATCTGACTCAATGACTACAACATCAACTTGCACCTACATTCAAAATAAAGCCAATTACGCTCTTGTTCCCTGGACTTCTTTATATCAAATTTCAACAATCAAGAAAGTCATACCTTCTTAAGAGCACACATTTCTTGTGTGAAAGAAGCAGCTCACTTGTCTGCCACTCCATGTCCTTTCTATATGCATCTTCTTCTACTTCTGAAATAGGAATCAGATTCCCTACTATAATCACAAAATGAAGAAGGTATCAGTCGGTCGAGCTCAATTTTTTATATAGTATACATTTTTAAAAGAAAAAAAAAAGTTCCATAAGATACACGCAGCTTGGCTCCAACATAGTTGTAGAAGCATAAGCTTACTTGGGGATTGGAATTTCAGCTATTCTTGCTCGGACATGCATCAACTTGAAAAAGATGTTTCCTTCAGGAATAAACTTCTCCAGTGCCTACTTCACAGTGTATTTTCTTTTTCTGTTGCCATTGATAGCAATGGAAACAATTGACAGAGGGGATGGTATCTGCAATGTGAGATTGTCCTCTGCTTCAATAATTTCACTTCTATCCATTTCTCTGCCACTTAACTGTTACGGTGAACCCTGAGGAAGCACAAGAGCACCATTAGTACTTGCAATGAACCAGATCAAAGAAAACAAATTAGCATTTGAAACATACATTTTCTTCATACCTCAAGTTTGGAGCATCATACACTGCAAGGCAAATCAACATGCAATATTAAAAAGTGGTAAATATCAGAGCCAAGATGCAAAAGCACACAAAGACCAAAAAGATGCGAGGAGAGTGAAAACATCAACAAGAAAGAAAGAAGAAAGAACTAGGGACACTGAGATATCTAGTAGATTAAGAAAACAAGCAAACCTCATACACAGGCGGCAAAACATAAAGCTTTAATGTCACAGAGCAGGTTGAAAATAACCATTTCATGGCTAAAATCCCACACTACCAAGTTAGTTTTATTGATTTATCAAGAAATGAAACAATAATAAGAATATGACCCACAAAGGCAAAAGGTATATATCCAATATAGATTCGTTCAGAAGTCAATTAATGATATACAGAGCAACCTACTAACATACACAACCTGAAAATCACAACCCACCACACCAAAATGCAAAAGCACACAAAGACCATCAGTTCCACTATAAAGATCATAACCCATATCAAATAGCTGACATAAAAAGCAGAATAATAACCCAAATGAAAAAATATTGGGTTTTGAAGTGGTGGGTGAGGACCAAAAATGTCAGAGACAAGAACAATGGCAAGCTTGGAGTAAGGAGGGCCGGTGAGATAGGAGTTGAGACCACCAAGCTGCTCATCATGATTTTGAATTGCTTACCTGTTACAATCCCAATCCTGTTTCATCATCCTTACATCTAACTCGGTTTTTGCATAAAAACTTGTCAATTCCCTACCGAAGCAGCTGTTGCAGGTGACCCTGTTGATTTCTCAGTGGCCACAGGGTCTTCTTACTGCCAGGCAGTATAGAGACTTTAACCATTGCTAGTCTTAGAAGTCGACCACCAAGTAAAAAGCCACGGCTAATTTCTTGAATGACAATCCCCTCTGGGAATTCTTGAGACTCTTCTCGTGCAATAGCTTCATGCAACCGAAAGTTGAATACTTATAATTTAAGAAATTTATGAAGCTCATATTAATTGGTGGCAGAAACAAAAGAAAAAACATAAAAAAGAAGCAATATATTGTCTGATGTCTTTTGGTCATCAGACAACATAATATCCTCAATACAAGAGATGATATATTGCCATTGAACCCTAAATCAATATGCAAACCGATAAATAATGGGGTACAGAAGTTAAGGCTATATTTGGACAGATCACTTAGTGGGAAAGTCAATTTCAAAGGCTGATGTAACCCAGTTACCTTCTACATTTGATTCCTAATGAGAACTGCACACTTAAAATTACTAACTAATGAAATGGAGAAAACCCAACTCCAACTGATAATCTCCTACGCAGCCAGGCAGAATTTTCATCAAAGGCTGTGGAACTACCCAAAACATAGAGCGTGTACTGAGGCCTTCAAAAGTAAATTAATCTTGTCCCAAACTTGTTATGATTAGATATTCAATAGATTTCAGTTGTGGGTTTCATATTTTACACTATAGCAAAACCTCATTAGCATGTCATCATACACAATAGTTCCTGTGCAAGAATGTTTTAACCCCTAGTAAAACAGAGGCAGTAATTTTGAAAGAGGGAAAGTGAAGAGAAGAAGATAGCTTCTCTTTCCATTGGTACAATTCAAAGGGTAGAGGACATGCAAGAGAGCTGTATTGCTCCTCCAAGCAAACCATAAGTTAATCCACCTTCAGGTTAACTGGGGAGGTCAGAAGAAATATCCAATAAATTTTTTTTTCATTCTTTTCTAAATTCACTTATGCATCCTGTTGGAAAGTATATCTTGACATTCAATTAGATTGATAGTCTATCTTGGCATATAATTAGGATTGATCCGTTAGAATAAACTGTATCAATTTGTATTCAATTGTAATTGTATAGTTGTCATTCCTTTTTGGTCTCCTGACTTGTTGGAGAACCAAGTAGATACTCTGTATATATTTCATACGAATGAATAGAATCAGCATTCTGCCCAGATTATTCTTTCTATATGGTATCAAAGCGGGATTAAGATCCTAGCTCTTCTTTCTGTTTTCTTCTTCGTCCTCTTTCAACACCATGACTGAGAACTGCGAAATTATTTCCTCCATTTCTAGTGGAACTTCTTCTGATGCTTCTGCTAATCCATTGTTCCTTCATCATTCAGACCACCCAGGTCTGCTTCTTGTTTCAAAAAGATTGAATGGCGACAATTATCACTCTTGGTGTCGTGCCATGAGAATTTCTCTGAGTGCTAAGAATAAGACAGGTTTCATTACTGGCAGGATCAAGGAACCTAATGAAGCATCGAAGCCTGATGAGCATGCTCTCTGGCAGCGTTGTAATGACATGGTACTCTCTTGGATTCTCAATTCCATTGAACCAGAGATAGCCGATTCCGTCCTTTCATGCAATACTCCTCATGCTATTTGGGAAGATCTTCGTGACAGGTTCTCTTTGGGGAATGCTCCTCGCATTTTTCAGATTCAGCGAGATATTTACAAAATTGAACAGGGTTCAATGTCTGTTGCTGTGTATTACACCAAACTGAAGGGGCTTTGGGATGAGCTAGCATCATTTAACTCCTCTGTGACCTGCACTTGTGGAGCTCAAAATGACCGCACCAAATTGATGCAATTTCTCATGGGACTAAATGAGTCTTATTCAGGTACGCATGGTCAGATTTTATTGATGAACCTCTTACCATCTGTTCGTCAGGCCTATGCATCTGTTGCTCAAGAAGAAAAACAGCGGGAATTGGGATCTTCCATCTCTATCCAGTCAAACACAGCGGCTATGGCTGTGCGTGGCAATTTCAACAGGAACCAATCCAACAAACCTCGCAGTAAGGAGCCTTTTCAATGTACCTATTGTGGTGAATTATACCACAGGGAAGCAACATGCTACAAGAAAACTGGGTACCCTCCTAGTCATCCCAAGAACAAACCCCGGCATCAACGTCAAGGCAACCAAAATTCGGCATCTGGTAGCAATCCTTCTGCAAATATTGTGGACTCTAACCCCTCTCTTCAGGAACTCCAGTCCTCTCTACCAAATTTGACCGAGGATCAGTACACTCAAATACTCAATGCCTTGGCTCCTAAGCCTACCGTTCCACAAGCCAATGCAACCTCTGCTTCAGCTTCTGAATATGCATCAGGTTTGTTGTCGGTTGATCCCAACCGTTGGATAATTGATAGTGGAGCAACCCACCATATTACTTCTTCTCCTAAATCATTGATGAATATTGACAATCATCCTTCTTTGGCACCAGTTTCTTTACCTAGTGGAGACAAAGCCGGCATCACTATGACCGGCTCAATTCGCCTTAATAATTCTTTTCAATTGAACAATGTTTTATGTGTGCCAAGTTTTAGAGTTGATCTTATGTCTGTTGGAAAAACAATTGATGACTTACATTGTTCCGTGACATTTTTTCCCACTTGGTGTATTTTACAGGACTTGGCTACGAGGATGATGATTGGTGTGGGTAAGCGCCGTGGTGACCTTTATTACCTTGTGGCGTTGGCTTCTACTCCTCCTTCTTCCCACTTTGCTTGCAATCTGATTGTTTCCTCCAACCTCTGGCATCGCCGCTTGGGTCACCCATCTGCTGCTCGTTTAAAGTTTTTGGCCAATAATTTGCTGCATTTTTCGTTTGATTCTAGCAATAAATGTGAAGTTTGTCCGTTAGCGAGACAAACTCGTCAACCTTTCCTTCCTAGTTCCATTTCAACTTCTAATTGTTTTTCCCTTATTCATTGTGACATTTGGGGTCGTTTTAAAACCCCTTCCTTATCTAGTGCTTATTATTTTTTTGACTATTGTGGATGATTTTTCGCGTTTTACATGGGTATTTTTAATGCGTCACAAAAGTGAAACACAGACAATCTTGCGTCACTTCTTTCATTATGTTGCTACTCAATTCAACACCAAAGTCCAACAATTTCGATCCGATAATGGCGCTGAATTTCTTTCCCTACAAAACTTTTTTCTTGACCAAGGCGTCATTTTTCAACACTCTTGTGTTTACACACCTCAACAAAATGGTGTTGTCGAGCGAAAACATCGACATATTCTTGAAACAGCTCGAGCTCTTCGTTTTCAATCCCATCTACCTATTGAGTTTTGGGGAGAATGTGTTCTCACTACTGTTTACACAATTAATCGTCTTCCAACTTTGTTACTCAACAAGAAATCACCCTTTGAAATTCTTTTCCATAAGCCTCCTGATTATTCTCGTATGCGGGTTTTTGGTTGTGTCGCCTTTGCAACTTCTGTCAACCCATCTTCAAAATTTGCCCCTCGTGCTTTCAAATGTATTTTTCTTGGTTATCCTATGGGTCAAAAGGCATACAAACTATACAATATTGAAACCAAGAAAATATTCACTAATCGGGATGTTGTTTTTTTAGAGGACACCTTTTATTACTCATCACACCCAACTTCAACCAAAAAACCCGCTACTCTGGCCCAGCCCATTCCTCTTCCTCTTTTACCTGATATTCAGCAACGCCCAAGTCCAGACATACCGCCTCTTCCTTCGCCTAACACCGATGACATTATCCAATCCCCAAGAGCGACTTCGTCCGCTCTTCCATCTGAGCTCGCTTCCTCACCCACAGCGCCTCCGCTACCTCCTTCATCTGACCTCATCCCTTCTTCTCCAATCCCTCCTCCAGATCCATCCATCGACGTTGTCGACCAACAGGTCATTCCCGTCGACTAGCAGCTTGTTCCCATCGATCCCATTCCTCTCCGTCGTTCCCAACGTACCAGAGAAGCCAACGTCCTCCTCAAGGACTACGTTTGCTCGCAGGTGATTCTGCCTCCACACCAACCTTCATCAGCCTCGCCAAGTCCTCCACCAGGTACGAGATATCCCCTTTGTCACTATTTATCCTATCATCGGTATTCGCCTTCACATCTCAATTATGTTGCAAATGTGAGTCGGGATGAGGAACCGACATCTTATGATATTGCTGCAGTCGATCCCAAATGGCAAAAAGCTATGCATTCTGAGCTTCAAGCCCTTATTGACAATCAGACATGGAGTCTTGTTCCTTTACCCCCTGGCAAACGCCCCATCAGTTGTAAATGGGTCTATCGGATTAAGCGTAAGGCCGATGGTTCTGTTGAGCGCTATAAGGCTCGTCTTGTTGCTCGGGGCTTTACTCAGGCTGCAGGTATCGATTATCATGATACTTTTTCTCCTACTGCAAAAATGATCATTGTTCGCTGTCTTCTTGATGTTGCTGCTAGTCAGAATTGGTCTTTACATCAATTAGATGTTAATAATGCTCTCCTCAATGGTGATTTATTGGAAGAAATTTATATGTCTCCTCCTCATGGTCTTCGGCGACAGGGGGAGAACCTTGTGTGTCGCCTGCACAAGTCGTTATACGGATTGAAACAGGCCTCTCGTCAATGGTTTTCAAAATTCACAGAGGCTATTCTTACTGCTGGTTTTTCTCAATCCAAAGCCGATTATTCTTTATTTGTCCGAAAGAATGGTACATCCCTCACTATCTTGTTGATCTATATGGACGATATTCTAATCACAGGGAACAATATGGAGTCTATTAGTGCTCTGAAGCAGTTCCTTCATACTCATTTTCGTATCAAGGACTTAGGTGATCTTAAATTTTTCCTAGGCATTGAAATAGCTCGTTCCAAGAAAGGGATTTACATATCTCTTTTTAAATATGCCTTGGAGATTATCAAAGATAGTGGCTACTTGGGTGCTAAGCCAATTGAGTTCCCTATGGAGGAATCGAAGCTTTCAAATAAAGGAGAACCACTTAAAGATTCTGCTGCATATAGGCGTTTAGTTGGTCGACTCATCTATCTTACAATTACCAGACCTGATATCACATACTCTGTTCATATTCTTAGTAGGTTCATGCATGAGCCACGTCAACCTCACATGGCTGCTGCACTTCGAGTTGTCAGATATTTGAAGTCTTCTCCCGGCCAAGGCTTGCTTTTACGTTCTAATAATAATCTGAATTTAAGAGCATTTTGTGATTCTGATTGGGCGGGTTGTCCTATCACTCATCGATCTACTACTGGTTATTGTGTGTTCTTGGGAGATTCTCTTATCTCATGGCGTACCAAGAGACAAAAGACTGTATCACTATCAAGCGCAGAAGCTGAATATAGAGCTATGGCAGGTACATGTTGTGAGCTTACTTGGTTGCGATACTTATTAGCTGATTTACATATGCCTATTTCAAGTCCTGCTATTTTACATTGTGATAATCAAGCAGCCTTGCATATTGCTGTGAATCCTATATTTCATGAAAGAACACGGCATATTGAAATGGATTGCCATTTCATTCGGGATAAAATTTTACAAGGTGAAGTTGTCACTCGACATGTGATTTCTTCACAACAATTGGCGGATGTGTTCACCAAGGCTTTGGGGAAAGATAAGTTTAAATCGCTCATGTGCAAGTTGGGAGTTCTTGACATTCACTCTCCAACTTGAGGGGGAGTGTTGGAAAGTATATCTTGACATTCAATTAGATTGATAGTCTATCTTGGCATATAATTAGGATTGATCCGTTAGAATAAACTGTATCAATTTGTATTCAATTGTAATTGTATAGTTGTCATTCCTTTTTGGTCTCCTGACTTGTTGGAGAACCAAGTAGATACTCTGTATATATTTCATACGAATGAATAGAATCAGCATTCTGCCCAGATTATTCTTTCTATACATCCTACCTAATCCACCCTTCCAAAACATGAAGTAAAAATTGGTCATCATAGAAAAAATCACATATTAAATCGTCAATAAGTAAACACAATCAGGATTTGTTTTTAAGATTTCTTTGTGTTGACCATCTGGTTCACCATAATGAATAGGCATGCAAAGAAGTAAGCAATGAGGCATAATTTAAATATATGTTGAACCAAGAGCTGTCACTTACCGAAGGATCAAAGGGTTTCACATAGTTGATACAGATGCCACACGCAAACTCCTCATAATCTCAACAAATTGCTTGTACATGCCCTGGTAACTTGTATCAATTTTCTTCTCATTTTCAGTTTCAGGTCTAATTTGTACTTTTGCTCTCTCAAAATTGTCAACCATGGGCAAAGGCTCTCAATTACTTCTCCTTGAGCATCAGTCCTAACGGTAAGTCTCTCTTTCTCAAATCTTTTTCTACCATTATTAAAAACTGCTTGCAAGCGAATAAGCTTTTCCTTCCCTGATGTTACCTCTGCTGATATAGATGATACTTTCTGGACTAATTCATTTTGCTTATTTTCTCTTACTTCCATCCTTGCCTCAGATACAGTCTTTTCATCTTCATTGAAAATAGCATCCTTGTAAACTTTAAGAAAGGTCCTCAAACTGGGCAAATGTTGTTGATCTGCTCCACTAGAATCTACATTATCCTCTTTTTCATTCACCTAGAAATAAAATGCACAAGTATTTCATGTACAAGTGAGAATGCATATGAAAATATCAAAATGAAGTAAAACAGAAAAGATCAAATGAAGTATACATATGTAAGTTTGAAATGTCGACTAATGGCTTGCGCAAATTACTGAGATATAAATATGGAAGGTGTAGAAACAGCATTAACACTTAACCTAGTATAAACAGCCTGTGGCTGAAAGGGTCTAAAATGAGGTCAAGTCTGAGATTGTAATGCTTACTAGTTACTACAGTCTACCACTTGATTGGACTTATAGACTATTGATTGAAGGGAAATGAGAGGCTTATTGTCTATGAACATTCGTCTCAAGGAATACCTAGTAGGCTTTGTTAAACTGGAAACAGGAAGGTACGAAGCCGCTTGAATGAACTAAAACACTTCACATTTCATTGATCTTACAAGAAGGGTTGAATTACATACTATGTTTAGCGAACCAAAGTCTGGAACTTTAGTGAAAACTTTGAGATCGGTACAAATAATTCTTTCAGCTACAACTGCCAAGGTATTAAAGCTAGCAAAACCAAGGGGAATGCTCGACCTTCTATTTTCAAGTTAACAAATACTTACCAACAGTGACAGGCAAGAAGTCTAACGTACTGCATTGCCGGACCTTACAAAAAAGCCATATAACTCCGACTTGAACTCATTTACACCCTTATCAGCCACCATTTCCATAATGCAATTCATATACAAAATTCTTGTTTCTTTTTTGACCAAAATAGTTCAATATCTACACAACTGGAATATGACCGGGAACAGAGTAGTGGGTCAAGCTTATTCAACTAAAGCAAGCATCTTGAACACATCCGTTGCACCAAAACCAAGCTTTAAGCTAAACCCCATGACCATTTCCCCAAAATCCCAAGATGAATTACGGCAACAAATTCACGAAAATAATTGAAAGCATAAAAATTTAGAGAAGAGAGAGAATTATCAAAGCGTACATACTGGGGGAATAGAGCCTCGAGCAGAAAGATGAGATTTGAAAAACGAGGCACGCCTGCTGCTGCTGCGGCTATGTTAAACTAAGGGGGAAGAGTTGGCGACTGAAAAGCCTAGAAGAGGCTGAGGAGCAATGGGTTTTGAGGAGAAGGAGGAAGCAGAAACGCGAGCAGGAGGAGGTATGATGAAGTAGTTGTTTGGGATAAACAACGAGTTCGCCATTAAAGCTTTTCTAAGTGACAAGACGAGCTCTGATTTTCGAGTATACTGCTTAGTTTGGGACTGCTGTGTGTTACGGGCCGAACTTTGCAATGCGCAAAGCGGACTGTGCGGCACTTGCTAGCAAGCAAGTCAACCAAGTGAGTACTTTGCAAGGAACAATGAAAGCCACATGATATTAAAATAGTGCTAGCAACAAACAAGAACACAATTATATAAACGTTGGGCAACCGCGAAGAACAATGAATAATCGAAAGGAAAGATCAATGGGCAATCTCACGAGACACAGATGATTGAATAATTCCTCTTTTATTGATGGTAAGACGGCAAGGGAGGCAAAAGTACATGTGCTACCTATACTAGTTCACTAGTCCAAACTATGCCGACTAGGAACTCCTCCCCATAGAGCATATCGGCCTTACATGAACCTGGCAGGAGGAAACATGAAAAAGGTCGAGGAGACTAATTGCTAAAATAAAATAAATTACATAATTTATAAATTACCATAACATCCCTAGCACACAAGCAAACCAACCAAAGGCTTGACTAATGACCTTGGACAAGGTTGCTTGCGGCATTACAATTGCGGCCCCTAACATCCTCCCCCACTTAAGCTGTCGGCGCTCTCGATGACAGCCGTGGTCTTGAAGTCTTCAATCTTCTGCTGGAACTTCGTCTTCAGGACTTCAGCATTCTCCCAACTGGTTTCTTCATCTCTAAGACCCTTCCACTTGACCAGGAACTGCTGGTATGGGCGCCTTGACACTCGGACCACTCTCTCTGCTAGGATCTCCTTCACTTTTTTCAGCTTGGGTGGTCTGATGTCGACGTGCTCTCAAACAGGCTTGTTGCGTGCTTGATCTTCACGATCTGGCTGGTGTGGCTTGAGGTTGCTGACGTGGAAGACGGGGTGAACTCTCATCCAAGCGAGAATATCGACTTTGTAGAAGCATTTCCCCACTTTAGAAATGATGGGGAGCGGTCCTTCATACTTCCTGAATAGTCGCTTATCTCTGGAGCCCAGGAACCTGAGTTGTTTAGGGAGCAGCTTGACAAGGACCATGTCCCCTGCTTGAAACTCCCTGGGCTTGCGGCCTTGATCTGCCCACTTCTTCATTCGCCCCGCCGCTTTCTCTAGGTACGCTTGAGCGACCTCGGCATTGGTCTTCCACTCTTTTGTGAAGTTGAAAGCACGTGGATTCGCCCCTTTGTAGACTTCTTGCACAGTATGAGGCAAGAAAGACTGTTGGCCAGTGACAATTTCAAAAACACTCTTGTTGGTGGATGAGCTCTTCTTCGAGTTGAAACAAAATTGTGCAACATCGAGCAATTGTGCCCAATTTTGTTGATTGGCATGAACGAAATGGCGCAAGTATTCCTCCAACATCCCGTTGAACCTTTCTGTTTGCCCATCAGTCTGTGGGTGATAACTTGAAGATATGTTGAGCTCAGACCCGAGCAACTTGAATAGCTCGGTCCAGAATGTTCCCGTGAACCTAGTGTCGCTATCGCTGACAATGTTCTGAGGCACACCCCAATACTTTACCACATGCTTGAAGAAGAGGCTTGCTGTGTCTTCCGCCGAACAATACTTTGGGATTGGTACAAAGGTGGCATACTTCGAAAACCTGTCAACCACCACCAGGATGCCTGATAAGTCTCCCACCTTCGGAAGGTTAGTAATAAAGTCAAGGGAGACACTTTCCCACGGGCTAGTCCAAATAGACAGTGGTTCCAACAGCCCTGGAGTCTTTTGGCATTCAATCTTGTCTTGCTGGCATGTTAAGCAAGTCTTGGTGTATTCCGTGACATCGTCTTGCATCTGGGGCCAATAGTAACCCTGCTTGAGGAGTGCATGAGTCCTCTGCCATCCAGGGTGACCTGCCCACAGGGTGTCGTGACACTCCCTCATGAGCATTCTTTGCAGTCTGTCAGCTCGCGGAACAAACGCTAGTCCTCCTTTGGCCATCAATATGCCATCCTCCATCCAAAACAGACGGCTCTTCCCTTCCTTCACCATTTTCATGAGGGATTGCGCCACAAAATCCTTCTCCAGACTCTCCTTGATACGTTGCTTGATGTCTGTGGCAATGATGCTGCTCGACAAAGCGACCAACACCTTGAGGGTGGCAAGGTCGGCCTTGCGACTTAGAGTATCAGCAACTTGGTTTGTGTGCCCAGCCTTGTGTTTGAAATGGAAGTCGAACTCAGCGAGAAACTCTTGCCATCGAGCTTGCTTCGGAGTTAACTTCGGCTAGGTCAGAAAGTGGCTGACGGCAGAATTGTCTGTCTTCACCAGGAACTTTGACCCCAACAAATAGTGTCGCCACGTCCTCAAATAGTGAACTACGGCTAGCAACTCCTTCTCCTAAGCCGCGTACCACCTCTCAGCTTCCGAGAGTTTATGACTTTCATACGCAACAGGATGCCCCCGTTGCAGCAAGACTCCCCCTAAAGCGAAGTCAGAAGCATCTGTCTGGACTTCAAATGGCTGATTCAGGTCGGGTAAGGCAAGGACCGGATCTTCCATCACGACCTTCTTCAAATCTTGGAAGGCCTTCTCACAATTACTACTCCAGTCCCATGTCAGTCCCTTCTTCAAGAGCTCAGTTAAAGGGGGTCGTCTTCTTTGAGTAGTTCTCAATGAAGCGTCAGTAGTAATTAGCCAACCCAAGGAAAGAACGTAGCTCTTTCACATTCTTGGGGTTTCGCCACTCCTTTATGGCTTCTACTTTCTCCATATCCATCCTGATTTGACCCCTTTCAATAATGTGACCTAAAAACTTGATGGTCACTTGCGCGAAGGAGCACTTTTCGCGCTTGACATACAACTGATTGTCCCGCAACCGTTGGAACACCAACTTTAGGTGCTCTACGTGTTCTTCTAGGGTAGAGTTGTACACCACTATGTCATCCAGATAGACTACCAGGAACTTATCTAAGTACTCGTGGAAGACTTGGTTCATCAAAGTGCAGAATGTGGCTGGCGCATTTGTCAACCCGAATGGCATCACCAGGAACTCAAAGGTGCCATAACGGGTGACGCATGTTGTCTTGGGTTCATCTCCTTCTGCAATGCGGACTTGATAGTACCCCGAGCGGAGGTCTAGCTTTGTGAAATACTTGGCACCACTGAATTGGTCAAATAGATCTGCAATCAGAGGGACCGGGTACTTGTTGCACACCGTGGCTTTGTTGAGAGCTCGATAGTCCACACACAGTCTCCAACTTCCATCGTGATTCTTTTGAAACAACACGGGCGCACCAAAGGGGGCTTTAGATGGCCTAATGAATCCTGCCTTGAGCAGGTCCTCAAGCTGCTTTCAAAGTTCCGCCAGTTCTGGGGGAGCCATTCTGTAAGGCACCTTTGCAGGCGGTTTGGCCCCCGGATGCAGTTCAATCTCATGGTCCACACTCCTTCTCGGGGGTAATTCCTTGGGAAGTTCGGGAGGCATCACATCTACATAGCTCTCCAATACCCCCTCAATCTCCTTCGGAATTACTTCTCCTTTAATCTCATCCCTTATCATGGGAACTGCTACATAGGTAGGCTCATCACACTTCACGCCTTTCTTGAACTGGAGGGCGGACAAGAGGCGGGGTTCACCTGGTTGTTCGATTCTTGCGAGAACCACACACTGCCTTTCTCCCATAATGAGCAAGTGTTGGGCACTAGGAATGGGAATGGCTTTGTTCGCCAACAAGAACTCCATTCCTAATATGACATCAAAGTCGTCCATCTGAATAATTACGAGGTCGGTCTTCCCTTGCCAGTGACCCAACTTGAGTGATACCCCTCGAGATAGGCCCGTTGTGGGTGAGGCCTTTGAGTTCACAACTTTCATGCGGCCCACATCCTTCTCCAACTTCAACCCCAACCTCCGAGCTTCAGCTTCTGACACAAAGTTGTGAGTGGCCCCTGTGTCAACCATCACGCTCTTGGCTCTTTTCCCATTAATACTACCATCTACGAACATCAAGCCTTTAGCTTGGGACTTCTTAGGTGATCGTGGTTGTTTCTCCACCGCACCTAAGAATCTCAAAGCTCCCATGTGACCAGGTTCCTCTTCCGGCTCTTGCTGATCCTCTATTTCCTTCGATAGAATATGAGCCTGTAGAGCAGAGAGAGCAGTCTTATGAGGGCATTCATTCACTCTATGAGGTTCTCTGCATAAGAAGCATGCTAGTGGCTTTGGAGCATAGTCCGAGGGATTAAAAGGTCGAGGGGTGAAGACCCCTGTCGAGGCAACAAGCTTGGACGTTGCCGTGTCCCTCGCGTTCACTGTTCTCCTGTCCCTTCCTCCTGAGTTGGAAAATTTGGACTCCGCTCCCCCACTTCTACTCGGTCCGGGCCTTACATTTCTGTTGACATTCGCATTCGAAAACGGCTGAGTCTTCTTAGAAGAGTTCTATTCGAATATGTAGTCTGTCAACCTTTCAGCAGCAGCTTGTGCGGAGGCCAAATCTTGGACCCTCTGCCGCTGAAGTTTTGTCTTCGCCCATGTCTTTAAGCCTTCAAGGAAATATAACAGCCGATCCTTCTCTGACATATCTGGGATGTCAAGCATGAGCACAGAGAACTTGTTCACAAAGTCCCGGATGTTGTTGGTGTGCTTTAGCTCCCTTAGTTGCCGTCTGGCAATGTATTCAACATTCTCAGGGAAGAACTAAGCCTTGAGCTCATTCTTAAGGTCTTCCCAAGTGTCAATGGTGCATACTCCCCTTTGGATGTCATTATACTTGGTTCTCCACCATAGTTTTGCATCTCCCGACAAATACATTGTTGCCATGTTCACCTTCACCTCTTCCGAGTCTGGCTTCACTGCTCGGAAGTATTGCTCCATATCAAATAAGTAATTCTCAAGCTCCTTGGCATCTAGCGCCCCTCCAAATGCTTGAGGTTCTGGTATCTTTACCTTCCTGTAGTCCGTCACAGGTTGGTTTCCCATCGCACGGATGGTCAGGTTGAGCTTGGTACTCATCTCCACCAGCTCGTTCCTGAATGCATCAATGGTGGCTTGGACATCTTCTGCCCTATTGTCTACCGTCACTTGGAATGTCTCAAGGGCATCACTCATGGCCCCCATTTGCTCGTTCGGAACGGGAGTTTCTTCCTCATTTCTCTCCCTTCCGCTTCCTCGAGCTTTACATTTTTCAAGGGCCACAACTCGGTCCTTTAGGCTCTCCACCTCTATCATCCGAGCCGCCAACTCATCTAGGTCGACGCGGTCCAACACCTTAGTGATATCAATCAACTTATCGGGCAACCCCGCAAGTTTTCCGAGTTGCTGGTCATACCAATCGAATCTTTGTTGGTTTGTCATCTTGCCTGTCATCGTAGTGAGCTTCTTGAGCCGAGTTGGCTTTGATACCAACTGTCACGGGCCGAACTTTGCAATGCGCAAAGCGGACCGTGCGTTACTTGCTAGCAAGCAAGTCAGCCAAGTGAGTACCTTGCAAGGAACAATGAAAGCCACACGATATTAAAATAGTGCTAGCAACAAGCAAGAACACAATTATATAAACGTTGGGCAACCACGAAGAACAATGAATAATTGAAAGGAAAGATCAAAGGGCAATCTCACGAGACACAGATGATTGAATAATTCCTCTTTTATTGATGGTAAGACGGCAAGGGAGGCAAAAGTACATGTGTTTACCTATACTAGTTCACTAGTTCAAACTATGCCGACTAGGAAGTCCTCCCCATAGAGCATATCGGCCTTACATGAACCTGGCAGGAGGAAACATGAAAAAGGCCGAGGAGACTAATTGCTAAAATAAAATAAATTACATAATTTTTAAATTACCATAACATCCCTAGCACGCAAGCAAACCAACCGAAGGCTTGACTAATGACCTTGGACAAGGTTGCTTGCGGTATTACAAGTGCGGCCCCTAACACTGTGCTGTGAGAAGAAGCACTTCCGAACCTACTGTGAGAGGAAGCACTTCCGAACTTGCTGTGAGAAGAAGCAGCTGAGGTGTTTGGTAAACTGATTTTAAAAGTGCTGTGAGAACGAAAAGCAATTTCTAGGTGTTTGGTAAGTTATAAGGCAAAAGTGTTTTGACTGGGTATAATTACCAAAATGGTCATACATGCTAAGCTATGCTACTAAAATACATAATTTTATTTTTTGATTATGTAACCATACCAAATAAAAAAAATTCTCATGTATTATCCTTGTACCCTTTCTTGGACCGAATAAAATATTTACTTTAAATCCTTCAACATGCATATTATGTTTTACTATTACACAATTGTCCAGAATTGAATTAATTTCCCGACCATAGTTCAACGGGAACCATTACACAATATGTTAAAGTCACTTGAAATTTGCAATTGAATGCTAAGTGGATAAAAGTGTTGTAACTGAGTATAATCACTAAAATGGTCATAAATTCTAAAAATACTAATTTGGGCAATTTTACTTGGACCGAAGCAATTCTGGGTAACAAACAAGAAATTTGCGAATCAGAGATGCACATCCATTTGAAAATTTGCTTGAGAAATAAGTCGATGAATTTGAAAGGGGTTTAACATTAACATTGTGTTAAAATACAATGATTTTGCCTTACAACAGTAGTGATCCAGTCTCTTTGGAGATCACTTACAAATTGGTAATAATAGTACAATAATAGTCAAAGTTCAATGAGCATTTCAATTTTGTAATTTGTAGATGAAGCCTGTGACTGCACAGGTCTTATTTTCCCTTTCATGCTATACCTCTTATGATGCGGAAATAGCAGCAAACTCTTGAAATAGAACATACCCTAACTTTCGCAAACAGTACACCAAGTGAAGGCCACTAATAATTCTTATACACAAAGTTTCAAACCAAACATTTCGGTACACGAAATCTGAAACTCGACCCACTATCAGTACACGACGTCCATTTTTGACACCAAAATGTCCATTATGCCCTCAGTTCTTTTTTTTTTTAATAATTTTTTTCTGTTATTTTTTTTCCTTCGTTTTATCTCTTTCTTCTTCCTTCTTTCGGGCTCACTCCCTGACTCAAGTCATTTATAAACGAAGGAAAAAAAAATAACAGAAAAAAAAAAAAAAAAACTGATGGCATAATGGACATTTTGGTGTCAAAAATTGACGTCGTGTACTGATAGTGGGTCGAGTTTCAGATTTCGTGTACCGAAATGTTTGGTTTGAAACTTTGTGTATAAAATTATTAGTGGCCTTCACTTGGTGTACTGTTTGCGAAATTTTCCCTAGAACATATGATATATTGTATGTGAGTTCAATCCAAAATGGGGTACTTCAAAATCCTTGCCTTCTTTTACCCTTCCATGCCATAAGCAATGTCTTCTAAATCTAGAAATTAATTTTCTCCTTACCCTTAGCACCAAGGCGTAGGATTTTTGTTCCAAGCCTCAATGGGCGCCCCGTCTTCTTTGCAATTTGGACCGATCAACCAAGATGAATGTCAAAGATTGGTCTGAAGGTAGTAGCAGCCATGTTATCCCATCCTGCTCAAACACACCATATATATAAAAGGACAAAATACTGTTTACTCCCTATACTTATAAGGTCTCGACGTTTCAGTCCCTGACGTTTCAATTTCACCCAGATGATCCCTAAACTCTCTAATTTCACACAATAGGTCCCTGCCGTCAATTTTTCGTCCAAAACTCTGTTATATGACTGACGTGGCATTTTTTTAGGCTGAAATGACTATTATACCCTCACCTTTTTTTTATTATTTTTTCTCTGTTTTTTTTTTTCCTCTTTTATTTTTACCTCTTCTTCTTCTCTCTCTCGTCTTCATCCCCTCCTCTTCACCGACGGGGAGCACTTCTCAACAAAATAGAACGACGTCGAACGAAGCCCACCCCTCATTCCTCTCCTAACCTAAGCCTCCCTCCTCTCCTTATCCCAAGGTCCGAATCAAGAAGAGTTTCGACGGCGGGAGCGGCGAGAATTAGAAGTTGTTGGGTCAAGGTCGGCCATGAGCTCAGATCAAACGGCAACCTGAAACAAATCCATTCTTCGCACTTGGCCTGTAGATCGGAGGTCTGGACGGAGGCAGCTTCTCGAGATATGAAGGAGTGGATATAGAAGACTGCGGCGGTGAGGCCGAAGATGAGATCGGTGGAGAGGGGCAGCAGAGAAGGGGAGCACTCGGAGAGGAGGATGGCGAGCGTTAGGAGCAAAAAGACGAAGAGAGCAGCGGCCCTTGACGAGTGGGTCAGCATCCAAGGAGGTCGCTGACTGGTGGACGACTGCGACCCAACCCGCCCCTGCTCCTCTGATTGACAAGCTTAAATCCAGCTCAATCTAGCCACATCTCTCTCCTCCTCTGTTAGTGCATAATGCTAGTTTATCTTTCGATTGTTCTAAATTTAGTTGATTGCGAGATTTTGAGCTCTATGGGTCGAGATTGAACCAGAATAATCAGAGAAGCGTGAATGAGCGGTCGTCGGAGGCATCGACGACTCCGATTGTGCCTCGGCAGTCGACATGAGAAGGGCGGGCAATGATTGGGTTTGAGTTTACCCTGGGATATTGATCGGGTCGACTTTCTGCTCATCGGTTAGGGCTCTGGAGGCTAAGGGGTTGGCGGAGATGGTGTGGTAGAGGTGGCGTTAGGGTTTAATTTGGAAGTTGAACCACCACTGATTGCGGCGGCGGAGGAGGAAGCGGTTAGAGGAGTTGATGGGTTGTGGTTTTTGACGAGCCGGTTCAATTGAATATGAACAAGTTCTTGTGGGATTGATCCTTTGTCAATATGAATGTGTTAGTTTTCTCTGATGTGTTAGTTTGCTTGTTTTCTTCCCGTTGGTTTCACCTTCTAGGTAGATGAGTTTTGCATGAACATCATAACAAGCTCCAGAAGTGTAGTTGAGGAGGTGCAAGGGTAGAGACAGGAGGTTGGAGACGACAGAGAAGAGGTAAAAAGAAAAGAAAGAGAGAGAGGGGGGGGGAAAAAATCTCAATGAGGGTAAAATAGACATTTTAATGTAGAAGGGATGCCACATCAGCAATTTAATAGAGTTTTTGACGGAAATGTGACGGCAGGGACCTATTGTATGAAATTAGAGAGTTTAGGGATCATCTAGGTGAAATTGAAACGTCAGGGACTGAAACGTCGAGACCCTATAAGTATAGGGAGTAAGCAGTATTTTGTCCTATATAAAATGTCACATCTCAGTTCATACTAGATGAAAATTTAACTTCCTGCAACATAAGGAGTCCATGTTGTAGAAGAACTGGTACCTTGTTCCCGGAGGTCTCCCGGTCTTCCCAGCTGGAATTCTCTGCATATCGAGTATGTAGCCATCTTGGATAGTTACCTATAAACCAAACGGCAAATACAACCACTTAGTTCAGTCCGCGTTTGTTTAGAATTCACAGCTCTTGATAAACTAAACACAAAAAAAGGAAGATGCATATTGTATGTTCTTCACAAGGGTAGCCTTGCGCTACAACCATTGATGCACAGATACCATCAGTACCAGCTGGAGCTAATGCTGAAACCATGCTGTCTTCGACAGAGAATAGCTTTGTTCAAGTACGAACTGCCAATCCCCAGAACAGAACAACAGCAATACTAGAGGTAAGAATGTTCGCCATTTTCATTCTTTATAATAATGAAGGTTTTGCCATCTTTTATAGGTAGAGAAAAGCAAACAAAAACAGAAAAGGATATTGACATGAGGAGCTCTGTACTGGTATATCGTATACGAGCTCCTTTCTTCAACAGATTTCTTGATAGATCAAACTGTCTAGTTTAAACAAATGCATTTAATTGGGCCTACCTTTTCCTAACTAAAAATCATTAGAAAGCTACATCAACCTTGGATTTCGCCTCAGCCACAATTCCATATTTTAACAAGTATTTCCTGATTTGTTTCAAACAAGCTAGTGATCCAAGCATGCAGACCAAAAACATGCTCATTCCAAAAATTATGCTTTGTCTGTACTTTGGTAGTGTGTTTCTTTTGTCTCATACTCTCATTACTAACTTAGTCAATAGCAATGAAAGTTCCAAATTATTAAGATAAGGATATGACAATGCTAAAATGCTATTTGATTTAAGAAATGTAGGGGTCATCATTTAGCCCGTGGGCCTAGTGGGCCGATGGAGGCCCGCCGGCCCGGCCCGCCAAAAAGCCCGCCATAGGCCCGACCCGGTGGGTAGAGGGCCGGGCTTGGTTTAGGGGTTAGAAATCCGGCCCGGCCCATAGGCCCGGCCCGCCAAAAGCCCGCTAGGCCCGACCCGTCAAAAACCCGCTAGGCCCGGCCCATCAAAACCCGCAAATAAATATATATTATATAAAATTATATATATCAATATATGTGTGTGTGTGTGTATGTGTTTATATATATATATACACACACACACATATAAATATATATTTGTGTGTGTGTGTGTGTGTGTGTGTTTATATATATATATATATATCAATATATGTGTGTGTGTGTTTATATATATATATATATATATATATATATCTATAGAGAGAGATATATATATATATATGTGTGTGTGTGTGTGTGTGTGGAAGTTCTTATATTTCTATATAAAATATGTGCTAATGTGCATATATATATTCTACATATCGGTTGACCAATCCGATCGGATTCGAAAATATGGTGAAATTGGCTAAATTTTTTACCACACTCATAATTTATTGTAATAAACTCATCCAACGGTCGGTTTTTCCATTTTCTTTGAATTGATAGGGGTTGCTCTTTGGAGTGTATGACATATAATTATAGGTTTATAAGAGTAACTACGTTTGACCTAGTTGATCGAATTCGAAACGAGAACCAAATTGGCTGGATTTTCTACAACCACCATAAAATATTACAATCTATCCATCAAACGGTTGGTTTTTCCAAATTCATTTTCCACTTCATGTTTGCTTTAGAATTAACCTCAACAATTTAAATGTAATGTACCAAGTCATACAACTTTAAGAGGCAAATTGGTATAGGCCAATGTATTTGTAATTAAAATTGAATTTTTTTAATCTTATATCCACGCACATCCATCGATGAAATATATACAAACGTGATGTGAAAAAATAAGCAAGTTTACGGTAATCACGCCATCGGTCAACCAAGAAAACATGCAAGTGACTACGGTTGATCAATCCGATCGGGTTCGAAAATACGGTGAAATTGACTAAATTTTTAACCACACGTATAATTTATTGTAATAATCACATCCAACGGTCGGTTTTCTCATTTTCTTTGAATTGCTATATGTTGCTCTTTGGAGTGTATGATGTATAAATATAGATTTATAAGAGAAACTAGGTTTGACATAGTTGATAGAATTCGAAACGAAAACCAAATTTGCTAGATTTTTTACAACCACCATAAAATATTACAATCTATCCATCAAACGGTTGGTTTTTCCAAATTCATTTTCCACTTCATGTTTGCTTTAAAATGAACCTCAACAATTTAAATGTAATGTACCAAGTCATACAACTTTAAGAGGCAAATTGGTATAGGCCAATGTATTTGTAATTAAAATTAATTTTTTTTTATCTTATGTCCACGCACATCCATCGATGAAATATTTACAAACGTGATGTAAAAAAATGAGCAAGTTTTGCGGTCATCACGCCATCAGTCAACCAAGAAAACATGCAAGTGACTACGGTTGACCAAGCCGATCGGGTTCGAAAATACGGTGAAATTGACTAAATTTTTAACCACACGTATAATTTATTGTAATAATCACATCCAACGGTCAGCTTTCTCATTTTCTTTGAATTGCTATATGTTGCTCTTTGGAGTGTATGATGTATAAATATAGATTTATAAGAGAAACTAGGTTTGACATAGTTGATCGAATTCGAAACGAAAACCAAATTTGCTGGATTTTTTACAACCACCATAAAATATTACAATCTATCCATCAAACGGTTGGTTTTTCCAAATTCATTTTCCACTTCATGTTTGCTTTAGAATGAACCTCAACAATTTAAATGTAATGTACCAAGTCATACAACTTTAAGAGGCAAATTGGTATAGGCCAATGTATTTGTAATTAAAATTAATTTTTTTTTTATCTTATGTCCACGCACATCCATCGATGAAATATTTACAAATGTGATGTAAAAAAATGAGCAAGTTTTGCGGTCATCACGCCATCAGTCAACCAAGAAAACATGCAAGTGACTACGGTTGACCAATCCGATCGGGTTCGAAAATACGGTGAAATTGACTAAATTTTTAACCACACGTATAATTTATTGTAATAATCACATCCAACGGTCGGTTTTCTCATTTTCTTTGAATTGCTATATGTTGCTCTTTGGAGTGTATGATGTATAAATATAGATTTATAAAAAATTAGTGTCTTTAAAAATTTATTTATCAATAAATTAGTATCTATATATAAATATAGATTTTTTTGGGTACAATATAGTTATATAGATTTGTTATCTTTGGTTGTATTTGATCATTATCCAATGAATTTCCAAAGCTTGATTAAAAAAAAAAAAATATTTGTGTCTTTAAATATTTATTTATAAATAAAGCCCGCAAGGCCCAGCCCAAAAAAGCCCGCAAGGCCAAGCCCGGCCCTGCCCGAAAAAGCCCGCAAGGCCCTCTTTATATGGACGGGCTTGGATCCTTCGATTTTTAATAAAGCCCGGCCCGCCATTATTTAAAAATATAGCAAGGCCCGGCCCGGCCCCGCCCAAGCCCGCTATCAATGGGCCCGGCCCGGCCCGTTGACGACCCCTAAGGAAATGACAATGCTAATAGATAATGTATATAGTACATTGAACGTTTTAATAGGTGCATAACTCTCACATTCCCTTCTCATACTAAGAAAGTGATCTGTTTCAAATGTTCAAATCAATTTTATCATGAGTCTTTTAACAATGGGAACAAAACTGGATTACGGAAACCAATCCAATCACATGACCCAAGTTTGCTAAGCAACCAATAAATCATCAAACTTTTAACCCAAATTCCAAAACCCAATTCACTAATTCAGCAAACCAACAACACCAAGCAATCAAAATCCGAATTAAATCAAAACCCAACTAAGAACAAAGTACCAACTAACTTACTTGACAGGCAAAACCTCCTCAAGCTGGTCCATGGTGTCCAAAGGCCCTTTAAACGAGCTCTGAACCTCACCCTCCTCACCCTCAGATGACCCATTAGACTCGTCACTGTTATTACCAACTGACGACGACCTCGAGCTACTAGAGTCATCCTCCAACTCCAAACGACGATCTCGATCAAACCCTTTTGTGTCATAGATCGAAATACAAGGCATCCCATGGATGAACCTCCCGAACCGTGGGATCATACCATTCCCACTATTCCCATTTCTGTCCAAAGCAATAGACATGATGTAGGTTTTGGTTCAAAGTTGCAAGCTTTGATTTAAAGACTGAAACTTTGGATTGAAAAACAACAGAGAAGAAAAATAAGGACAATTGGGAACTAATAGCTAGTTTCAAAGTTGAGAGCTTTAATTGAAAATCAACATAGAGAGAAAAAAAAAGACTGGAATTGGGTATTAATAGCTGGTGAGGAAGAAGACCCAAATGGGTTGGAGACTAGGAGTTTTATCTGAATCGAATTCAGGGACTTTAACTATCTGCAGGGAAGAAGCATAACCCAGAAGACCCAAAGTCTGCGCAGAGGAAGGAGGTGAGGCCAACGAGAATCCAGGAATTGAAAGACGTCAACAGCGACGAGCTGAAGAAGAAGGCGATCTGAGAGAAGAGGATGGAGAACCAGGCACCGAAGAAGAGGAAGGAGAAGATGTGGAATGATAATGATAATGACGACAAAGAGAGATGAGGAGGACAGAATTGGCAGGAAGTCCAATTGCATTAAACAATAGTGGAGAGTTCCTCTGTGTTTTCCCAAAGCAGCTTTTAAAAGCTACAAATTGTAGCTTCCCAACTTCAGCTTTACGGGGAAGCAATTCCAACCAAAAGCAGCGTTCAAAGATTTTACCAAACACCATGCTCTTGGCCCAAAAACAGAAGCAGTCCCAAAAGCACTCCAGGAATCAATCCCAAACTAAGCCTTACTCTGGCTGAGTCTGGGAGCTTCTGGGAGTAGTACAAAGGGGCTTAATTTCTCTGCCGATTGCTCAGCGGTTCCGCTTAACTTGGGTGAGACAAATAGATGGGAATGGTGGCAGATTATGGGTCCTCTTTATTTGGACCGAACAGAACAGAAGCGTGGAAGCGGATATGGGGTTTAAGGTAGACGAGTTTGGGTTTCGGTTCATATCTTACAGTATCATTTCATTTTAAAATGGAAAAATGGTTTTGTTTTTCTCATAATTAATCTATACAATTATTAATAGAAGAGACTTTACTAGTAAAAACTGAATTTTTTTCCCTTTTATACCATCGAATTTAAATAAATAATTTAAGAAATATATATTATTTTTCAGAAATTAACTACGTACCCACTTCTAGCTTTTCTTATGATAAAATAAACATTACGAAATATTTGTAGAAAATCACTTACGAGAGTAATCATATAATTATCTCTTAGAGAATAACTCTCTTCACACTAATCTTCACTAATCATAATCACTTAAGCTAAGTATTGTAATTACACAACAAACTTTTATACTCAGCTAATTAGCTTTGTGGTTAAGCAACTGTTCCGCTTGCAAGGACTGAGGATTGGAGGAATACGATGGGTTGCCTAGGTGCCTAACTTGTAGGCCGGGCAGGTGGTTTGTTATTTTTTTTAAAAAATAAATAAACTTAATTAGCTTAAGCTCGCCTATATATATGGATGACAACCCACCAGTTTTTGAAGTCAAAATCTAATGAATTAAGTTGCCCAATCAATAAGCTGAGCATGTAATTAGGAAATAAAAAAGAATATGATAGCACACAAAGAAATTTATGTATATGGAGGTAAAAAAAACAAAGGTTAAAGGAACAAATCTCAGAATAAAACATAATTTTCAATGTTTCGATATTGATAATAACTTCAATAAATACATATTCTAGTAAATAAAAAAACTACAAAAGTAAGAATCAATATATTTGCGGTACAAATTTTATTTCTATGTATTTGCCATAAAGTATACTCCTTACATTTCCTAGCAACAAAACAAAAATAATATTAGAAAATCAGCATGCATTAAGAGGAAAACGCACCAGCAAATACAATCTTTTTGTATAAAGACTAAGCAATAAAAAGATTGAACGGCGGCGGGCTTTCTTCGGTGGGTGGCTGATCTAACACCGGCGAGATTCCTCGTCAAGGATCGCGTTGCCGGGTCGGCAGATCCAGATTTCTTCTTACAATCTTCTGGGCTAGGGGACTGCAGCTTGTCATCGGCGACGAAATTCCGTGCTGCTTCTCAACTCTTTCAATGACTACCAAATTAGATCTTCCTTCTTGTTCTTCTTGTCCTCCTCCTCCATTCTAAACTCCTTCAATGACTACCAAAATAGATCTTCCTTCGTCTTCTTGTCCTCCTCCTCCTCCATTCCGTAAATTGACATACGATGTGTTCCTCAGTTTCAGAGGTACAGATACCCGCACAAATTTCACAGACCATCTCTATGCCGCTCTCAAACAGAAAGGCATATACACATTTAGAGATGATGAAGAACTTAAGAGAGGGGAGACAATTGCTCCAAGTCTCTTGAAAGCAATTGAAGAGTCCAGATATGTAATTGTGGTGTTTTCTCAAAACTACGCCGATTCTGCGTGGTGTTTGGATGAGCTTGCAAAAGTCGCTGAATGCAGGAGAGCCATGGGGCAAACAGTCCTCCCTGTGTTCTATGATGTTAAGCCGTTTGAGGTACGAAGGCAAAAAGGTGATCACTTTGAGAAAGCATTTCAGAAGCATCGAGAGCGGTGTAAAGAAGAACCAGGCAAAGTAGAGAGGTGGAAAGATGCTCTTGCTGAAGTAGGCAATATCTCTGGATGGGATCTGAAAGATAGGTAAGCTTTCCATATATCTATACTACAGTTGATAATTTTCGGGATGAACTTTTTTTATTACGCCAGGTCTCCAGTTGTGATTTCATATGTTTTAATTTAGTGATTGAGAATTCGTGAACCAAAAGCAGAGCTAGTCCGTATTACATCTGTCTCAAAAACTATAAATGCGTAGAACTGAAATTAAATTTCTAATTCTACTAATTAGAATTTCATAATGAAGAAATAGATTGGCATTATATAATGTTCCACTATCTTCATCTTTATCTAATTGTTGCTTACTTACTTTATATCTTATACACATAATATATGTAAGATTATTTCATTACTTTACAGGTACCAATCCCAAGTCATTCAAGAAATTGTTGAAAAGATTTTCACCGAGTTAAATCAAATATTCACAATATATGAGGATTTAGTTGGGATGGATTCTCACCTGAATGAAATGCTTTCGTACTTAGACATTGGGTGTCCTGATGTTCGTATCATAGGGATTTGTGGTATGGGTGGTATCGGTAAGACAACTATTGCACAAGTGGTTTTTGAAAGGGTACAGGCCCAGTTTGAAGGTTGCAGCTTTCTTGAGAATGTTAGAGAGGTAATTGAAAAGCAAGGTGCGGTTCATTTACAAGAGCAACTTCTTTCGAATTTGCTGGGAGGTAGTGTAAAATATAATGTACAGAACACTAGAATGGGAAAAAATATAATGAGGCAGAGGCTACATTCTAAAATGGTTCTTATCATTCTTGATGATGTGGGCCAAGAAGAACAATTGGAAGCATTGTGTGATAGGGAATTGTTTGGTCCAGGGAGTAGAATCATCATAACTACTAGAGATGAACATTTGCTCGAGGCAGTTGACGGAGATAAAGTATATAAGGTGAATCCATTAACTGATGCTGAAGCTCTTGAGCTCTTCCGTATGAAAGCCTTTAAGAAAGACCAGCCGGTTGGGGAAGATTTTCTCGAGCTATCCAAGGAATTTTTGAAATATGCTAATGGCCTTCCATTAGCTATTAAAGTTTTGGGTTCCTCTGTTCGTGGTAGATGTGTAAAATTATGGTCTAGTGCATTGGAGAGACTTAAAAAAAATCCTCCAAAAGGGATTATTGATGTTCTTAAAGTTAGTTTCGATGGATTAGAAGAAACCGAACAGGAGATATTTTTGGACATCGCATGTTTCTTTAAAGGGGGGTACATAGATCATGTAACAAGAATACTACAAGGTAGTGACCATTGTCCGGACATTGATATAGCAGTTCTCATAGAGAAATCTTTGGTAACTCTGTTTGGAAGAAAATTGGGGATGCATGACTTGGTACAAGAATTGGGTCGGGAAATTGTTCGCCAAAAATGCCGTGAAGAGCCTGAAAAACGTAGCAGGTTGTGGCTTCCCAATGAAATCATCCATGTACTTCGTCAGAGCGAGGTAATGAAAGAGCTAAGTGCTGAAAATCATTTATTGTTTTTTGTTGTTGTTATTATTATGGTCTATCTTGTGCAATAACTACTTTGCTCTTTGTTATTAGGCGATGAGTGCAATTCAAAGCATATCCCTCCAATGTCCAACGGGAGACAATGTTGGTCACTCAATTGATAATGACTTCCCAAAAATGGACAGATTGAGGTTGCTCAAGATTTGGAATTTGAAGTGTACCGGAAACATCAGATATCTTTCTAATGAGTTGCAGTATCTTGAATGGCATGAGTGTCCTTTGGTTTCTTTCCCGTCAGATTTTCAACCGGATAAACTTGTGGAAGTTCACATGTATTTCAGCCGCATCGAACAACTATGGAGGGGAAAAAAAGTAAGATCATAATTAATTTTATGCATGTTCGTAACAGTATAACACAGATATTTTAGATTCTGTTCTCATTTATTAGGAAAGATGAAGCAGCTTTTTTGAATTACATAACTAAATATATATGGTCCCTGGTCGTCCTTAGTTACACAATCCATAAAAATTAATATGGCAGTCTCATACTGAGATTGGACATTACTCTCACGTCAACCTTTCAGTAATTCTACTAATTCTGTAATTTGGAATCACAAAGGAATGTGTAATTATTATTTTAAATCACGTGATGATCATCTTTGAAATTATACCAGGGATGGAGCATGCTACGACATTTAGATCTGAGTGGTTCACCATACTTGAAGTCGACTCCAGACTTCACTGAGGTTCCAGATCTTGAAAAGTTGGTGCTTCAATTTTGTACGAGCTTGGTGGAGGTTCACCCGTCTCTTGGATCTCTGAAGAAACTTGTCTCTTTGAATATGACACATTGCGAGTCTGTTGAGAGCATTCCACCTTTCACTGCCCTTGAATTCCTTCAAATATTAAGGCTTTCATCCTGTTCAGCACTGAAGAAGTTTCCAGAAATTGAAGGAAATATGAAAAGCTTGCTGGAGCTTCATTTGGATGGGACCAGCATTGAGGAATTGCCTCCATCAATTGAACGCTTGACTGGTCTGACCATGTTGGATCTAACAGACTGTAAAAACCTTTTGCATCTACCCAATACCATTGGGTGCTTGACATCTTTGAAAAGTCTCTATCTAGCAGGTTGCTCCAAAATTGATGAGATGCCTGAGAATCTGAGTGGTATTAAATGTCTGGAGAAGCTTTTCATTGGTGGAACTTGCATAAGGGAGTTATCTTTAATTGTAGGCATGAAGCATCTACAGTATCTATCCTGCCGAGGATGTAAATGTTTAGTTTCAGAATCATGGAAAGGTCTGTCTTCGTTATCGAGTTTGATAGAGCTAGACTTGAGTTATTGCAATCTGATCGATGGAGCAATTCTCAATGATCTTAGCAGCCTAATCTCCTTAAGAAGGTTGGATTTAAGTGGTAATTGTTTTGTGCAATTACCTGAAAGTATCTCTCAACTCTCAAAGCTCGAGACCCTGGACTTGAGTAATTGCAGACAGCTTCAATTGCTGCCCAAGAAGCTTCCGTTAAGTCTTCAATTCGTGTATGCAAAAGATTGTACTTCACTGACAGATTACCCAAATCAAATCGAAGTATTGACTCCATTGGATTCGGGAGTGACTACCGTCAATTCCCTCAATTCTTCAGCACTTGGAGTCTCAGAAATTTCCAGAAGCTGGGTGCTTCCAAGAAATGAAGGGAATCTCCACAGCTGCGTTTGAGACATCGGCATACAGATGGCAAACAAGTTGATCATTATTTGCCCCTGAGAAGCCTGTCGCTTCCAATAGAAAAAGAAGTATCTCTCTCTCGTAACAAAAACAGAGCATATTGTGTTCTATAAATCTATCCTTTTTCTCAACTAGTAGTTAACGATGCTATTGTGTTCTACGTTGCAGTTGCAGATATCTTCCAGTTCAAATTTCACTTTCCAACTTCCAAGAGATGAAATTCCAGAGTGGTTCAGCGCTATATCTACCAGAAATCCCATATTAATCCCCATACCTCAAAATCTGACCGATGATAACAAGTGGAAGGGATTTGCCGCGTGTGCTATATTCTCAGTCAAGGGGCATACTGCTCTCTCCCTTATTGAACCGGATCCTGATTTTCTTAATTACTCGTATCAAATCACATTGGAAACTGATGTTGTGCGCCTGGAACCATATGTGTTGGAGTGGGATGAATCCCTCCGCCGCTTTGGATCAAGTTCTCATCTGCTTATGATTTTCTATATATCTAGTTTGACATTTCCACAGTGGCGGTTAAATAAATCAACTGTGGTGAGTGCTAGGTTTGAAACCACCAATCCATCCATGGTGGTCAAGAAATGTGGAATTCGTCTAGTCTATGAGCAAGATGCTAGATGGTTAGCCAGAATAGTCGGTGGGGATCAAATGATTTGGCTGAATAAAGTTGAGGACGCCTCTGTATTGGCGTCTGGCTGGCTTAGTGAATCTGAGAAATGGTAGAATATATTTACTTTTCTGATGCACAACTAGTTAAATACATGCCGCTTTTGTATTTCTATCTGCATACTTTAATGTATTTCCAATTAACTATTGCAGGGAGAAATTCATTCCACCCTTGGAAGAAGAATCCACAGTTATTGTGCAGAGAAAGAACCTCGAGTCTGTTCTTCCAAGATACCTTGAGGTCGATCCGTCTATGTTTCTCTCTAGCTAGTTTATATGATATCTCTCAAATCTCTATATCTTTATGATATCTCTCAAATCTCTATATCTTTGAAATAAAAGAGGTTACTAATTAATTAAATTTTGCATTTTCAATTTTCCAGGCGCTAAACCGTTATTCTGCAACGTACAAATTTAACCTCAGAGGAAGCCCAGGGTGGTTTGGGTCGATTTGCCCTGATATGATGAGGTCAAATTTGGCCAGAGTGTCAATTGAGCTGCCTCAAAATCTACACAAGAGCAAGAAGTGGATGGGATTTGCAATATACTTATCACTTGTAGAGGAAGCGGGGCAGACAATGAACACAGAGGACTTCTATTTGGTATTGGTTACACTAACAACTGGGGATGAATCTGCAGGTAGTACGGTGTCCCAAGAACTTATGCACGTCATGCCATTGTCAGAAGAACATCATCAACTTTTGGTTATTTACATGCCGCGGGCACAGATTCCCGAAGCGTTGTTCACTCAGACATTAACAACTGCAATGGACTTTTGCATCACTATCGTTAGCCCTCATGTAAAGGTTCAAAGAAGTGGGTTCCGTATTGTGTACCAGGAAGATATACAAGGGTTTGCTGATACAATTATCCAGTGCATGCAGAGGCAAGATTCTCTAAAATCTCACAATAAGTTGGTGGTAGAAGAATGGATACAGTTGATGCAACTGCAAGGTGCCACCATAGAGAGAATGACAGAACGGGATTCCAGAACCCCACGGGAAAAACAATTTGAATTGCACTTACAAAAATATAGAAATTGGGTCTCTCTCTCTCGCGCACTTATGCACAACTTTTGTTATTATTATTATTTCTTCTTTTTTGGCATTTTTATTGACATTTGAACTTATATACAGGACTGGTCTGACCCCCGTCCTGTTTATTGTCACTTCGAGGGAGCTGAAATTTTCAAGTTGAAATGGTTCATGCCTTTCATCAACCAAGGCAACTCTGCAGAAATCCAACTGCCTCTGAATGTGTTCGATGATGATAATTGGTTGGGGTTTGCCGTATGTTCACAGTTGTCCCGCGACCGATATCCAAACATTAGTCATGGCAGTATTGCTCTCAATTCAGAGAATGTTTGGCTTGTTTATCGTCTGGACTCTGATGTTGTTTGGCACGGCTTATTTGATTACAGGATGCAAGCAGAGATTAATATACTCGAGCCATCAGAATACTATGCGACTAGTTTCCATTATATACCGCGCACTTCGGTTCTTAGTAAGATGTGGAGGCAATGCAAATTGGCCAGGATAACTATGTGGTTTTCTAGCCGCACATGCTCAGCTGTGCATAGTTGTGCCCTTCGTTTACTATTTAAGGAGGACGTTGAACATCTTGTAGAAACACTGACTCTGGCAGAATTACCTTGAACATTCTCCAGCATCTGCTGCTTAATCATGGAGAAGCTATTACTTAATTGTGAGTAGCCTTTTGGGTTAGATTAATTTTGTGAGTCGCAATAACTTCTCATTTGGCTTGGCTGAAGTTCCAAATATATATATTTGCATTGACAGAAGGCAAAAATCTGCAAGCACAAGAGTTTTCTAATGGAGAATGAGATAAAAATGTTGTGATATTTTCTTAAAGCTAGATCATATCTAGTGCTATCTAGTGCTTAATAATGTGGTGTTAAGAATGTTGTCTGCTCTGACTCGAGGTGCAATTAATTTGATTAGTATTACATTGAATGACCCGTTCATTTTGTGATTGCCCCATGAACATGGGTCCAGATTCTTTGTTTTGGTAGATTGTATCTGAAAGTGCGAAACAAAAACAGATTCCCTGGGTTTTTTATTAGGAAAACCAGAATGGGGTGTAATAGGGACTGTCGTAGATCATCACAAATACGTAGAATCCAGTAAACCCTTTAAGATGCAAATTTACTATATACTAAAGGGCCTGCACTATTCATTTTACTGTTCATCTTGGGCGTGGGAAATGACTATTTTGCCCTTACTGTTCGTGGAGAATATCAAGCTGGTCTTCTATAAACCGTGAATAAAGAACCAAATGGTGGATTCGGGAACCTTCGCGAAAAAAAAAAAAAAAAAGAATCACTGACTGAAAGAGAGTTGAAATCGACAGAGAGAGTGAGAGAGTGAGAGTGAGAGAGAGAGAGAGACAGAGAGTTCGGTTCGATCTTGGTCTCTGCTGTGGTTCTTCGTCTCGCTTAGATTGATAGTGAGGGAGGTTGTTGATCGGCATAGACGGGTCTCAATTTTCGTTTGTTTCCAGCTTGGAGGCATAAAAGGTAACTGCTTGATGTTAATTTTTGGGTTAATTTTGTTGGGTACGGTTTTTTGGGATTATTCGATTAAGGGTTTTGTGTAAAATTTCATCAGCATGAGCTTTGTTTTTCTCAGATTGTATCTGAATTGCAAAGCTCTGATTTTTGGTGTGGATGGAGGATTTTAATTAGGTGTGTTCTTCGTTCTTTCTTTTGTTAAAGGATCACCGAATTTCATATATATAGATATGTATTCTGATGATCAAGCTGTTTGGTGTATTGACTCCAGCCGAGCTCTTTCTTTCTGTTCTTATTAATTGATGCCCGAGCATATAAAGCAAAACGTGTAATCTGCTGTGTTCGGGAAGCCTCCATCAACATCCGGAATCACTGTTAGTAACCTCAGAGTTGGCAATCATGCAGAATCACCAACAGTGAGGACTCGGTAAGAGTTCGACTTTGTAAGATCAACATCAATATCGTCGTTATCCATCTTTTCTTCACATACCCAAACTGATTTTGTTTGATTTTCTTGATATAATCGTCTTTCTGAAAACGATTCATGTTAGATTGGTTTTCTGTCATTTGCAGTCTCTATAGAAGTTCAAGGAGTGAGATACAAAAGAGCAAAGGACAAATCAATTTACGTTTGTTTTGGAGAAGGTACATATCGATATTATAACATTGATTAGAACAAAACTTGGAGTCAAAAGCTTTGCTTGAGTTCCAATATACTGAGAGGTCCAAATGTTTTATGAAGTATAATCGTTTTGACTGTGGGGTTCGGTGTTTTGGGATTATTCGATTAAGCGTTGTATAGAAAATTTCATCGTCCTGACTCCTGAGTTTTTTTATAGTTTATTCTAATAGATTGCTATTTAAAGTGGTATGTGCTTTGGGTTCATCTGTTTCTTTTGCATTGCCTTTGTTATAGATTTTGTGTTCATGTAGTATACATCGAACAGTGCTTGCAACACAATCTGTATGCCTACTATTTTTTTTTCTTTCTTTTTTTGAGGTTCTACTTATCGTTTATAAGCTCAAATGGTTTTTTTTTACTAATTAGTAATTTCTTTATTCAGGGCACAATCTACTGCACGAATGAGATTCAGAGAAAATTCTTGACTGCCAATTCTAATCCCCTTAACAGAGGTAAACTTTTAAACCTTTTTTCCTTTTGGGAATTTGATTAAAGTTTGTTCCTTTTGCTTTGTGTGATTGAAACTTGGTTTGTTATCGATGGTTTTGTGGTTTTGAATCGGTGGTTTTTGTTGTGGTTGGGTTTCAATTGATTTGGGTTTTCATGTTTTAGGGTATTGATTTGGGTTTCGATATTTTTGTTGAGGTTTTGATTTTCGGTGATTACAGAGGTTTGGGTGTTTTCTTTGTCTTTGAGTGGTAATGACTGTTTTGTTTTTACTCTGTAGGTTTTTTGCAAAGGAGTATGTGGATTGTTCTTTTGCCGCTGTTCCTGGTTTTGTTAATTGCTGTTAGTTGGTTGTCCTGTCGTGGTTCAGGTATCTAACTTTTGCCTTTATATTATTGAATGTTCAGGTATTTTTGTGATTACTCGGCAGGGGGTATATTTGATAGAGGGTATGCAATGTTATGGTTGATTGTATAGAGATGGTTTGTTTGGCTGTTGTTGTATTTGGATGATAGAATTTGTAATAGATGGTTTGTTTGGTTTTGTTCAGCAGATATTGGGAACAGTGTGCGATCAAATTTTGGAAGTGCTTTGAATTCAGGTATGTAAAGAGTTATGCTCAGTGTTATTGAATCAGTTTATTTACAGAATTCCAACTATTGATCTTTATGTTGATAAATGTTAGTTTTATCATCTTTCTAAAAACAATTGATCTGAAATTTGTTTTTTTTTTTTTTTTTTTTTTTTCTGTGATTTGCAGTCTCTATAAAAGGTCAAGCACTAAGATACCAAAGAGAAGACAAAAAATCAGTTTGGGTTCGTTCTGGAAAAGGTACATGGCAATATTTTGATTTATAAGATTGATTGGTCTAACAAGTTCAGTGGTTTTAAAATTCAAGTCGGTTAAAGGATTGCAAGCCTGAAAATGTAATTTGGGATAGGAACCTTTCGTTTAAGCCTGAAAATGTAATGTTGGATAGGAACCTGTAAATAGGAAACGTTGGGGACAGAAGATTGTAGAGGTAAAAATCTGTTGAAGCTTAAACCAATGCTGACTTTTGCTCTGTCTCAACTGGATTTTATGTTTTTGCCTAGACCGGTTAAGGAGCTTGATGATGCAGCAGTCAAAGTTCAAAAAATTTTGTATATCAAACTCGAAGAAACCTTGCAGATCGTGCAGTGTTGGCTGAGGAGGTATGGTAATTATTTTGTTACATGCTTAGTATGCTTCAATTTCAGTTTGTTTTGATACAAAATGGTTTGGTTAATTTGGTTATTTTCAAATGGTTTAAGTTCTTCAGCTGGGACTAAGGAGCTATGGTAATTACTAAGCACTTGATTATTATTTCTCACCATTGAAATTGTACTTGAATTTGGTTTTGTTTTATTGTCATTTTTTTTTAAATTTTTAAAAGTTTTTTTTTTAATTTTTTAATTTTATTATTTTATTATTTTTTATGGAAATGGTTTGATTGATTTGGCTATTTTCAAATGCTTCAGATGGAAACCTTTTAGATTCTGCAGCTCTCAAGCAGAGTTCTGTGTCATTCTTCGATGTTGAGAAGCTGGAAATCGCCTCTTTGTGGTAGGCAAGGGCTAGGACTAGGCTGCGAAGGTTTGTTCTTTTTCTTATACATACTACTTTCTCATGTTTCCATAGCTTATTGGACATTCATTTCAGTAATAACACTTGCTTTGTTATTTCAGATTGGAAAAGGTTTGTCTAAGGATGAGAAAGCACAAAAGTTAGCTCTTCAACATTGGCTTGAAGCTGTAAGTTCACACTTCATAATCCCTAAAGAGAATAAGGCTAGATATTTCTTTTGAAAACTTATATTCCTTGCAATGTAAACTATGCATGATCTAATGTTAAGCCGTTTATTTCTTGGTGTCCTATACAGATTGATCCACGCCATCGGTATAGACACAATTTACACATGTACTACTACTATTTGTGGTTTGAAAGTCAGACCAGCCAGCTTTCTTCTACTGGTAAGTGATTGACCTTAATGTTCATTTATTTTCACCGTATAATGAACAAATATGTTGGTGAAACTTTTTCTGATGATCGATGTGATATTTGACTTACTGACCAATTTGTATAATCCAGGCTGAATGTTGGAGATGGCAAGGAAACAAATCTTGATCTATGCTTGAGGACAGTTCTACAGAGCCAATGCATCAAGTACCTTGGACCGGTTAGTTCCAAACCTTCTCCTAACTCCATTTACCTTCATCATATTCGCTGCATAATCAAATTTATACATATATCTGATTGTGTTTGAATGTTACAGAAAGAAAGAAAAGCCTATGAAGTAGTAGTCAAAGATGGCAACTTAAGCTCATACTAATTGATTTCTGAAATTCTGCAATCTATCAAAACAAAAGCCTCTGTCCTTTCTTCCTTTTGTTAATTAAACATCATAAGAGTAAAATTCTGGATATTACTCTGGGCTCAGTTTCTCCAGAGTTTGGCAATTACCACAACTTTTTTGTTTTCTGGAATAGAGGCTGTATCAGTTTTACCTACATTGTTTGTTTCTTTGTTTTGTGTGTTTTACTAGTTGTTTGTTAATAAGTTGTTGGGCTACTGTCATGTATGCTAGGGACACTTAACCACAGCTTTGTACTGTTATAAGTTCCTTAACCGAATCAAATGAGAGACAGATGGTGGGGCACTTTAAAGCACCAAAAAAATTGATCTGATTAAGGACAGCCTCTATAAGATCTTAAGGCACAGCCTCTATAAAATGAGAGACAGACTGTAAGGCTGCTATAAGTTCCTTAATTGAATCAATTTTTTTGTACTTTAAACACTCATTCCATGGTTGTGGTTTTTGTTTAGAAAGTCATTGACTGGAAAAGTCAAAGGACAAGCCATGTATGCAATATCTACACTTGGAACTTACTGACTTAATTTTGGTCTTCCTATATTATCACGTAAAACATGCTCCATACATTATACATAGATCCCAATTCACCAACTTTATATTGCTCTTACTTTTGATATTCTTATATTATAATTTTGCTGTGAGCATGATATTGTAATCTATATCTACTCTTGCAAAGCCATTTAGTTTCTTAGTTGTCGCAATTTTCTTGACATCATACTTATTTTGAAACTGAAACTTTAAAAATGTCTTTTGAATGTTATTTCTTTTGTCAGGATGGTTTCTCATCTAATGTTGGGACCTTGAAATGGGTAAACCATGTCATTCTCTTATCTCAGGTGCCTCTCTCTCTTCCTCTCAGTGTTAGAAACATCACCACTGTAAGAAAGGAATCGTTTTTTTACTATGATTAATAAGACTAGCAGTTAAATGTTTACAAAGATGCTGGTGGCATTCAAGCTCTCATGAAAAGCAATGAAAGAAAATTAGCCGAAGAAGATGGGTCAATACTGATGGTCTCTGAAATCCCTTACACCATCATCAGGGCTGGTTTGTTACAAAAACTCTCCACGTGAAATTGAAGGCTTTTAACTTTAAAAAGATTAGTTGATACCAAAGTTTTCTCCTTTTTTTTTTGTTTCCTTGCAGCCATTAGAGAACTAACCGAATATATGTGGATCAATTATGCATAGTTTCTTCATGTCCTTTGTGAAATTCAAATCAGTTTGCTCTCTTTACATTGCTGTAATTTAATATACATGGGGAAAAAATATGTACTGTTCACATTTTGTAAAGGAGGCCTTGAATTTTTTAGCAATTGTAAGCAATCCTAGACGATGTCTGAATAGATCATTATGTAAAGTTCACTCATATGATACAAAAGTGCATTGTTCGTAGTAGATTCTAGGTGTGTTGCAATGGCTCTTTTTTCAAATGAAAGAGAAACAGTCCACAAACAAGTAGCTGCTGAAACATCCCATGCAGAATGCATACTTAGTCATATTCCCAAATTTTGGATTCTTATGATATGTTTGATAGATTTGCTTATATTTACCATGTGATCATTGGTTTCTTATGAATTACTACAGTTTTTTTTTTTTTCTATTGGTTTAGGTTGATCTTTATTTCAGCAAGAGTTTATATGTAACTAAGTGAATCACTCTCTTCAGATGCTAGGCATGAATTTCAAATATTTAAATCATGTTGGTTCTGTGGCAGGTTGAAACTGAATTTGAACAACAATGGGAGATGGTAAGGCGGACGAATGGAAAAATGCGATTCACAATGGTGAACATGTTTGGGGTTAGTAGACTGTTGTTCATGTTCACTATTTTAGCACAGTAGAAGATAAAAAGCTAAAAGAGGTAATGGTGATATTGGAAACTTAAAGTAAGTTAATAACTACTTTTAAAAGCTTAAAATCAGTAACAGGTCTGAAGGTGATGAGATAATTGATTCCCTTAAACCAGAGATAGCTCATTCTTCACCAATATGTTGGTCCAAATTTGCTTATGGGATTCAAAAGTCTACAGTTTGTTACCAAATGTTTTAATTTTTACAGCTTACTCTTTTTGATGCAAATGTTCCAAACTGATAACATCCGCTTATCACAACCTAAAAACTTGCAGCAGTTTTCTTTTCTATTTGATCTTCAGCTTAGAAAAAAAATTTGTTTACAGGGAACTACATTCAATAAACTTTTAGCAGAAAATGCAACTTCAGAATTCTACAAAGGGATGCTTTTATTCATTCTAAACTCCTTATCTGATGTTTATACTTCTTTACTGCTTTAAACTCACAGCAGCATTGTTTTTTCTTTCATGTTCACCTTAAAAAAATAATTTGTTGAGAGTTTAAAATTTCTTCCATGTGCTAACTTTCAATAATTTGATGTGCATTTATGCTTTCTATTTTGTATTTTGTGAATGAGTTAATAGCAATAACATATTATAATTGAAATCATGCTCTGTTTTAACGTGATATGTCATCATGTGTGCTCAAGCTGTTCTAACCATAATGACCTTAAGAGATTGATTGTAGTATCTTGATATCAGGGTCGAGTGAGAAATTGCTTTTAGATAAAGAGAACAGAAGCCAATGCGACAGGAATAACTGGGGGAACCCATTCAAAGTAAGCTTTGTGGTTCGAGTTTTGGTTGCTCTGTATTTTCTTGCTTCTTATATTAAGCTAGCGTTTAATTTGAGTACATGTAGGAAAATCTGTGAATTCTATTGTGATTCATATACCAACTGAGAGCTCGACTTCTGTCTTAGCAGTTTTTCTAACCACTTCTTGATGTGCATTGTTATATTAGGCATCTGAAGCATGGATAGAGTGCCTATTGAAAAAATGAAAAGCTTTTCATCAGCAAAGGTGATATGGCAATAACAGCTTGGACTGAGGACCAGCAGCATGAGATGAATTTCATGTAGATCGTGTATCATTATGCAACATCCATCAAACACTTCTCATTATTGTATTCTGTTTATTCCTTCATTAAACTATGTATACCAAGTTTGATTTCTCCATCAGAATCAGTGATAAGTTCAAATCAAACAAAATCTGTAAATTTCAACAAAGATAATTGGTATTTCTACTATGTAATGTAACAAGATCAATCATAATCTCCACCATGTAACAATAAGTCCCGCAGCAAAGCGCGGGCACCTTTTCTAGTTACACGTAAACCTGAAGAACAATAATGGAGAATCTTCTAGCATTAGCATCTGATACTCAATTTCGAAACTCGATCGAAAACCAAGTCCTACATATTCATTGTTTATTTCTACATCCAAAGCCTGTACTAATACATTCTACTGCAACGATCAGAATCCTTATCAGCTTCTACCAGACTTGAAAGCCTGCAAACAAATACTATACGAGTATAATCAGGTTTTTCCAAACTCTGTTTCAAAAAATTCGGATACTTAGGGGGGTGTATTGTATATGGAATTACTGGCACTTTTAAAGAAATCCATGGAATTTAAAAGTCTGGGTGTATTCAATAGAGACTTTTAACAGTCCATAAAAGTCTGGGTGTATTCAATTAGGATTTTAAAAAATCTTTATGAATTCCACCAAAGTCCAGGAGTATTCAAGTAGGACTTTTAAAAATGAATAGAAGTTTAGGGGTATTCAAAATATCATTCATACATACGGAATTAGAAAATCATGGAAAATCATGGACTTTGTAGTGTTCAGTATAAATACCAAATTCCAATATTTTTCCAGCCACCAGAGCAAAGATTTTGAGCGTGGAAAAGTCTGTCAAACTTCTTCTCTCTGCGCGTTCAAGGTTGGTCCTCCATCATCTCTCTTTCATGATTTCTTTTTTCTTTTCTCTATTATTTTGTGATATCAACCTCTAATACCTAACATGTTCATTGTTGTTATTGAATTTGATTTTTTTTTTTTTCAATTGTGATGCTTGGAACCCTAGTAACCTAATATTATCATAAACTCCTAACCCTAAAAGCCAAATTTGTCGTCTATATATGTATATGCCAAATGCTTTTACGGTTCGATCATAGTCTTGCATACTACTGCGGTTATTGCTATTGTCGTCACTTGTTTGCTGCGTATGTTTCTTCTTCTTTATTTTCTCTCTAGTTTTCTGTTTCTTATGTACTTGTTGCTGTCCTATATGGCATGGTTCTCTTTTTTTTGCTACTACTTTGCCCTTGTGGCTCTTAAGTTCGGGTAAATTAGCCAAACGGTGGGTGTTTTGTGATGTTTACTGTAGACCTTAGGACATGAGTTAACTTAATGTTTTATCTCTTAATACTTTGGCCTTGCTATCTTAGTCTGAAGTTTTCTGAACCTTGAAATTATCATTGATGTTTCTGATGTTCTTTTGTTTGTAAAGCATTCATTATATTCACAGTGTTACAGATTTGTCAATGAACTATTGGTATAGATTGCAAATGTCAATAGGTATCTTATATTTGCTAGAAAAGAAACTGTTGTGTGAGGTGATTATATTAGCATAAGGAAGAACCCTCTCCTAGCTAAATTAGAACGCTCCTAGCGAAAAACAGAGAGAGTGAGATTCCCTTTCTCGGCCGAACATTGTCGGCGACCTCGCCATGGTGTCTCGGTCCAGGAGAGGAAGTGTTTACTGAGTGCTCACCCCTTTTTGTATTGGTTTCATCTTTCTGTTTCCCGTCCTAATTGGGTGGCTACATAGGAAGGAAGGGAGGGTTTGGTTTTGGAGCTGCAGATCCAACAGATGTGGCGGTGAAAGGGTTCAGATCCGGGTACGGCAGTGGTTCTTTTCGTGGTTGGAGTGGGGAATGGTGGTTTGGTACCATATCCAATTTCTCTTGTTCGGATCGGGTCAGTCTGAGCTACGCGCCATTGTATCAGATTCCTTTGGTGATCTGAGGTCAGATCGGGTTTTGGTAGGTTGTCTCAGGGGTTCCCCTCGTGTTTGGAGCGGTGGAGCCGCAGATCTGATGGTGGCGGCCTCGATGGCGTATGTTGTTCGAGCTAGTAGGTGATACCACCACTCAATATAAAACTGCCATGTGTTACAAAACATAATTATAGTTAATCATGATGTTTTATTAAACAAATAAATTTTAAGTATTAAATTAATTATACATGACGTGACAAGTTTTAATTGGGTGGTGATATCACCACAAAATAAAAAATGGATTAAAGACTAAGTTCAATCCTTGGCAAAAGGGGAAGAAGACATGTGGCACATGACCACTTCTTACATCAGTTTTCTTGGAACTATTAGGACTATTCATGGGTCGCTTGGGCTTCTTACAAAAGACAGATTAGTGTTGAGATTAACCGAGTTGATCCTAACACAGGAGTCGCAAGCCAACCTCGGTTGCAAAACTCTGGGAAACGGGCCATGATGGAATGGGCTTCTTCCCAGGTGGCATCTGCTTTGGGCATCCCAGTCCATTGGATTAACCAAGTAGTAACAGCCCTCTTTTTCTTTTTCTTTTGTACGAATGCCATATCAAGAACTCGTGTTGGAGTCCAAATCACCTCACCATTGGAATCAAATTGAGGCAGTGTCTGTGAGAGAGGAGTTGAATCGCCCACTCGGCGCTTAAGGAGAAAGACATGGAATACCAGATGGATCCGAGAGGAAGCAGGGAGATCCAATTGATATGCAACTTTTCCAATTCGATATGCAATCTTGAAGGGACCGTAGAATCTGGGCGACAACTTATGTGAAGGGCGTTTGATGAGGGATTGTTGTCTATATGGATGGAGTCTAAGAAACACCCAGTCCCCAATCTCAATTCATGGTCAGTTCAATTTTTGTCAATTTCAATGTGTTGCGTTGAGAGATTGGAGGAGATTGACTCCATTATGGAGGGAAAGGTCGACTGCATGCACAGAGGTTAACCGGGTAGATAGCGATTCACAGCTGGAGGAGATGTGTCGTACAGTTAGGCCTGGCATTTAAACACCGTAACCCGCACGCTAAAAACCCCCACAAACCAGCCCGTTTATTAATCCGGGCTAAAAAAAGCCCGCACGCAAAAAACCCGCAAATTAGGAGCCGTGACACTTACCCAATTTTAGCCCCAAAATTGCCCACTTACTCCACTAAGCGTTTTTTAAACCCATTTACCCAATCTAACAGTATTGACAGTATTGCTCATTTTAATTAACTAATTACACTCAT